>JAYEPQ010000003.1:69381017-69466017 GCA_036321105.1 Dracaena cambodiana | reverse complement strand
GCTCGTGCGGAACAGTTGAGTTAGGGGTCGAGATGTAGAGATAACCTCGGTTGACCGACCGAAAATGGGGAGACCAGTTTTTGGTCCCCAGTGGGTTTAAGGTTAACAACCTTCAATTATTGGCTAATATTCTGGTCCCATGTGCGGATAGTTTAATGCTAATTACCTCCAATTTTTTATGGAAAAAATTCTAAATACAATCACCAATTTTTTAAGTAATCCATAAAACTCAATTTTGCTAAGAGTCTGATATTATAATTTATTGATGAATTTATTATCATCCTTTTCAATTTTATTATAAGTTTGTCTTTTCATCTTTCTTAATTTCTACCAAATTAATATCATAGTAATTCTCAATGCTCCCAAAATTAAAAAAAAAAAATCAAATATTGATAATTCTCAATAATTAAAAAATGAAGTAATTAAAATATACTTTTTAGGAAGTTTTAGAGAGGAGAATAGAGTTTTGAGAGGGGAGGTGAGGGTGCTCAGGTCGCTGGGCAGGAGGATGATGATAGGATCGAGTCACTAGGAAGGAGGTAATGGGATCAATCGGATGCAACAAGAGACAAAGGAGGAATAAAACAAAAAGGAAAAGGATATAAAGAAAAATAAGTGTAATTAAAAAATATAATAGGTTGTATTTTAGGGGGGCAAAAATCTTATTTTTGAACCCCTAACGTGTGAACTTAGAAAGTAGAGTAGTTAGAAAACCCGGCATGCACAATTAAAATTTTTCCTTTCTCTAAATGAGCACAACACTTGTCTTAGTGAGCACATCTCCTAAAGTTGTAAAAATTACAACTTTGCCACTTCACTTCGTAAACTTGATTATGTTTTTTTTCTAGTTGGCGGGGGATTAATCTCCTAACACTATTAATATATTGTTCGAAGGTCTAATTCTCGACTCAGAACGGTGTGCTCACTAAGACAAGTGGTGTGCTAGTTTAGAACTTTTCCTAGTGTAACAATCTAATTTCATCATAACTTACATTTTTGATATCAGATTAATCCCAAAGTGAATGCATTGTGTTTGTCTCATTTTTCTATATTTTTGTGATTTTCTTGAAATTTTTAAGATAGTCACTTAAAATAATATTATTTTAATCAGCAGTGGGTTCTACACATATTTTTACTAGTCTCTCTTCTTTTGACTTGTTAAGATAAAGTTCGACTTTATTTGTGTTAGCTTAATTTGAAATTATAAGTTTAAACAACTCTAATAACCTGTTATTATATTTGTCTTATACCTATTTTGTTTTTATTCACCCATACCTTACATTCACCATGCTTGTCTTTTGGCTAACCATTACAAGCCATCATCTTACCTTCATATCTTTCCTTTATCTATTATATATTTTTCTCTCTTTCCTTTCATTTATTCTCCTCATCAATTATTCATTCTCATTCATTTTTCATTTCTCTTTTCCTCTTTTTTTTACTAGAATAAGAAAAGAGAAGAATAAGGAAAGAAGGAAAAGAAGTTATTTAGTTTCCAACTCTCAAGAAGAAGAAGAAAAAGAAGTTATTTAGTCTCCAACTCTCAAGAAGAAGAATAAGAAAAGAGAAGAAAAACAAAAGAAAAAAAGAAGTTTTTTAGCCTTAAAATAGGCTTATCTTCCTACCCATCAAGACAAAAAAAATCACATACTTTCTTATGGTTTTATTTTCTAACTAAAATCTTTTATAAGCAATTTAGAATCTTGATTTTGTTTAAATTTAGAAATGTGATATTTTTATACAAAATTCTCTATGATTATTTTAAGTATAAAAAAATGATTCTTACACTCTACTCTATATTTATGTATTAAATTTATGATTTTATTTATGGTCTCATATGCTTAAATTATAAGTTACAAACTTAAATTATATATTTTATTTTAAAGTTACAAAGAAACTATTTTTATGAATGTTCATCATATTTGGATATACATTTGAATTTTCCATATAACTTCTTCATTTATAATGCAATAATTTTAAATCACTTTCCACTTGCCATTAGAACATAGGTGTGTGTGTGTGTGTGTATATATATATATATATATATATATATATATATATATATATATATATATATATATTCATAATCATGTTTTAAAGAGAAGCTTTCAAATAAGTTCCTACATTAAATTGTTAAAATATTTCTTTTATACGAGATATTATGTTAGGTCATAATTCTTTTTATACTAATTCAAGTTTATTTGAAAAATATATATATTAGTAAGATTTAATAAATTTGCTACTTTCTATACTATGAAATCATGCTAGAATTTAGAAAATCAATATGTTGCTAAAATAATCGTTATAATAGTATTAAACTTATTTAATTTTCATCTTTACAATTTAGTACCCATTTACCTAATATATGTTTATATGCATAATTGTATATGCATGCTTCACATACATGATCATTCTAGGTATTTTTACATCCTAATATTCACTTACATACATGTTTATATGTATACTTATATTTATGTGTGGTTTACATATATGATCAATTTTATAACATTCATTCTAACATTCTAGACTCCATGTTTGTCTTAACATCTACATACTATTTACTTGTACAAAATATATGAAAATATGCCGAATTTTCCATTGATAATGCCGTGGATTCTGACTTGTCAGTTAACTTGATTTTGACATTCCATCATACTTACCTTGACATATACATACTAATTACTTGTACAAAATACATGAAAATATGCCAGATTTTTCTTGTTAGTACATACACATATCTTGATAGTGTCATGGACCTGACTTGCCTGTTTACTTAATTTTGACAGGGACTACATCTTTCTTGTTACTAGACATATATATGTATTAACCTTGACATGATTGGTTCATCATATTCCGAATTGATTTGCATGTAATATAACATGAAATTTTGAGTTATGGGAGAACTAAAGGGTGGACAAATATTGTATCGTGAAAGATTTAGGATATGTTGCGCAACCGAAAAAGGGCCCCATCCGTGGGGGTGCCCGGATGGTACTGAGCCATCATCTCTTATTTAGTTTATGTTGATGGGACGACCGAATACTCAGTATCGGTATCTGCTTTAGTGCTTAGCGGCACGGCTGGTTCAGTGCCAGCATCTTGGCCGGGTCTCGGGTATGCACGGATAGTTTCACGATAAAAGTCTATTTTTTCACCACTTAGTTCAAAATATAAAATAAAATATGATATTAAGTTCGACTTGATATGCATGTATATCCCTGCTTGATATTGTTACTTGATCATTACCGTTTCTAATACATGTGCATATGCTTTTTTACATCAATTTATATTTTACTTTTTAGTGCACATTGCATACTCCCTACGATACGAGTATATTTCTTCACCATTCATTTCAAAATATAAACAAAAATAAGATATTAATTTAGACTTGATATGCATATATAATCTTACTTGATATCGTTACTTAATTATTACTGTTTCTCATACATGTGCATATGTTTTTTACATCAATTCATATTTTACTTGTTATTGCATATTGCACACTTCCTACAATACGAGTTTATTTCTTCACCATTTAATTCAAATATAAACTAAAATAAGATATTAACTCAGACTTGATATGCATGTATATCCCTATTTGATATTGTTATTTAATCATTATTGTTTCTCATACATGTGCATATGCTTTTTGCATCAATTCATATTTTACTTATTAGTGCATATTGCACACTCCCTACGATACGAGTCTATTTCTTCACCACTTTCTTCACCGCTTAGTTCAAAATATAAAATAAAAAATAATATTAAATTAGACTTGATATGCATGTATATCCCTACTTGATATTATTACTTGATCGTTTAATGCATTCCACACATGCGCATATTTTTATATTCACACTCATATATTACATATTTGTTTATATTACACGCTCCCTACTTCTTATTGTTTTACTTACCGGGTTTGAGCCTGAACTCCCCCACACGCTCAGATACTGGAGATGTGAACGAGGATCCGCCATTGCATGACCCGTACTTTATAGAGTAGGCCGAGCAGCAGTAGATTTATAGGCCTCCGCTTTTGTATTTTTGGTTTGGTATGTATCACCAATTTGGGACTTTATTTCCAACTTTTGTATCAGTATTGTACTTGTTGCTTCTTATCTTAGATATGCATATCTTCTCTTTTATATGACAGTAGACTAACTTTCAAGATCCTGGTAGATAACTAGTATTTAGTTCCATTCATTTATACTTTTACATACTTATAGGTCTCGTGCACGTCGACTTACACGTGCCCGCCGGTAACACATTCCATTTTCGTATCCCTCCGAAAAATGGGGCGTTACACCTAGTAAGCTCAAATGTACTTAGAATGACAGTGACACCGTCACCCTCATCAGAAACTGAGGAAAGTCTCTAGTTTCCTCCAGCTATGGTCACCTTAAAGAATAGAGAGTACATCATGTACTTATGGACAAATAGACTAATTACACGAATAGAGTCATGAAATTTAAGATAACTTGTCATGATCCCTATGAGGGGTCCTCGTTGATTCTTTATTTCGATAGTTACATCTTAATTTAATGAACTTTAAATGAAATTCCATGGCGTTATCCATGAATTTTAGATTTTTCTCATCACATTCATGATTTTCTATAGATATCCATGACTTGTGAAATAACTTCGATACGGAAGAAGATTATTAGCTATGATAAGATCATATCTAAGTAATATTATACATGAATATGATTAGATGTGAATATATTAGATAATTTAAGCTGTTGTCATAAAGTCGAAATCTTGTAATTATCTATAATAGCAATATTTTAAGATAAAAGTCAAATTGTAAAGCTTATAAATGGTAAGATTGAAACAATGTAATAAATGTTAGGAAGAAGTGTATCTATTGTGTCTCTATATGGAGTTGTATATAGAGACCTCATAAATTTAGATATGAAGGATCTATGTGAATGATCCGAATCGTTAGTTATGATCCCACATTCTCAAATGGTTATTTAAAAAAAATTCATGCATTTTCGATAAATTTTCATAGCATATCGGAGAAGTATAAAATGAACTGTTTTTCAACAATATAACAAATAAGATATTTTGATCAATGATAAAAAAGTATCTAAATTATTTAGAACATAAAGATCATAACTAATGATGCAAATCGTCAACATACATTTTTTTATATTGAGATATAATGGTGCCTACATAGATAACTCCATTAAGACATTTTAGATACACCATTTCCTTAATATTATCATATTAATATCAAGATACTATCATTTGGAAATAAATATCATATCATATATATGGGAGTAGGACGTTGCTCAAGCCTTATTTTTCTATTGAATGTCTTATTTTTCGGTCATGTAAGCTTTTTGGTAAGCTAGTTCCAAATTTAGTCACATGGGGAGGTCGTTAAGAGTTGTTTTTCTCTCAATATCAATATCAAGTAAGGCTAATTTTTAATCCATACAATTCAAAATTTTGAATTAAAAATAAAATTTTTAATTTTTTTAATTCAAAATCTTGAATAAAACAGGTTAAAAATTAACTTTTGGACATATCCATTTTCATGCTTAGCACTCTGGAAAATGTTCACAATGCGGCATCATTCTCAATATTGAATGCAAAAAAAAAATGGAGTGCATTAAACATTTCTAAGCATCCTATTGTTTCAATTCCAGGATAACTTCTTACTAATTTTTATTTCTAAATTCATCTCTTGTTTGTACTAAAAACCAAATAACAACAACTAAGTATTTTATCTCAAGTATTTGGATAGACATCCTATGTTCATGAGCTAATTTCTTTATTTTTATCCACTCATTAAGATGTGATAATTCTCTTACATTTAACACCATAGTCACCACAGTCAGGCGTCGACATGATGCGTAGTTTCTAGGTGACGACTTATCGACCCTTACATATTTTTTACTATACTCAAAATTCCAACGAAATATATTTTTTCGTTTATGTCATAATATGTGAAAATATTTTACGGTAACCTTCTTTTTTTATTTTGGTTTGAAACAGACAGTCAAAAAAATAAATTTTTAAACACAGTGTACCGGTGGAAGAGTTAGTTGGGAGAAGAATTTTTAAAGATAAAGGAGGAAACATGGGGCCCTACCAAAAGTATTGACGGATAAGAATCGCGAATCATCCACATTATCCCAATTAAAATACTCACATAATCATAACCTAAGGAATCATTGCCAAAATCTCTTAACATGGATTATATGATAGATTTGGCACCACACCTTGAGTTGTGGGTCAGCTCTATTGCCGAGTGCCCAACTCAACCCGAGACAACCATCAGCTGACGTGGCCGAGAAGTCATTATCCTGATTCATGTGAGCCATCGAATGGGAATTTATTGATCTCTCGAGTCCAACTGTCCAACTACTCAATTATGTGTCTGCTTGCAATCATTTTGATGGATAAACTCGCTCTCTGATTGCGGTCTTGGATTCGAGCGAGCACACAGATAAGTTCTGAACCTTCCGGTGTGTGCTATTATTTTGGGATTTTTACAAATCTGTCCTTTACATTAAAAATTAGAATTTAGTCTTTCAAATCTTTATATTTATAATTTAGTTCCCAAATTCTTTAAATTACCACAATTTAGTCCCCCTGCCATATTTTTGGTCCGAATTTTCCGTTATACCCTGTTTACTTCACTTTAGTCATCTCTTCACTCTTCCTCCTCCCTTTCTTTTCTTATTGGATTTTTCTCTCCATTCTTTCTCTCTCTTCCCTCTTCTTATTGGGTTCTTTGAGTTACTTCACTTTAGAAATTAATTGGGAGAGCAGAGAGAGAGAGGAGAATAATGGAGAGGGAAATCTGATGAGAAGAGGAAGCGAGGAGAAAGACAGAAGAGATGACTAAAGTGAAGTAACTCAGGCGTATAACGAGAAATTCGGGTCCAAAATATGGCTGTGACTAAATTGTGGTAATTTAAAGGATTTGAGAGACTAAATTATAAATATGAAGATTGGGAGGGACTAAATTCTAATTTTTAAAGATTTAAGAGACATATATGTAAAAACCCCTATTATTTTTGAAATCCGATCAATAATAAGATTTTTTTTTTTCTAGAACAGATACTAATAACTATAGTTTTCGTATGTACATCCGAAAACATCTCTCGTCACAAGATTAAGAAACTGATGAGAGAAGTTTTTCTGTCACACAATCTTAGACACTAAAAGGAGTCATCGTTTTCTATAAGATCAGTACACATATTTCCCTCACTCCAAGTATGTTGAACTAGAACTTGTGCAAATAATGAAATCAAAACAGAGCATCTCGAAAGAGTGAATGACACCCTATTATGATTAATAATAAGAATTAAAATAGTTTATAATTATTATTTCTAAAATTTAGTAGAATAATAATAACTAAAATAGTTTATAATTAATCATGGATTTCTCGCTTAAAAAGACTGGGTACGGTTTCTTTATGAATTCATAAAAATCATTATAAACTATAATACCTTGTTTCATATCTGATTATGAGACTAATATGTTTAGTTTTTTAGTTATAAATTTTGCTACAAATATCATTTTAGTATTATCTCTAGGTTATTAGTTATAATAAGATGTTAAAGAGACATGCATGTGCTTTCCTTCATCATTTTCTAATTTCAATTATAATAATTGCAAAAAAGGAACTACAATATTGATTGTAATAGCGATAAAAAAAAAAAAAAAAACAGAAAAGGGAAATGAGAATTTTCTAAAGACTTGTTAATTGTTTGAGGATGAGATTCCAATTATTGTAGAGGTTAAAGTGACTTGACATCCAATCGAATGCTTAAAGGGAACATGATTAAGAGGCTATTTTTTGAGAGAGTGTATGCTAATTTTTTTTAGGGGTTTTTAAATATTTATCCCTTAAAACTTTAAAAATTAGAATTTAGTCCCCCAAATCTTTATATTTATAATTTAGTCTCTCAAATTCTTTAAGTTACCAGCTCCAGTCATATTTTTAGCCTGAATTTTTCATTATACCCCTGAGTTACTTCACTTTAGTCATTTCTTTCCTCTTCCTCTTCTTATTGAGTTTCCCTCTCAATTCTTCTCCTCTCTCCCTTCCCTCCCAATTAATCTCTAAAGTGAAATAACTCAGGAGAATCTAATAAGAAGAGGAAAGAGAGAACGAAAGAGAGAGAAAGAGGAGAAGAATGGAGAGGAAAATTCAATAAGAAGAATAAGAGATGAGGAAGAGGGAAGAGATGATTAAAGTGAAGTAACTTAGGAGTATAACGGGAAATTCGGGTCAAAAATATGGATAAGGGACTAAATTGTGGTAATTTAAAAGTTGTAGGAGACTAAATTATAAATAAGAAGATTTGAAAGACTAAATTCTAATTTTTAAAGATAAGGGACAGATATGTAAAAACCCCTTTTTTTTATTATCATCCTAATACCTATGGCTTACGTATGGATGATGCTCTAGTTTTCTCCAAGGTTTTAATAGTCAAGTATAATATTGTTAGTGATTGTGACAAAAGAAAAAAAAAAAGGAAGGAGAATTTTCTAAAATCATCTTTAAACTTCTATGGAGAATATTTCCGAATATTGTATGGCTTTAAATCTTACCATTTAATAGAATCAGGCACAATAATAGATATATCCAAAGATAAATTTTTAATCCGTAATATATAAAATTTTAAATTAGAAATATAAAATTTTTATTTTTAATTTAAAATTTTGTATAGAATGGATCAAAAATTAATTTATGAACGTGTCCATTATCATCTCTGAAATGCTTGAAAGCTAGCATTATGAAAAGTCTTTTTTTCCTTTGACCTTTCTTTGTCACTTCTTTTTTTTTTGCTAAAAAGAGATGATAAGAGGCTATAGCTTTCCTACTGAGCATTTAAGTTAAAAAAATTTAAGATTTATACCAAAAATAGATAACGTACATATAAAAGAGGCTCCTGCTTTCGAAAGTTTTAATCATTAGATGAAGCAAATTGTCTCCATGAGTTGCAGTTTATCTTGTTATTCCCTTTCTAGCTACTGGAGCACACTTTTTGTAGTTTCCAGTGCTTAAAATGGTTATGATGACCACGAAAGAAATAACGAATGTCAACTATCGATATAAAAGAGTTGAAACTGTTCAGAACATTCCATCTAGCAAAACTACGAAGTTGTGAAGTTGTGATCTCGAGAGTTGAAGTGTTCTGCTGGCTTAGGAAGAAGCATATCACTAATAAATCCTAAATGATTGTTGAACTAGTACAACTAAGAATGAGAATGGACGAGTATATTCAAAAAGTTCAACTAAAAAAATAAAAATTTTATTTTTAATTTAAATTTTTAAGTATGATGATTTAAGGATTGACTTTTGAAGCTGCTAATTCTCAACCCTACGTCAACTAGGGTGACTGTAACTAGAGATGCCTACGTCATCTAGGGTGACTGTAACTAGAGATGCCGCTCGAGGTGACAAAAGCATCCATATCAAGGCCATTGAATCATGGGACTGGCTACATTACCAATTACTGGAATGTGAAGGTGACCAGCTAACCTGTGCGGACACATTTACAGACGCAAAATTAGTTGTCGGTGTGTTTAAACATGTCATTGGATCTCATTTTCACTTAACTATGTTCGTCTTGAGACCAAGTGGGTGTTTGGTTGCTTGCATGTGTAAAGTAATTACAATTACAACTACTTTTGCTTAGGTTGTTACAACCAATTAAGCACTTGCAATTGTAGAAAAAATGCAATATATTTTTTTTTATCTCTCTTTTACAGACAATAATCATATTATTGATATATAGAATATTTTTAGATAAAAATTAATATTTGAAAATTTTTATAACTCTGGTTATCAGTTTCAATAAACTCCAAAATCGAACATAATAATATAAGTAACAGCAACTTTATTGCTGCAATTGCAGTAACATTAGTCACAACTTGCAATATCGCTTGCAAGCAAGCAACCATAGGGCCCCTAAATCCCAGTCTCTCTTGCCTCGATCATACCAAGGATTTACTGAAATTCTACAAATTGTCAAAGAGGCAAAGAATTGAAACTTATCAAAATACATGCAGTAACATTAAAAAATAAAAGAGTAAGAAGGGGAAACCGAAACTCATTTCATTTACTATGTACCTCAACAACCAATGTTTTACGCAAACCATTTAGTCTTCTCCTTTTCTTTATCCTTCCTACGTATGAAATATTTCCTAAAAATGTCCTACGCCTGGCATCAAGAAACCACAGAATTTCAGAGTTCTTGCATTTTTACCAGATAGATGGGACTGCCTGATTTTAAATAATCTCTGTTAGAAATTGAGCTGGCTACTGTAGATGACAAATCTAAACCATCTCCAAGATTTTAATGTTCCCAGATGAATTTGCAGCAAGTAATGTCTTCGACTGGCCGCGCCAACAAACAGATGAGATGAACTGCGCGGCATCATCAACTTCCCCAGAAATTGGGTCCACTGAATCAAATTTGTATGAAAGAACCGGCATGGGAAAAGCTTTGTGATAAACAAAAACCTGACCAAAATGTAAAGGAGTGTCATCGCCTGAGGTAAATAGGTATGTAGAGTGAATTCTAAGCAAGATGACACTGATACAGGCTTAACAATAGTTATAAATTGATGATAATGCACAATTTTTTTTTTTATGATGCCTAATTTCAAAAATGCAAGTCTAGGAGGCTCAATTATAGAAAATTGTCACAAATTGTCACAGATAATGAAATAGGCCTTGCACTAATTATAGCAAAGAAGGATAAACTTCGAAGTTACTATACTAGGATCCTGATCGAGGCTGTGTTTGGTTTGAGAGAAAATGGAAGAAAGAAAAAGAGAAAAGAAAAGAGAAGATTAAAGAAATGCAGATAGAAATTGGATTTTCCTTGATGCTTGGTTTGTAAGAAAATATTTTCTTTTCTTTTAAATTTCTCTCAAGCCAAACAATAAAAAACATTTTCTTTCTTATTTTATTTTATTTTCCTTCATTTTCCTTCGTAATCCATCTTTTATTGCTTCAGTCATTGGTGGAAAATGCAATATTCAGTAGCATAATCTTTAATAAATATAATAACTGATTGCTAATTATTAACTACGAAGGATAAACACAAGAATGGCCTCCATGCATGCCTGCCTCTCTGTGTTATTGACTTGTTAATAGGAGCAAAATTTTCTAGTCACGAGGTGTATGCTAAACGCAAAATATTTGTTGATAATAGAAGTTCTTATTTTTAATAAACACCACGACAAGTATATATAATGCTGATCACAAAAGGACAAGTTTTGTCATGTGGTTCTAAAATCAGGTTTTGTTAGCCATCTTGCGAACCCTTTAAGCCCATATGCACCAGATTCGATTCTTGGTTAGAGATTCGCAGTTCTCCTAGCAACGTATCAAAAATAATTTAACTGATATTGTTCTGAAAGAGGACCTATTTGATTGATGGTCTTGAGGTAAACTCCCAAGTCCCAGCAGGCATATCAAAATCGTCCACTAGTCGAAGAAATTTCAAAATTCTCATTAACATGCATTTCAATAAACATTTGAATATACTAGAATATTGGTAAAATCTAACTAATGTTGCATTCTTCAATTCGCTTCTCTACCCAACACGACCTAGGCTCAATTAGCACCGAGTACCAGGAGGGTTTAGCAATTCAATCACTTGTACCAAAATCTTTTTCTTGCTTGCTCCTTTTTACTACTAACTAGAAGGCATGGAAGCACTAAAGACTTACCTCATTTGTTTCAGAGCCCGTAGCAATATATCCATCGCAAACAGAGAGCCCAACAAAATTCTGGAACATACAGAGACAATTAGATGAACTTGAAGTCGAGAAACACAATAAACAAGGAAAAGAATAAGGAAGATTAAGCTTTTGACTATTGTTTATAAACCAAAATAAATTGGAGACGTGATATGGTAAAAGCAGTTTATAGAAGAAAGGCAGTATATTATGTTTATTTCATACATGAAGACTGCTAGAGTGAGTGCACCTCGTGCATGTAAGAATCCTAATCATACTACAACATCACTGTTTGTATTTTTTATTGCATACATGCAGATACGTTTTAGATTAACGCAAGAGCATAGACGTTTCAGATTAATGTATATTGCTTCTGGATATAGAATTCTAAAGGAGACTTACTTGTTGACAGAAGCAGAAGTGTAGAAACTAGAACGGTAGAAAATAGAAGACTGATGCAGACAGAAGACAGGATGAAGATCGGATGAAAATCGAGGCTAGTGTTGGACACTATCTCCTTAAAATCGATTCGCCCTCCACTGTTTGCTTCTGGATTTCTTGGATGTCGATCTCCCAGGATACAACGATCGGTCTGCAGAGGGAAGAAAGCCGCAATCCCTCTCCTCTGGCGAATCTGATAAAAATTCTCTCTGGTTGATGATTGATGTAATGCAGGAATTGACTGTTGAACAGAAGAACTTGTTCTTCTGTAGACAGAAGTTGAGGAACTTCTTGTCTGCAGAAGAAGAAAGGAAACAGAAAAGAAAAGAATTTTCCTATTCTTGAAACTCTGGACTCAGACCTATTTATAGCCTTCAACAGTCACAACGGTTGGCCGTTCAACAGTTGTGACCGTTTAACGGCAACTGTTGACGGCGACCGGTAACTGTTGGATCGCCGACCGTTGGACTTTAACGACTTTTGACTGGCGGGGCGGGTGTAGGTCACCAAAAAATCAAAGGCTCCTCAGCTCCTCGCGACGTTGCGTACGAAGTGCAAAGTGCGCCTCTAAAGCGCCCAATGCGCCCTAAACGCCCATTCGCCTTCGCACACGTGCGTGCGCGTGCGGGCGGTGCGTAGCACCACCCGTGGTGCTCAAGGTTTTCCTCTTCTTATATAAGCAAAGTAATAGAATAAGCTACCATATATAAACCCACATCCTTACAATCCTCTATCCAATATGGGACTATCTTTTTATCTTCATTTTTGTTCCTTTACTATATACTCAACTTTTGAAGCCAATTTCCATTCACTTAATTAATTTAATTTGAACTAGTGAATTGGCTCAATTTAATGTTCAAATTAGTGAATGAATTCAACAATCCCCCACATGAATGAAATGGCTTAGACTCTAATGCAAATAACCAGAGAGTGTAATAGAAAGTTGCCGCATCGGGAGAGGTGGCTTTTGGCTTTAAACCTTCCCTAGTGAAATATTATCGAGTTTACTTACTAACCAGTGAACACGATATTTTTGAACTGTTCAGCTTTTGATGTAAACTAAGACAATAATATTCACACGACTTCTTTCAACTTTATCAGATTCTATGTTGTGTCCATTTTGGCCCTGGACAACCTGATAATTCTATGAGTGCTCTTAGAGAGCTTAGCCTTTATCATTCTCATAGAAGCGGCCCCTTCTCACTCACATAGGTGATCTCTTATCAAGAGTATTCTGCCATACTCCACTTAGATTTCTAATATATAAGGATCATTAAAAGCTTAGTTTATCCTTACACATTGCAATTTAATCACTATTTTACCATAGAAATGAGATAGGAAATATTTTCCTTAGTGATTCTTTCAGGTTCCCCCACAATTCGATTGTCCCTTTGAACCCAGATCTTGGGATCTCCAGTCAGCTAGGTTGGGTTGCCATTATGGAGTTACTCTTTAGTAGGCTGTAATCCCATTCCCCTCGATAACTTATATACTTGATCTCTAATCAAGCCTTTTGTTAATGGATCTGCAATATTATCTTTTGATTTTATATAATCAAGAGATATTATTCCGTTTGTAAGCAGCTGTCTTACAGTGTCATGACTACGACGTATATGTCGTGACTTTCCATTATACAATACATTCTGTGCCCTTCCAATTGCTGATTGATTATCGCAATTGATGCAAATTGCTGACACAGGTTTAGGCCATAATGGAATATCTTCTAGAAAGTTTCGAAACCATTCTGCTTCTTCTCCAGCTTTATCTAAAGCTATAAACTCAGATTCCATAGTGGATCTGGCTATACATGTTTGTTTAGAAGATTTCCAAGAGATGGCTGTACCTCCAATAGTAAATACATATCCACTTGTGGATTTGATGTTTTTAGAATCCGTTATCCAGTTAGCATCAGTGTATTCTTCAATCACTGCTGGATATCTTGTATAGTGCAGCCCATAGTTAGTAGTGTATCTCAGATATTTGAGTACTCTAAGTATCGCTTTCCAGTGGTTCTCCCCTGGATTACTTGTAAATCTACTCAGTTTGCTTACTGAGTATGCTATATCAGGTCTTGTGCAGTTCATTAAATACATAAGACTGCCAATGATCTGAGAATATTCTAACTGTGATATACTAGCACATATATTCTTTGTAAGATGTAGACTCATATCTACAGGTGTCTTAGCTATATCAGTATTTCCCTTATCAAATTTTTCGAGTATTTTCTCGACATAATGTGATTGTGATAAGGTATATCCATCAGATGTCTTGGAAATTTTAATACCAAGAATAATATCTGCAATGCCTAAGTCTTTCATATCAAATTTCCGTGTTAACATAATTTTTACCTCTTTAATTAGAGTTACCGTACTACCGGTGATAATCATGTCATCCACATATAAACATACAATGACATAGTTGTGCATATCCCCTTTTACATATACACATTTATCGCATTCATTATAACGAAATCCATTTGACAACATAACTTGGTCAAATTTCTCGTACCATTGTTTAGGTGCTTGTTTAAGTCCATAAAGTGACTTAACAAGTCTGCACACCTTCCTCTCTTTACCTGGAACTACAAACCCTTCAGGTTGTTCCATGTAAATTTCTTCATCTAATTCACCGTTTAAAAATGTTGTTTTTACATCCATTTGATGAATCTCAAGATTATATAATGCTGCAAAAGCAATTATTAATCTTATGGATGTTATTCTTGTTACAGGTGAATATGTATCAAAATAATCTAAACCTTCCTTTTGTCTATAGCCTTTTACCACAAATCTAGCTTTGTATTTATCTATAGACCCATCAGGTTTTATCTCTCTTGAAGATCCATTTATAACCTAATAGTTTAGTTCCCGGAGGAAGATCCACAAGTTTCCAGGTGTGATTTTGAATAATTGATTCAATTTCACTATTTACTGCTTCTTTCCAAAAAGGAGCTTCAGGTGTAGACATAGCCTCTTTATAACTTTGAGGTTCCTTTTCTAATAGATATATTAGAAAATCAGGACCAAATGTTTTAGTAACTCTGGCCCTTTTGCTTCGTCTACATTTATCCTCATTAGTTTTATTTACAGAATCAGATTCTGTATCTCTTAGAATTTCATCACAAGTCCTTTTCGGAGAACTTTATTCATGTTCTTTACTAGAAAATACATTCTCAAAGAATACAACATTCCTAGATTCAATAATAGAGTACTTATGTATCTCTGGATGATCAGAGTTAAAGACAAAGAAACGATAAGCACTGCTATTATGCGCATATCTAATGAATATACAATCAATAGTTTTAGGTCCAATTTTAGTCCTTTTCGGAGTAGGAATTGCAACCTTAGCTAGACACCCCCACACTCTTAAGAATTTATAACTACGTGCTCGACCTGTCCATAATTCATAAGGTGTTTTATCAAGTTTCTTTTGGGGTATTTTGTTGAGAATATAATTGGCAGAAAGCAGAGATTCCCCACACATGTTCTGGGGTAAACCAGAACTTATTAACATGGCATTCATCATTTCTTTTAAAATTCTGTTCTTACGCTCAGCAATTCCATTTTGCTGTGGAGTGTAAGGAGCAGTTGTTTGATGTATAATACCATGTTCTGCACAAATTTGTGCAAATGGTGACTCATATTCACCACCTCTATCACTTCTTAGCATTTTTATCTTTTTGCTAAGTTGATTCTCAACTTCATTTTTGTATTGTATAAACATTTCAATTGCCTCATCTTTTGTTCTAAGTAGATATACATAACAATATCTAGTACAATCATCTATAAACGTAATAAAATACTTTTTTCCACCTCTAGTTTGAACAGATTTTAAATCACATACATCTGTATGAATTAATCCTAAAGGTTCAGTACTACGTTCTATAGAATGAAATGGAAGCTTAGTCATTTTTGATTCAACACATATTTCACATTTATTTTCAAAGTTTATATTGAAATTAGGCAACATATTTAAATTTATTAATCTTTGTAAAGTATAATAATTAACATGTCCTAATTTACCATGCCAAATAAAAGGTGACTCAGTCATATAAGCAGAAAAATCAATTTTATTGATAACCTTAGGGGCAATGATCATTACATTTATTTTAAACAGACCATTGGTCATATACCCCTTGCCTACATATACACCATTCTTTGTGAGTATAGATTTATCAGACTCAAATACAAGCCTAAAGCCTTTCTTACTCAAAACTGAACCAGAGACCAGATTCTTGCGGATATCTGGTACATGAAGTACATCAGTAAGAGTAAGTTTTTTCCCCGAAGTCATCTTCAGTACAATGTTGCCTCGTCCTTCAACCTCGCAGGTTGCAGAGTTACCCATGTAGAGTAGTTCTCCTTCCACAGAATCATATGTGGAGAACATCCACTTGTTGGCGCAAATGTGGCGAGTGGCTCCAGTGTCCACCCACCATTCTTTAGAATTGCCACCAACTAGGTTAACCTCTGAGACAACAGATGTACAATTTACATCTACATTTGCACAAAAATTTTCTTCTTCGGCCAAATGTGCATTAGGATGCTTCTTCTTCTTCAAAGAATCTTGTGCCTTACGCACACGGCAGTCCTTTGCACAATGTCCAGGCTTGTCGCAGTTGTAGCACTTGCCATTGAATCTCTTCGAGTTACCACTCTTAGAGTCTTCACCATTGTACTTTCGCTTCCTGTCATTAGACTTATTGGAATTTTTCATAACGTTAGCTTTAGAAACATTGTATGGATTTTCAATTTTCTTTTCAGAAAGACGGTTGTCTTCTTCAATTCTCAAACGTACAATCAGATCTTCAAGTGTCATTTCTTTTCGTTTATGCTTTAGGTAATATCTGAATTCTTTCCAAGATGGTGGCAATTTTTCAATAATTGCAGCCACTTGAAAAGATTCACTAATAGTCATATCTTCAGCATGAATTTCATAAATGATCACTCGAAGATCTTGTACTTGGTTGATTACATTTTTAGAATCAACCATTTTATAATCCAGAAACTTACCGACTATATATTTCTTAGAGCCGACATCTTCTGTATTATATTTCTTGTCTAAGGACTCCCAAAGTTCCTTAGCAGTAGCAATTGAACTATATACATTATACAGTATATTGTCCAATCCATTGAGAATATAGTTCTTACTCAAGAAATCTGCATATTTCCATGCATCAACCGCCTTCACTGATTGTTGATCATCTTCAACAAGAGTAGGAACAGTCTCCTTCAAGTACTTGGCTAGTTTAGTGTAGTGAGATAGAACAACATTTTCTGTTACCATCTCTTAAAATCTGAGCTACTGAACTTCTCTGGTTTCTCATACTGGTTTGAAGGCACAGTTGGAGTAACCATGACAGGTGTTATCACAGTGGACATATCAGATGCTGTAGTCATCTGTAAATATTAAATTTATCTATCTTAATGTCTTGTAACAAATTTTAACTTTATAATAAAACTGAAAATCAATTGAACACTCCAAATCACAAAACAGAGATTAACTATCCCTTTTTTTTTTTTTTTTTTCAGAAGCAATTAAGATTACTAGTCTCCAAATCACAAAACAGAAATTTTCCAGAAGCAATCAAGATTACTAGTGATTGATGACAGTACTTTTAATTTAAAACAAAAATTTCAGTTTTAAGACTGAATATTATTATGACAGTGTTTTAAAACAAAAATCTCAGTTTTAAGACTGAATACTCTTAAAACTGAAAACTACTTATTTCACAACAGTATTCTAATCTAAACAAATATAATCGGTTTTAAGAATGTAGGTTCCAAACTAAAAATGTTTAAACTGTATTATTAAAAAGTTAATCTAAAACAAGCAAAATCGATTTTAAGATTGTTGGTATTTTTTATTGCATACATGCAGATACGTTTTAGATTAACGCAAGAGCATAGACGTTTCAGATTAATGTATATTGCTTCTGGATATAGAATTCTAAAGGAGACTTATTTGTTGACAGAAGCAGAAGTGTAGAAACCAGAACTGTAGAAAATAGAAGACTGATGCAGACAGAAGACAGGATGAAAATCGAAGCTAGTGTTGGACACTATCTCCTTAAAATCGATTCGTCCTCCACTGTTTGCTTCTGGATTTCTTGGACGTCGATCTCCCAGGATACAACGATCGGTCTGCAGAGGGAAGGAAGCCGCAATCCCTCTGCTCTGGCGAATCTGATAAAGGTTCTCTCTGGTTGATGATTGATGTAATGCAGGAATTGACTGTTGAACAGAAGAAGAACTGGTTCTTCTATAGACAGAAGTTGAGGAACTTCTTGTCTGCAGAAGAAGAAAGGAAACAGAAAATAAAAGAATTTTCCTATTCTTGAAACTCTGGACCCAGACCTATTTATAGCCTTCAACAGTCACAACGGTTGGCCGTTCAACAGTTGTGACCATTTAACGGCAACTGTTGACGGCGACCGGTGACTGTTGGATCGCCGACCGTTGAACTTCAACGACTCTTGACTGGCGGGGCGGGTGTAGGTCAAATCCATTCAAATCTGAAGCCAATAGAGGCAACCCGAATCCAATAGCACCAAAAAATCACCTCAGCTCCTCGCGACGTTGCGTACGAAGTGCAAAGTGCGCCTCTAAAGCGCCCAATGCACCCTAAACGCCCATTCGCCCTCGCACACGCGCGTGCGCGTGCGGGCGGTGCGTAGCACCACCCGTGGTGCTCAAGGTTTTCCTCTTCTTACATAAGCAAAGTAATAGAACAAGCTACCATATATAAACCCACATCCTTACAATTCTCTATCCAATGCGGGACTATCTTTTAATCTTCATTTTTGTTCCTTTGCTATGTACTCAACTTTTGAAACCAATTTCCATTCACTTAATTCATTTAATTTGAACTAGTGAATTGGCTCAATTTAATGTTCAAATTAGTGAATGAATTCAACAGTGCACCTCGTGCATGTAAGAATCCTAATCATACTACAACATCACTCCCTATACAACGAAAGGTTTAAAGTATCGGATTTGGTATTGATGCATGGGTATCGGTACTAAAAATAGAAAATATCAAACATATTGTATCAGCAATATCTGTTTCTGCAAAGATGCTGAGAGCCGGAAGTTGGTCTCATACAAATGCTAAAGAGATGGGTCGATGGTGCTCCTCTAACCGAATTTCAACATAACATGTGTGCACAAATGAACGTAACTTGCACCAGAAAAAAAAAAAAGAGTAATGTCAAGAGGGAGGTCGGATCTGTGCCTTGACCAAAGATTCCCCAAAGCTCAAGTAAGTGACCAAATAAGGTGGAGCTAGCTAAATATGGTAAATGAAATAGCTCAATGAGAGAGTGAGATTTGTCTAGAATGATTTTATCTTGGGTTTATTTGTAGGATGATAGAGGGTAGAATGATTATATCTTGGGTCTATTTACAGGATGATGGAGGAGCAGTCTGACATTTTGTAATGATATACATGACCTTAGATTATGCATGTATGATCTCAAATGAGCCTCTTACTGGGCAACTCTTGGGTTGAGGCTCATTTAAAATGGGCTTGGTAGGCCCAATTGTTTTTGGGGTTAAGAATATCCATACAAATATTACAGGTTCTATATTATATTAGATAACTCAAAATCCTAGGTGATATTGAAAATGGTAGATATTTAAAACCTTGACAAGAAGCTAGCGAGAGAATGAGAGATTTAACACTCAACACATTTAATATTGCAGTATAGTGGTTTGTATGTATGAAGCTGAAACAAAATTTCCAAAACAGATGCAAAATAAAATAGTCAAAAAAGCCAATTGCCCATGAACTTTAAAGATAAAATGTGGTACATATTGCACCACACAAAACCGAGAGTTCAAGATGCTGAATTCAATGAATGGATAATAGTCATAACCTGGAGTTACTAACACACTACAAAAAGCTAGAGATAGTGTAATAATCCTTAATTTTTTTTTATCATAACTAAATGAATAAACAAATAAACATAATAATTTAAACTATTAATCTTCCCTCTTCTATAACATCCCAAATTCATTCATTCTTCTAACCTTTTAAATTCCATAACCCTCAAAACCTTTTAAATTCTATAACCCCTCAAATCCTTTGAATTTCATAACTCTCTAAACCCTTCACATTCTATAATTTCTAAATCCAATACTATATAAACCCAATCTCTTTTCTAAATTCAATCTTACACTCATTCTCTAAAAAATTCTCTTTCTCTTTCACTTTGTTGGAACGTCTCGTAGGATCGCTGTCATTGGCCTCGCCGAAATTTTGACAAAGGAACTCCTATATTCTTCCTTTCCTTACTCTGCTATTTGAGCTTAGTACTACTTTCATAAATTCCTATGTACTACTTTCATAAATTCCTATTGCATTTATTTAATTGGACTCTAAAATTAGCTCACACACTATCTAACGATCCTAATAAAAAATATCCACCATCTTATAAACCCAATAAGATGGATTCAAACCAATTTATTGATTTCAAATAGAATTTAGGTTGATTCTAATATTTTAGGCCAAAACATTATCTATAAATCAACTAGGAGACTCTTCTCAAAAATAAAATAAAATAAAATAGGAGGAAAATAATTTAACATTTAAACGAAATCCTTATATGCTTAACTTATCCAATAAATCCAACAAACATAAAATCAAACAAAAAAAACATAACCACATAGAAGTTGAACAATATTAATATTTCTTTGTTGACATACACTTCAAGTTCAGTATTAATACAGCATATGCCCAGCTGAGCCCACCTTTCACTTCCTATAAGTCTCTCTTGCTAAGCAAATAAGATTGTAATTCGATGAGAATTAACTAATTCAAATGTTTACAAAATATATAACTAATAGCTTATTAGGACAATATTAGAAGTTAACTTTCTACACTAATATTATTTAACTCTAAAATCAATACTAAGTGCTTTATGAAAATTAGAAATTCTCTAAAAATCACCTGAATTTATGATAAATAATTTTTAACAAATATATTATAATTTTATATGTAGATTGCTTCGTATAATTGTTAATTGGTAGACCTTCGCGAATCGAGGTGAGTTCATTTTTGGACTCACTAATCAAGCTATTTTATAAACCTGTTGTTTCAATCATGTTATTAATTTTGTGTAAATTGATTTGTTATTTTGTAGGAATTTATCAATTACTTACTATATTTCTTGTCATCAAAAATCGATTGTCAATTGTCATTAAATTTAAATTACATAGTATAGTTAGATTTTAGAATATTATATATACAATATTTAATAAATCACATAAAAGTTATAATCACGGAAAAATATTGTTTGTGATATCATATTGTATCGGTGTTTAGAAAAATTATTTTGTACGCTGGTTCTCTAATTAAGGAACGTGCAACGCACAGAAAACCTCCCAGCATTCACACACTTGCATGGTCGATAACTTTATAATATCTCAAATCAGTAACTCTTGGATATAGCTAATTATGATTTATTGAATAAAGTATAAACTGAACGGACTTTATAAATCATGTTATTAACAAATTAACACAATCCAATTGAAATATTGTACCTAATATAATCAATATACTGTATTATACCTAAATGATACTGGGTTGGGGGAGAAACTGATTGATGAAAATATACTATGTTTCGACTTTAACTTGTTAAGTTGTATAACTAAATATTTCGAACACCATGGGTGCGTGATGATTTGCTGGATCATACTTGACTATAATTCATGTTTGCCTGACGGCAGGTCCGACTCAGCACCAGACAATCCAAATGACTATTTTCTGGATCTGTACAGGAAACAATCGAAATAGTATATCACATCAGTTAGTTTTTCTAATTACATGACATGCTAGACAAAAATATCTCTATTATAGAGTTGACTTCACTAAAATGATATTAAAATAACTTAAATCGATTGACATTATTATTACAGACATCTAATTACATATTTTCTAAAATTTGTATTATTATTATGTTTGAACATAACTGTTATATTACACATTCTTTCTGTGTATTTTACTTTGGTCGCAAACTGACGACCTGGATATGCATGTCCAGAGACTGAGTTGAACCATGTTGAACGTACTGTGGAAGACATGGAGTACTTTGCTGAAGTGACCGAAGATCAGTAGTTATCATGTACTTAGTTTATATTAAATGCAGTTTTTTTATATTTTTGAACATATCATTCCTTAATGGATGTTAGTTTAAGTTATCCAGTATCATCCTTTTGTTTTTCTTTATATAATAAACTTCATGGCTTAATAAATGTCAGTTTATTTATCTACGTGTATTTATTTTTTATGGCTGTGATATTATAATTGAGGCTTTAGTATATTCAAATCGAATATGTTGCCGGTACCTACTACACGTTCTCATATACCGTATATCGGAAACGGAACGTGACAGGTATTTTAGTGGTATCAGAGCCAGGTTCAAAAATGAGTTGACCCAACGAGATTGAGTTAACTTAGAATTGATCCTAAGTTTGAGATCACAGCCATATGAATAAATATGGATATTGAAGACTTCATTACCATATCTTTTGATTCAAACTTCCTTTGATTCCATTTTTCCTTGTCTTCTTCAGTACGATGGCACAAAATAATGAATCAGGATCGAACTCGAACGCTAACTCAATTAATGCCGAAGAGATGTTGAGAGTATTTCGTGGAGTGATGGAAGCACAACAACAAACTCAGATGATGCATACTGGAATTACGACAGCATTAGAACAAATCAATGCGCCTCGACCACAACGAATTGGGAGCATTTCTGATTTTCGACGTTTTCATCCTGCAACTTTCTCTGGAACAGTTGGACTACTTGAAACTGAATAGTGGTTAGCCGAGATGGAGGATCTTCTTACAACTGCACGAATTTCTAAGGAGGACAACATTGATGTTATGAAGATCCAGCTGACGGATGTAACTAGAACTTGGTGGCAAGCTGAAGGAGACCGACTGGAACAACCAATCGTATGGGAAGATTTTACTAAGTTTTACACAAGGTTCTTTCCAAAGGCAGCTCGAAGGGAGACTGAACAACAGTTCATCAACCTGAAATAAGGAAAGTCTGTAGATGAGTATGCAACTGAATTTGTCCGTTTGAGCCGATTTGCACCATACATGATTGTTGATGAAGAAGATCGAGCTCATCGATTCTAGCAAGGTTTAAGATTGGACATCCAGAAATATTTGGTGTCTTCTAAACTTGAGACTTATACTGTGATTGATGCTGCGAGAGGTGTAGAGCAAGTCATTAATAAGGAGAAGCGAGTTCAGACAGTATCGAAGAGGTCTTTCAATCAAGTATGTGGAGGATCTATTTCCAAAATGGGTCCTACCGAGAAGTGACCTTTCATCCCTCAAAAACCTATATGCAACTTCTGTCAAAAACCTGGTCATCTCAAGAAGGACTGCAGAGCTGCTAATGGACTATATTTGGCCTGTGGATCGGCTAAACATACTTTGATGAATTGTCCGAAGAGGAGAATTAATGAAGAAATGTCTCGACCTCCTATTCCCCCCACAACAAAAGAATGCAGGACACAATCAAGGCAGACAACCTCTTACTTCTCAAAAGAAAATTTTTCAACAAACTCTAAAAAATAAAGGAGTGGACCATGATCAAAGTCAAACTTTCAATCTCACTGCAGAATAGGCTGAAAATTCCAATGATGTGGTGACAGGTACAATTTTAGTACATAGTACACCAGCTTTTACACTATTTGATTCTGGAGGTTCGCATTGTTTCATTTCGTCTGCTTTCGTATCCCTTCATGACATTCCATGTGATATTTTGACATCTAATCGGAATATTAATACGGGTAATGGAGCTATAATATCTAGTAAAGTGTGTAGAGTATGTCCTGTTGTAGTATGTAGGAGTTCTATGCCAATTTTCTTATAATCGAACATACTTGGAATGGACTGACTTAGTACTTTCCATGCAGTAATTGATTGTCGAAAGAAAAGTGTCATATTTTGAATTCTGAATCACCCAGAATTTGAATTTCTTGGAGGTAGTAAGACAGTAGAGTCAGCAAAATTTAGAACTAGATCAACAAGTGAAATCTTCATCATGGTGGACAAAAAAGATGAAGATATTCCAGTGGTGTCAGAATATCTTGATGTATTTGCAGATAAGTTTACTAGATTACCAACTGAGAGAGCGGTAGAATTTTCTATTAATCTTATTCCCGGTACAGCGCCTATATCTAAAGCACCATACCGTATAGGACTAGCAGAATTGACAGAAGTGAAACGTCAATTGACGGAGCTTGAAGATCAAGGATTTATTAGACCCAACACTTCGCCGTGGGGAGCACCAATTTTACTCACAGGAAAAAAAGATGGGAGTAAGAGGCTTTGCATTGACTACCGAGAATTGAATCAAGTCACGATCAAGAACAAATATCTTTTGCCTAGAATTGATGACTTGTTCGATCAACTAGGAGGAGCTAAAGTTTTTTCTAAGTTGGATCTCAAGTTAGGATATTATCAAGTAAGAGTCAAGAAGGAAGATATACAGAAGACTCATTTCGAACTCGATATGACCATTATGAATTTTTAGTAATACCATTTGGAGTGACAAACGCACTGGCTGTATTTATGAATTTGATGAACCAAGTGTTTACTCTATACCTGGACAAATTCGTAGTCGTGTTCATCGATGATATTTTAGTATACTCCAAAAAGGATGAAGAACATGTCGAACATTTGAGAATTGTGTTGGAAATTCTTCGAAAAGAGAAACTCTACGGCAAACTTAGTAAGTGCGAGTTTTGGCTGAAAGGTATATCTTTTCTGGGACATAACATCTCCGGAGAAGGAATCTCGGTTGATTCACGAAAGATAGAAGTAGTGAAAAACTGGCCTATCCTGAAAAATGTGTCCGAAGTTAGGAGCTTTCTTGGATTGGCTGGTTACTATCGAAAATTTGTTCAAGATTTCTCGAAGATCGCAGGACCCTTGACCAAGTTAATGAAAAAGGACGAGAAGTTTGTGTGGTCAAGTGAATGCAATGAAGCTTTCGAAGAGTTGAACATTCGACTTACTTCTGCACCAATTTTGGCGATTCCAGATGGAACAGGTGGAATGGTTGTATTCAGTGACGCATCTGGAAGAGGACTAGGATGTGTGTTAATGCAACATGGACGAGTGATTGCTTATGCATCTCGTCAATTGAAGTCTCATGAGAAGAACTACCCAACGCATGATTTAGAGTTAGCAGTAGTAATTTTTGCCTTAAATATTTGGAGACACTACTTGCTTGGAGATCGTATTGATATTTATACTGATCATAAGAGCTTTAAACATGTTTTTACTCAGAAGAAGCTCAACATGAGGCAAAGAAGATGGTTAGAACTAATGACAGACTATAACATCAACTTACAATACCATCCCGGTAAGATTAATATAGTTCCTAATACTTTAAGTAGAAAGCCAATAGCGATATACCTTACCCAACAAAAAAAGTTGCTCAAAGAGATGAGGAGGCTAGACTTAAAAGTCATCTTGCCAAAATCAAAAATACAATTTATGGCCTTACAACTCCAATCATCACTAATTGAGAAGATCAAAGAAGGCCAGAAAGACGAACCCAAACTACAGAAATTTCGAAGTGAAGTTGAATTTGGAAGGAGATCAAACTTAAACATTCATACTGATGAATCACTTCGATTTAAGAACAGACTTTGTGTGCCAAAGGGAAATGTTCGAGAAGAAGTTCTTTCGAAAGCTCATAGTTCAACATATTCAGTACATCCGGGAGGCATGAAGATTTACCAAGACTTGAAACAACACTTTTGGTGGCACGGAATGAAAAGAGAAATTGCTCGATTTGTATCCAAATGTTTGGTATGCCAACAGGTAAAGGCGGAACATCAGAGGTCACCGGGACTTTTGCAACCTTTGCCAATATCCAAATGGAAATGGGAGAAAATTGTACGCCCGAAAATTGAACCTTTGATTCCATTGCAAAATTGATGAATTACAATAGGAATTTAGATTACAAAAATTCCGAAGAATTACAAGAACGGGAATATTGGTGGATTCCCTTTTTTGAGTGGGTACGGGTGGCGGTGGAGTCTTATTGCTGCCTCCGTTGACTATCCAACTTGGAAGGGGATCTGTGAAGAAAACCTGCTCCTTCTGATCTCTCTCAACCCTCTGTGAAGAATCGCTTTGCCGGCTCCAAAGAAAAGTCCTCTCTCCCGTTAAATTCCTGTATTTTATAAACCGAAGAAGCTCGAAATCCGGCTCAATTCTCTCCTGAAAAAGCGGATCACAGGATATCAGGAAAATAAAATAGGAAATAAAACAACGGAAAACAACGAAAAACAACCCGCGGGTGGCAACCCGCGGGATCGCCCCCGCGGGTTGCCACCAGCGGGAATCCTCCCGCGGGTGGCAACCCGCGGGGGCTCCCGCGGGTTGCAACCCGCGGGAATTATCCCGCGGGTTGCTTCCCGCGGGGGTTCCCGCGGGTTGCAACCCGCGGTGCACACGCGGGTGTGCCCACTTAGCAAAATTAGGGTTTTTTTTTTTTAATTATTTTTAGTGTCTACGTAACCCCCTCCCAAGTTTTTGAAGTTCTGTATTGAACCGTACTGAATTTTGAAATACTTTGGATTTTTTAATTTTGGTTATAGACTTTTTAAAAGATTTGGTCGATAGGGATAACTGTTAATATATTTATTTATTCCATAACAAGCAGATGTATGATTTTAACGTACTCATTAGAAGACAAGCAGAGGTATAATGTTAACGTGCTTATTTTAGGTCAAGCAGAGATATAATATTAACGTGCTTATTTTAATCCTAACCGTTCAGTGACATCTAGTATGACGAATCAGGAAAAGACAGAGGTGACATTAAACGTGTCTTGAAGCTTAACCTATTCAGAGGATCTGGTCGTGATAGGGACAAGCTGACTAAACAGAGGTGATGGTTAACGTGTTTAGTTTTGGAATCGGACTATCAGAGGTAACTGTTAACTTGATAGGGAGATGATTTTCGTCAGAGGTGATTTTCAACTTAACGATATCAAAAGCACGTTCATCAGAGGTTGTAATGTTGGACTTGATGAAGTGTGAATTTTCTTTTCTGTCAGAGGTGAAATCTTAACGTGACAGGAGATTTATCTGATCAGGATTTTTAGCAAACCTCCAGCTATCAACGGGTTTGATTTGCCTTTACCAACTACCGTTTGAGTCGGGCTAGCCATGCTATTCCCCTCAGCATGGTGAGTTGTCAAGAATTTCGTTTGGGTTTAAATACCAAACTTTTCCTCTTCCCTTTGGGCAGTGATGTATTCTTATATTCGGATAAGAATACTGTTGTGACAGATTTGTCGTGGGATTTTTAGCAAACCTCCAGCTATCAACGGGTTTGATTTTGCCTTTACCAACTACCGTTTGAGTTGGGCTAGCCATGCTATTATCCTTAGCATAGTGAGTTGTCGAGAATTTCATTTGGACTTAAATGCCAAACTTTTCCTCTTCCCTTTGCCTTAGCGGCGTTGGGTGATTCATGCTTTTTACCTCCAGCATAATGGGGTTGGCGAGAAATTTATTCTCTTC
Source organism: Dracaena cambodiana (assembly GCA_036321105.1). NCBI lineage: Eukaryota > Viridiplantae > Streptophyta > Magnoliopsida > Asparagales > Asparagaceae > Dracaena > Dracaena cambodiana. The sequence goes on along the minus strand of JAYEPQ010000003.1, from coordinate 69,438,289 downwards.
CCGTAGTCTTGTCGGCGTTGGACGGTTCATACTTATTACCCCCAGTATGATGGGGTTGGCGAGAAATTTATTCTCTTCCCGTAGCCTTGTCGGCGTTGGGTAATTCATACTTTTTACCCCCAGTATGATGGGGCTGGCGAGAAATTTATTCTCTTCCCGTTAGCTTTAGCGGCGTTGGGCAGTTCATACTTATTACCCCCAGTATGATGGGGTTGGCGAGAAATTTATTCTCTTCCCGTAGCCTTGTCGGCGTTGGGCAGTTCATACTTATTACCCCCAGTATGATGGGGTTGGCGAGAAATTTATTCTCTTCCCGTAGCCTTGTTGGCGTTGGGCAGTTCATACTTATTACCCCCAGTATGATGGGGTTGGCGAGAAATTTATTCTTTTCCCGTAGCCTTGTCGGCGTTGGGTAATTCATACTTTTTACCCCCAGTATGATGGGGTTGGCGAGAAATTTATTCTCTTCCCGTAGCCTTGTCGGCGTTCGGTGATTCATTTTTTTTTTTTTTTAATTATTATATATATATATATATAGGGGTTTAAATTAACCACCTTGAGCCCAATTTTTGGGAATTGTTGTGAGCCCAAGCGGTACCTTTAGACCTCATACATTAAATGTGTCGGAGTTAGCTCTAACTTCTTTTTTGTTCAGCTTTGAGCTGAACTGCTCCAGCGTCAATCAACGCTTGAATTTTATCTTTTAAGATAAAACAATTTTTTGTGGGGTGACCTACAATCCGATGGTACAGGCAGTAATTCGGATCGTTAGTTTTCCCTACTTCTTCAGGTCTCTTGCTCTCCGGCAATTTAAGCATTTTGCGTTTGGTGAGCAGATTGAACATAGTAGCAGTATGTTCATCCTTGAACGAATACTGCTTTTGAAGTCTGGGTGACTTTGCTGTATTGCTTGTAGTTGGCCATGGTTTCTGCTTCAGTGTACTTTCTACCGCCATTGCCGTTATGTCTTTCCCTTTTGAACGGGAAAAATGGAATGGAGATTCGTTTGCACCGTCTCCGGTTGCAGAGTGTTGCATTTCGAGACGTCGAAGTATTTCTTCGGCCTGTTCGCCCTGCTTAAGCAGATCCTTCCATGACTTGGATTCGACCGAACCCATCTTGTCTAAGATATCGGTCAACAAGTTATGTCTGCAGGTTTCCACAAGCGTATCCTGCGTCATGCCATGTGGGCATCGAACGGAAAGTTCTCGGAACCGCTCGACATAAGTTTTGACCGTTTCGCCTTCTTCTTGCTTCGCTGCTAGCAAAGATAATATGGAGACTTCTGTATCATCTTCAAAGAATCGGGCTAGGAACTCACGTTCTACATCAGCCCAAGATTTAATTGTTCCCTGGGGAAGTTGCATAAACCAGGTAAATGCGGGCCCCCGTAAAGTGCTCGCAAATATCCTAGTCATAGTTGGATCATTCCCCATGAGATGTCCTGTCTGTGAGAGGAAATAGAAGATGTGTTGCTGCGGCGAACTTTTACCGTCGAATGATTGAAGATTCAACGGTTTATATTTTGCAGGATAGGGTACGGTCTCCCATTCTATGGGATATGGACGGACTACCCCCACCTCTTGTAGCTTTTTGCGATGAAGAAGAGCTTGTAATTGGCTCTCCATCTTCTCTATTTTCTCTGCGTGAGGATTGAGGATAACTTTCACTTCCTCTTCCTCTCTTGAATGAGGAGGCACTTCTTCATCTTCGTCTTCGCTGTCTTCATTTATTTGGACAGGCCGTTTTCCTTTCTGCCGACTAGAAATGGACGGCGATGATTGGTTCTTTCTAGTTTGAGCCAGCAACTCAATCAAAAGTTGTTTCATTTCTCCTATGGTCTCCTCGTGCTGTTCGAGACATTTTTCTTGTCTCTCAAGCCTTTCATAGACTTCTTCTAGAAGCGCGCCCTCTGGGTCGATAGAAACTCCTTTTGATCCTGGAGTGATTTCCTTATCCGAAGGGTTGTTTCCGACGACCTTTTTACCTTTATTAACCATATTTGATGAGGCAGCAGGTAGATCGGTCCCAGAGTATGCCTTTTTCACCGTCCGTATTCTTTTAGGTTCGGTGATCCGCTCAAAAACGGATTGTCTCGGATGGCACTCGCAGTTTGATAGAACAGTTGAGATTAACTGTTCGCATTGGCATTGAGGAGTATTCTGTGCAGAGTTCTTCTTCCAATTGAGGTATTCTCTCAAGTCTTGAGATATCTTCTCCTCTCTATTTGCATCTTGACGTATTTTGCATCTCAAATTTGGTTCATAATACTGGAGAGTTTGTAATATTTCAGGGCTGAGCTCTTTTCCAGCATTAGATTGTTCTCCAACCCTTCTGCGGATTCTTCTGGAGTGTGTGCTGGCCTGCGCAGTTGTGCGGGCCTCGCACGCATCTGACTTGTTCTTCGGGATATGGAGGATTCTATCATGAATATGTTCATCCGAAGAGAAATTTGAAGATCTATCCTTAGGTGAGTTCATGAGCACATCCTTATATTTATTTGTAGAGGAACGGGATGGTACATCTGAGAGAGTAACCAAAAAGTTAGATGTGCGCTGTGTGCTCACTGCGCGTGTGCCCGAATAGACACCAGAACCAACCCTTGATTTTTCCTGCGGAGTGCAACCCACGGGTTGCAACTTGCGGTGTGCAACCCGCGGTTGGAACCGCGGGTGTTGGAACCGCGGGTTTCCACCCGCGGTTGCACCCGCGGGGTGCAACCCGCGGTTGGAACCGCGGGTTTCCACCCGCGGTTGCAACCTCGGGGTTGCCCCCGTGCGGTGCAACCCGCACTTCTGCCTGCGGATTTTTATTTTTGGAATTTTTATTTTTGGAATTTTTTCTTTCCGATGTTTCCTGATCTGGATTTTCTGAGCGCAATTTTCCAGAGGCACTGTTGAGGCGGGCCCGCTGTGCCTTACGCCTCAGGTTTCTCTTCTGAGAGCGGGTCAGGGACTGGTTTGACTTTTGGCTTGACTTTGGAACGGGCGATAACGCCTCGTAAATTTCAACGGGCGATGACGCCTCGTAAATTTTCATAGGCGATGACGCCTTTTGATTTCCAGTGGGCGATGACGCCTCACCTTTTTTCATCGTCACCCGGCGATGACGCCTAGGCTCCGAATCAGAGGAGGAAAGAAATTCCTCATATTTTTGCTGGTCAACTTCTATGACCAGCATCTCAACCATTGAGCCAATCGGCACCCGGTCGGACTGCGCCACCAAATTCTCTGTGGTAAACAGAGGAGCTCCCACTGTGGTCGCCAGTTCTTGTACGCCCGAAAATTGAACCTTTGATTCCATTGCAAAATTGATGAATTACAATAGGAATTTAGATTACAAAAATTCCGAAGAATTACAAGAACGGGAATATTGGTGGATTCCCTTTTTTAAGTGGGTACGGGTGGCGGTGGAGTCTTGTTGCTGCCTCCGTTGACTATCCAACTTGGAAGGGGATCTGTGAAGAAAACCTGCTCCTTCTGATCTCTCTCAACCCTCTGTGAAGAATCGCTTTGCCGGCTCCAAAGAAAAGTCCTCTCTCCCGTTAAATTCCTGTATTTTATAAACCGAAGAAGCTCGAAATCCGGCTCAATTCTCTCCTGAAAAAGCGGATCACGGGATATCAGGAAAATAAAATAGGAAATAAAACAACGAAAAACAACGAAAAACAACCCGCGGGGAATCCTCCCGCGGGTGGCAACCCGCGGGGGCTCCCGCGGGTTGCAACCCGCGGGAATTCTCCCGCGGGTTGCTTCCCGCGGGGGTTCCCGCGGGTTGCAACCCGCGGGTGCACCCGCGGGTGTGCCCACTTAGCAAAATTAGGGTTTTTTTTTTTTATTTAATTATTTTTAGTGTCTACAAAAATTACTATGGATTTCGTTACGACCTTACCGCAAAGTCCCAAGGATAATAATGCTATATGGGTTATCGTGGATCGTCTCACGAAATCGGCTCATTTTATCCCATTTCGTGTTGGACAATCGACGGAAACATTAGCAGAGAAATACATGCATGAGATTGTACGACTTCATGGCATTCCAATCAGTATTGTATTAGATAGAGATACTAGATTTAGATCTCACTTTTGGAAGAATTTGCAAGAAAGTTTGGGATCTAAACTTAAGTTTAGCCATGTTTATCATCCTCAAACCGACGAACAATCAGAGAGAACTATTCAGACTTTAGAGGATATACTTAGATCATATATGCTAGATTTTGGTAGGTCTTGGGAAGTTCACCTTCATCTTGTTGAATTTTCTTACAACAATAGCTATCAAGCAAGTATCAAGATGGCGTCATTCGAAGCATTATATGGAAAGAAATGTCGATCACCGATTTATTGGGACGATATTGAAGATAAAAACTTTTGGGGCTAGAGATGATTACTCAAACAGTAGATAAAATCAATCTGATTCGTAAGCACCTAAAAGCTGCTCAAGACAGGCAGAAAAAAATGGGCGGATACTCATTAAAGATTTTTGGAATTTCAAGTTGGAGATTTAGTATTCTTGAAAATATCACCATCTAAAGGCGTTATTCGATTCGATTCGCGAGGAAAGCTTAGCCCAAGATTTATTGGTCCTTTTGGCATTATGGAGAGAGTTGGAAAAATATCATATCGTCTAGCACTTCTCCCATCCTTAGAAGGTGTTCATAATGTGTTTCATATATCCCAACTCAAACGATATATTCAGGACGAGAATCATATATTGGATTATTCAGAGTTAGAGCTCAGACCAGACCTCTCCTATCAAGAACAACCAGTTGTTGGCAGTGAAAATTTCTAAGTAAATAGGATTGTCCACAACAGAATGCGGAGCTAACTCTGTAGCTCCGCGTTTTGACTATATTAGCCTCGCGTTTGAACAAAACGCGGAGCTATTCAGTAGCTCCGCGTTAGTTCCGCGTTCTGGTTCTTTACCTCCGCGTTTTGATGCGATTAGCTCCACGTGAGCAGATAACCAGAATCTCAAATTGATTGAGATTATTATTTGGGCTTATCCAAATACCCAAATTAAGTCCGATCAGAACTCTAAATCAAGAGATTTAAATCAAAAATAAGATATTTGATTGGAATTCTTGATGAGTACAAATTCTATTTACATAGAAACTCTTATATGATCCTAAGACTATAAATACCCTCTTGGGGAAGCCCTAGGGGTCTTTCGGTTCGGCAGAAGAGGTCTTTTTTCGGTTTTTCTTTTCTTATTGGAGAATTCAAGTTACGCATAGAGCCTTGAGTTCGTGAAAGACCAGAGAAGATCGTCTACAGTCGGCCGCCACCTTCAAGAGAGAAGAGTTCGACGCCTGATCGTCCAAAGGAACTACTATAGATCCCATCGCCACAGATCCCACACTATCATTGTAAAAGAGAGAGATTGATATATAAAATCCTCTCGTTTGTTCTTTTTATCTTGTTCACTTCTATTGTAATCTAAGTTGTATTCAATGGAAGGAAGCAAAACTTTTGCAGCGAACAAACTGGCGACCACAGTGGGAGCCATCTCTTTCACTGATGAAGAGATTGTGGCGCAATCGGACGTCGATTTGATCGGATCCAACGTAGACATGCTCGTCGTTAAAATCGACCAGCAGAAGTACGAGGAGTACCTCTCTTCTGAATCATCAGGTAACCTGAACGACACACGATAGTGTCGTGTTTAGAATTTAGCAAATTTTGAAATACTTTGGACCAGTAGCTATTATCGAGCGACGAGAGAAAATTTTGAAGAGTAAAGTCATTCCCCTCGTTCTAGTTTGGTGGAATCATCGATCACCTAAAAAAGCAACTTGGGAACGATATCCGTGAAAGGTATCCGCACCTTTTCAATTAAGACTTATGGTATTGTTCTATCTCTTATTTAATTTCGAGAACGAAATTATTTTTCTAAGGGGAATAGAATGTAATAATCCTTAATTTTTTTTATCATAACTAAATGAATAAACAAATAAACATAATAATTTAAACTATTCATCTTTCCTCTTCTATAACATCCCAAATTCATTCATTCTTCTAACCTTTTTAAATTCCATAATTCTCAAAACCTTTTAAATTCTAGGGTTAATTACGGTCAGACCCCCTGTAATATTGGGGATGTGTCACTTAACACCCCTGAAGTTTGAAACTCTCAAAAAATCCCCTTGACTTAGTTATTTTCACTCTCTTTTTCTATTAAAGTGCACTCTTGTCCCTTAAAATTCCTATTCTATCCTCATTTCTCAAATTCCTATTGTTGGTTAAAAGGAGGGATGAGGGTAGAATAGGAATTTGAGAGACAAGAGTGCACTTTAGTAAAAAATGAGAGTGAAAATAACTAAGTTCAGGGGGTTTTTTGAGAGTTTCAAACTTCAGGGGTGTTAAGTGACACACACCCAATACTACAGGGGTCTGACTGTAATTAACCCTAAATTCTATAACCTCTCAAATCTTTTGAATTTCATAACTCTCTAAACTCTTCACATTTTATAACTTCTAAATCCAACACTATATAAACCCAACCTCTTTTCTAAATTCAATTTTACACTCATTCTTTAAAAATTTCTCTTTCTCTCTCACTTTGTTGGAACGTCTCGTCGGATTGCTATCGTTGGCCTCGTCGAAATTTTGACAAAGGAACTCCTATATTCTTCCTTCGCTTGCTCTACTATTTGAGGTTTGTACTACTTTCTTAAATTCCTATTGCATTTATTTAATTGGACCCTAGGATTAGCTCACATACTATCTAATGACCCTAAAAAAAGATATTCACCATCTTATAGACACAATAAAATGGATTCAAACCCATTTATTGATTTCAAATAGAATTTAGGGTGATTCTACAATTTTAGGCCAAAACATTATCTATAAATCAACTAGGAGACTCTTCTCAAAAATAAATATAAAATAAAATAGGAGAAAAATAATTTATCATTTAAAGAAAATCTCTATATGCTTAACTTATCCAATAAATCCAACAAAAATAAAATCAAACAAAATAACATAACCACATAGAAGTCGAACAATATTAATATTTATTTGTTGACATAAACTTCAAGTTTAGTATTAATACAGCATATGCCCAGCTGAGCCCACCTTACACCTCCTATAAGTCTCTCTTACTAAGCAAATAAGATTGTAGTTTGATAAGAATTAACCAATTCAAATATTTACAAAATATATACCTAACATCTTATTAGGACAATATTAGAAGTTAACTTTCTACACTAATATTATTTAACTTTAAAATCAATGCTTTATGAAAATTAGAAATTCCCTAAAAATCACCTGAATTTATGATGAACAATTTTTAACAAATATATTATAATTTTATGTGTAGATTGCTTCTTATAATTGCTAATTAGTAGAGCTTTGCGAATCGAGGTGAGTTCATTTTTGGACTCACTAATCATGCTATTTTATTTACATGTTTCAATCATGTTATTTATTTTGTGTAAATTGGTTTGTTATTTTGTAGGAATTTATCAATTACTTATTATGTTTCTTTTCATCAAAAATCGATTGTCAATTGTCATTAAATTTAAATTACATAGTATAGTTAGATTTTAGAATATCATATATACAATATTTGATAAATCACATAAAAGTTATAATCACGGAAAAATACTGTTTATGATATCATTTTGTATCGATATCTAGAAAAGTTATTTTGTATTCTGGTTCTCTAATTAAGAAATGTGCAACGCATGGAAAACCTCCCAGTATTCATACACTTGTATGGCCGATAACTTTATGATATCTCAAATCAATAACTCTTGAATATAGCTAATTGTGATTTATTGAATAAAGTATAAACTGAACGGACTTTATAGATCATGTTATTAACAAATTAACAAAATCGAATTGAATATTGTACCTAATATAATCAATATACTGTACTATACATAAATGACATTGGTTTGGGGGAGAAACTGATTGATGGAAATATACTCTGTTTCGGCTATAAACTTGTTAAGTTGTACAACTGAATATTTCGAACACCATGGGTGCGTGATGATTTGCTGGATCATACCTGACTATAATTCCCGTTTGACTGACGGCAGGCCTGACTTAGCACCGGACAATCCATATAACCATTTCCTAGGTCTATACAGAAAACAATCGAAATAGTGTATCCCATCAATTAGCTTTTCCAATTACATGACATGCTAGACAAAAATACCCCTATTATAGAGTTAACTTCACTAAAATGACATTAAAATAACTTAAATCAATTAACATTATTATTACAGATATCTAATTACATATTTTCTAAAATTTGTATAATTATTATATTTGGACATAGCTGTTATATTATACATTCTTTCTGTGTATTTTATTTTTGTCGCAAACCAACGACCTGGATATGCATGTCCAGAGACTGAATTGATCCTTGTTGATCCTACTGCGGAAGACATGGAGTATTTTGCTGAAGTGACCGCAAATCAGTAGTTATCATATAGTTAGTTTGTATTAAATACAGTCTTTTCATGTTTTTGAACATATCATTCCTTAATAGATGTTATCTTAAGTTATCCAGTATCATCCTTTTGTTTTTCTTTATGTAATAAACCTCATAGCTTAATGAATGTCAGTTTATTTATTTACGTGTATTTATTCTTTGTGGCTGTGATATTATAATTGAGACTTTAGCATATTCAAATCGAATATGTTGCCGATACCTACTACACGTGCTCATATACTGTATATCGGGAGCGGGACGTGACATATAGTATGGTAAAAGTACCAAAGTATCTTGTCTCTACTAATTTGACTTGGAAAGCTATCGTTCTTAAAATTAGGAACCAGTAGCCTTAGACAGCTTTTGGCTACAAAAACATTGCACAATAAGATATATCAGATAGGGTGCACTTGGCATAGGAGATCATGAGCTAGCTGAAGTAGACCAAAGAAGACATGGTTGTCACTGAGATAGTACTTACTATCAGGAAATTAACTAATGGTGCTAACCACCTCCCCATGAATGAACACAAAAAATACAAACTACAACACACTTGACCGCCTCAACTAATGCACTTCATATAAGAAAGACCAAGTTTTGACTTTTGAGGTAGCAAGGGTAGGACTTTAGGCAGACGATTCTTGGAACCTACATGTGTGATATCTGCCTGCGGCTACACATAGGACAGAGAAGCCACCCAAGTACGTGACATTTGTAGAAGTTTATGACATTGATGTCAAAAGTACAAGTCTAAACTCTATGAGCCAGGAATTTGAGGTAAAGACGCTAGAGTAGAAGGCCAAAAAACCATGTTGAATCTGTGGGAATAGAAGATGAAATATATAAGGATCATCGAAAAACTTGCATAACAGGCGTAATCAGCGACACCTTACCAACTCCTGCCCCAACATATTTGCGGTTGTGATTCTATTCACAGATCAAGGATAATGAGGGTGTTTCTCTTGGAAACCAATTTTTGAGTGGGGGTGTGTATCTTGGAAACTAAATTTTGAATGTGCTATTAACCATTTATAGGCAACCTCACAACAATCTTGGGCTCTTCCGATCCACTCTATATTCACGTCCCTAGACTCCTAGCGCCTTAGTTAGGCCAGGACTTACAAATTCCCTTTCAAGAAGTTCTATAGTATTAACAGAAATAAAAGTTGGAACGGAACAAGGCCCCGTTGGGAGACCTAAGGTGATTAGTACTCAATATAGGTTGAGACCTATTCTAGCCCATAAGCCTAACCTAATAGGTAGAAATCCAACTTTTTATCTAAATCCTTCGTTTTTGGCTCCTCTACAAGGAGAAGTCATCTGCTGTTACCAAAGTTATTCACTCCCCAAAACCCAAAAAAAAAAAAAAAGAAAGAAAGAAAGAAAAAGAAAAAGAAAAACCCTTCCCTCCCACCAACCCCTCACAATAAAACCAAAAAAAAAAAAAAAATACGGAAAAGTTAGTCTGTTCTCTCTCATAGTCTCAAGAATGTCAATTAGCTCATCCATGGAAAAAATCAGCTTCAGTCAGAGGAGTTTTGCACATCGAAAATAGTCTTAAAATTAAATATCAAGAGATTCTGAGGCTTCTTCCCGTGGACTTCTTCTCACATCTTTGCTCAAAATATCCAAAATGGCTAATAATGTGATATTGAGAGGTTGCAAGACCTTTTCCCCATGTAAAATAATTTGCAAAAACTTGTTCATTTAACTGTGCAAGAAACATAAGCTGAGAAGGTTAAGATACCTTGACATTTGTATGACCTGTGAACGTCAGAAGAGGGTTGTCAAGTACACTTGACATACTTGTGGACAAGTCCCAGAGCTTCACCGAGCTGTCAGTTGATGCGGATACAATGGTTGATGAATTAAGATACTTCACATAGCTGACAGTCTTCATGTGGCCTATTACAGTACAAAAAGGAACACTTAGGTTACGCAGATCATAGCAGTAGACCCTATGGTCAGCTGAACCAATTGCTAATGACCGTGCAGAATCAGGGGGAAACTGAACAGAACACACATTTGCTTTCGTTGTAATGGTACCAATACTTCCAGCCTGAAAAAACAGAGAATAGTTTGATATATGTTAACATGTTCATGCAAATTAAATGACTGCAGTATACAGTTTGAAAGCTAACATACAGTAAGTGCAAAAATAGAATTGCCTGATTGGTGTTCCACAGCTTCACAGTACCGTCATCGCTACCACTAGCCAGCTTCATTGGATCTGATGGCGAGAAGTCTACAGACCATATACGTCTCTCATGTTCCCTCATTTCTACTGACACTTGGCTTCTGGTGACATCCCACACCTAGAAGGGCCCCAGAGTTAGTACTAAATCAAGAAAAACACTAAATCAAGAAAAACTGTCAGATATATGTTTAGATTTAATTTACTGATGGCATACCTGCACAACACCGTCAAAGTCGCTCGAAGCTATCTGACTCTTAATGTAACTGTTCCATGAAAGACAGCTAATTTTTGATCTACTCTTCATTTCGACTACAGGATAATGAATGTCCCAATCCTCATTCAGAATCATGTCACATTCAAAAATTTTAATTTTCCTATTCGCACCAGCACTAGCAAAAAACTCTTTATCCCAATCGAAGCACAAGGAGCAAACTAAATTTGATGTATTCAATAAATCTCCTTGCTTTAGATCTGCTCTGACTTTTAGTTTGCTGAAGGATAGATAACTGCATAAACCCTCGAGAAATGGATTTACCCATTCGTTTTTCCTTCTTCCACAGTGCCTTTCCTTAGAAGTGATACTATCTAATGTACTTCCCTCCGTTCTAGAAATCAACCCGCTTCCGGTACCAGTAACCGGATAGCATTGACTTGTTACTTTGCCTGCTGGTTTCATCAACCTGCATCTTGTTGACAAATAAGCTGCTTCAAACTTTTTAAAATTTTTCATCAATCTAGAACTTTTCATTAGAACATTTTCCTGAATCTCTGACCGTGACTCTGATGTCGGTATTTCAGAAAGAATTCCACCCTGAACTTCTTCACTGTACTTCTGAAGTCCTGATAGCAAATGCTTTTTAGAATCAGAGCATGATGATTCCTCCTCTATTGCAGGACACGACAGGGTTCGGTTAAAGCTTTCAGCTCTGGAATGCTCAGCTGTATCCAATTCTGAATAAGAGCTTCCTTTTTTTAGCAGGATTGCCCGCTCATTCTGAACATCCTCTATATCAGTAGAAACAAAGCAAACAATATCATGCAATTTCTCAGCAATATCTTGTTTATTTTTCTGCAGCCGTAATAGAAATTCTAATAATAATTCTTGGTCTTCAATCTCCTTCTTTAAATTGGTTGCAGCTTTATGTTCCTCCAAATTATTCTTTGGTTCATTGAGAAACTCACTTTGCAAAACCTCACTTCAATATAACATCAGAAATTCAATGTTTAGTCAATCTTGCAGTTGTCATAGACAAGATATTCACATTATTACATAAAAACGTTTTCATCATATGTGCCTGTTACCCAATGTCCACAAAGTGTCAATTATTAGATCTTAGAGAAGAAATTATCTAGCAAGCAAACAAAAAAAGATAATGTCTCTGTTGAAGGACCTTGCCACTGCACCAAAACTCCAAAGTTGTGGTGAGCATTGAGGGTAATTATTTTGTATTTTAACATACCCCCGCAGGTTGAAAGATCTGGGTTGCTCGGATACCATGTTAAAGGACCTGCCACTGTATCAAAACTCCGAAGTTGTGGTGAGGGTTGAGGGTAATTATTTTGTATTTTAAATGTCTCCTTTCTACTTTCTACAAACTATACATCATTCGTGAAGAAGGATTTGTTACTTAGGAGCATTAAATTCAGAAATCCAACTATAATTTACAGAAAAAATAAGGACATGGCAAAAGCAACAAATTGTCTAACATGTTTTTGGAGTTGTGATGACAATGCATTTAAAAAGGTTATATTCGCTTGAACAAAAAATGTTCAGATGCAACCTCCCTCCATATTTTGGTTACATGATACTAGCATTTGTGACATGAAATTTTTGGATGCCTGCTTTACAAAAGCAAATAGGTAATAAACCATGGATGTTAAGTGCTCAGTAAATACTTTCTCAGAAAGGTAAACCGAAAGGTTTATCTGAATTTAGAAACAAGTAAGAATAAAGGCTAAACATTTAACAGGATTTACTTCCAGAGTAATGATCACAGAATGTCCCTGTTTATGTTAGATACTAACGCAAACATCACTAATGCAGCCACAATGACCAGGTCAATCTTCATTTCACAATTAAAAGCTCCGTTGATAATTAATAAAACAACCTAGAGACAAAGAACACTGTTATAGATATCACCATCATGCCCCAACATACTGGGCTTGACATTATGCATCAGCTAACATATCTTGACAATTAATATAAGAACTCAGCACCAAGTACAATGTTTTAAATATCACCACCACGCCCACGTGTTGGGCTTAACATGATGCAGCGCCAACATATTTTCTGACCTATCAACCAATATGATGACTCACGCAGGAATTATAATAGTTTCGATACTCATCATTTATTCGTTATTTATTCTCTCCGCTTAAGTTATAGTACGTTATATAGTAATATCCAGAGCCATGTTGTATTATTCACTTCGTTTTGGTTCATTACATGATGCAATATGCCTCCTTTAACACATTTACATTTATGTTAAGCTATTTTATTGGACAGATGAGAATTAGAATATTGCCTCTGTGTAAATTATTGATGTTATGTTAATGAGATATAATATCATTTATCCACTGCTGTTGATTTCATGTCTCAACATTAGTGTTGTGATGACAGATCAATTGGTTAAACCAAATGAAAAACAAGTACAATTTGAGATGAATTTTTATCCATTTCTTCTTTCTTACCCTTTTCTTCTTTCATCTCCCAATCCTAACTATAACCTTTAGGGGTGTTATTAGTTTGGATTTTAGCTTAAACTAGGATTATTATTCCTACTTGAACTTTTTGTGGACTTGAACTAGAACCTAAACTATTGGGTTGGACTTACTAGAACAACAAAATAATTTGGACTAAAATATGGACAAATTTGTTGGACTTTTTATGACATCAGACTTTCATTTTTTCATTTATATAATATGCAAAATAGTATTATATAACGATTTTAATTAATTTAGTTACTAGTAATGTAATGACTTTTCATTTTTTTTTATAGGCATAAATAATTCCATAGAAAAATAAATATGACTTTTCACCTTTTTAACCTCTCAAACCTTTCAACTTTTATAACTCTCAAACTTTTCATATTCTCAAATCCTAATTCATTCATTTCTCTAACCCCCAACCATTTCACATTCTTTAAACTCTCAACTCTTCACATTCAACCATTAAACCCTCAATTTAACTTCTCTTTTTAATTCAAAAATTAAACCCCTAAATTAAATAAAAACTCTTCATATTCTAAACTCCAATTTGAAAACTATATAAACCCACATCTCTAACCCATTTCAAACATATAAATCTTTCTCTAAAATTTTTCCTCTAAAATTCTCTCTTTCTCTCATCATGCCGAAGCCACCCTCGAATTCGCCGGAACCACCATAGGAGCTACCGCCAGAGCCTGCTGCTCTCATCGCCGGAGCTTCGCCGAAGAGGAACACCTTCCTTTCCTTTTCAGAGACTTCTCATCTTTTAACAAAGAGGTAAGAGATTATCTTTCTTTTTTTTCTTGGGTTAAATTATTTTAATAAATTTTAGGTTAACTCACCCATTACTCAATAATCCTAATAACCTAAAACTAACATCCATAATCTTATAAACCCAATAAAATGAATTCAAACCCATTTCTCAAATTCAGACACGTTAATTCTAAAATCAATTTTGAGTGTGTTATAAATATTAGAAAAGTAGCTAAAAATCATCTAAATTCATGTTAATCTATTTTTAATATTTTTAGAATATTTTTAATGTGTACATTGCTCCGTTGAGCGATATTGGAAAATAAAATCCATGTGAGCTCATTTTGAACTCGCTAATCATGTTATTCTATATAATTGTTGTCCAATTACATTGTTTATTAAATTGTTTGTAATTCATCAATTACTTATGATTGTTGTTATTTTTGTTATTAAATATGTTAAATCACAAAGTTAGATTTAAGAATAATCATATATACAATAATTGATAAATCACATAAAAACTATAATCGTGGAAAAATATTGTTTGTGATATCATTTTGTATCGGTGTCTAGAAAAATTATTTTGTATGCTGGTTCTCTAATTAAGAAACGTGCGTCGCATCGAAAACCTCTCAGCATCCATACACTTATCTGGCCGATATCTTTATGATGTTTCAAATCAGTAAATTTTTGATATAGTCAATTATGATTTATTGAATAAAATATAAACTGAACGAACTTCATAAATCCTGTTAACAAATTAACAAATCCAATTGAAATATGTACCTGAAATGATCCATATACAAGATCCATATACAAGTTATTAGAACCAGAATTTAGACCTACATGAACTATAATGAATGATACTGGATTGGAGAAAAACTGAATGATGGAAATATATTTTATTTCGGTTGTAAACTTGTTAAGTTGTATAACTAAATAATGCGCACACCATGAGTGCGTAATGATTTACTGGATTATACCTTACTATTATTTTTATTTGCCTGATGGCAGGTCCAACTCAGCACCGGACAATCCATGTGACTATCTCCTGGGTCTGTACAGGAGACAATTGAAACAACGGTATCCCATCAGTTAGATTTTTCAATTATATAACATTCTGGACAAAAATATCCATATTATAAAATTGACTCCACTAAAATGACATTAAGATAACCTAAATCAATTGACATCATTATTGTAGACATCTTATTACATATTTTCTAAAACTTGTGTTATTATTATATTTGGACAAAACTATTATATTACACATTTCTTTCGCGTATTTTATTTTGGTCGCAATCTGACGACCTAGGTGTGCATACCTAGAATTACCGAAAGATGTATCGGAGAATGATGAAAGATCTGGTATAATTTAAAGAGCAGATTGAAGCTAAAAAGTTACCTTATTTTTTCTTATTTAATTCAATGTATTCTATTATAATTTTAATTGTATCTAAACTTCGTTCCAATCAATGAAAAGTGAACTTCTTATTAAATTTATTTTACTATTATTGCTGAGTATTATTGTGGCAAAAATTATTGAGGCTTTAGTATATTCAAACTGAATATGTTGCCGGTACCTGTTGAACGTACTCATACACCGTATATCGGGAGCGGGGCGTGACAAGTAATAAGCCAAAATTAATAATATTAAATATTATTATCATTATATATGATATTAAATAGTTATAATTTTAACTAGTTCAATTTTTAATTTAGTAAAAATAAAGTAACTTTTTGAACTTTGATACGTGGAACAAAGTTATCAAACTGGGATACATATTGCATATCATTTTTTTTATGTACCATTTCCATATTGTATTGTAGAATACTCTAATCAATGTCTAGTAAGTAAGCAATCAAGCAAATTACAATATATAATAAAACAAATATGTGAGCAAATTTAACTCATAAGTAAGCAAATAACCAGATTCAAATGCTAAATTGCTAATATGCTAAATTGCTAAATTGCTAATATATTAAATACAAATCAGTAGTTATATATAAATAAATAACATCCAAAGTGCAATGACCATAAGGTCACTAATCAGAATTATACTACATTAGCAAACATAATATATTGCTAAATTCACTTGGAGGTGAAAAATAACATATTCATTTTTCTCATATTCCTTTTTTTCTCAGTAATTCATTTTATAATTGAAATTCATATCCTACGGACAACTTATATTGTATGTTTCGCTTATATCTTCCTTCTTTCATTTTCCCATTTCTAATTTAGTTTAACAAAAATCAAACCATTGAGCATAAGATCATGACCCTTTTGAATGACTTCAAACAAGTGAATGTAATATCAATTAATCATCTTCTATAGGTGTTCGCAGCAGAATTTCTTCGCTTTCCTTCCATTGAATTAACTTAAATTACAACGAAAGTGAACAAGAAAAAGAAAGAACAAACGAGAGGATTTTATATCTCAATCGCTCTCTTTTACAATATGATGTGGGATCTGTGTGGCGATGGGATCTGTCAAGCAGCTCATTTGGACGATCTGACGTCGAACTCTTCTCTCTTGAAAATGACGGCCGACTGTAGACGATCTTATCTGGTCTTTCACGAACTCAAGACTCTATGCGTAACTTGAATTCTCCAAGATGCCCAAAAGAAGAAAAGAAGACCGAAAAAAAAAGACCCCTAGGGCTTCCCCAAGAGGGTATTTATAGCCTTGGGATGATTTGAGAGTTTCTACCTAAATAGAATTTGCTCTCATCAAGGATTCCAATCAAAGGGCTTCCCCAAGAGGGTATTTATAGCCTTGGGATGATTTGAGAGTTTCTACCTAAATAGAATTTGCTCTCATCAAGGATTCTAATCAAATATCTTAATTTTGATTTAAATCTCTTGATTTAGAGTTCTGATCGGATTTAATTTGGGTATTTGGATAAGCCCAAATCATAATCTCAATCAATTTGACATTCTGGCTATCTGCTCACGTGGAGATAATCTCATCAAAACGCAGAGCTAAAGAACCAGAACGCGGAACTAACGCGGAGCTATTGAATAGCTCCGCGTTTTGTTCAAACGCGAGGCTAATATAGCCAAACGCGGAGCTACAGAATTAGCTCCGCGTTCTGTTGTGGAAAACTCTATTTACTTAGAAATTTTCACTGCCAACAGAACCCCCTCCAAAGTTTTCAAAATGGCTTAGAACTTAGCAAATTTTGAAATACTTTGGATCTTTAAACGCAGAGTTAAAATACCAAGTTTATCTCGCGTTTTGTTCACTTGCGTGAAGTTAAATAGCTTCGCTTTCTAGTGAGTAACTACTCATTAATTGCTCAGTAATTACTCAGTTAATAACTCAGTAATTACTTCTGCTTTATCTTCGCGCCAAATACCAAGAGGCGGATCATTTTAAATAGAGCCTCAAGCTCTTCTTCTTCTTCATTTCATCCGAAGAACCCAAGAGTCTGGAGCTCCGGCAACCGGGCGAGTCAAGTTGAAGGAATGATCTTCAACTGAACTTCCTTCGACTCTCCGTAAATTTTCATCATTAGGATGTCATCTAAGAAGAGTACGGCGTCGCGCGCCTCCTCACCATCGGCGGCCGTCGTTAGCAGCGGCGGCAGCGGCCGAGGGAACGGATACAGCGGTAAACCAATTCATACCGCGCCCTTTGGAGGTAGAAATCTCAACTTTGCGGACTCCTTAGAACAATTTTTGCGCGTTTTGGCTCGGTTTTAACCGACTAACCATTTTTGAACCGGCAAGATCGCCGTTTTCCGGCCGTAAGGCTTAAGAAGAAAGGAGAAGACGGAGAAAACTCTGGTCTTCTTCTACGCGAAGTTTTCGCGTCATCCTCGCGTTTGAAACACGGGGCTATTTTAACTAGCAGTTGCTTAACGCGAGGCTATTTTGACTAGCAGTCGCGTTTCAAAGCGAGGCTATTTTGACTAGCAGTCGCGTTTCAACACGAGACTATTTTGACTAGCAGTCGCGTTTCAACGCGAGGCTATTTCCTCAACTGCGCGCGGAGTTTATCCTTGCTCCGCGTTTTCATACTTAGAAGATTTTTCGAGTTTTCTCTAACTCTTGATTCTTCTTTTGCAGTGGGGTATTCGGACCAGATCCTTTTTGAAGAGGAGTGCATGTGGCTCTTCCGATCTTCGTCAGCAAAAGTAACTCTAAAGGAACCCAGAAGCATATGCTTTACAACATAGTTGCAGGTTTCAAGCTTTGGCTCCAAAATATAAATTTTTGAAGGAGTTACAAGAACTCTGCGGCAGCTCATTAAGTTTTCTTGAGGACCATTTATGTTAGATGACAATCTCTGTTGCTTTCCAAAACAATAGAGATGATCATCTAAGGGCTTGTAGCATATCGAATCCAACTTGTGCATCTTCATTAGGATTCTTGTAGCAGTATCTTCAGATAATCCACTAAGAACTTTAAACAGATCATAGTTGACATTTGCAGAAGAGATCTTTTGCATGTGAACCAGGGAATTTCAACACTCCATGGAGGAAACTCGTTGTCGGGTTATTGATGAGTCGATGAATATGTTGAAGCTTTTGAGAGAGCTATAACTCCCTCTTCTTCTGTAATCTTTTGCTTCATGAATAAAGATAATTCATTTTCTCTTTATCTGTTGGCTTCAAGAATTTTGCTTGCTCAACAAATAGATGGTTCATAGTTTCGGTAAAACAATCTAAGGCTCATTTGCATAACTTAGACTTGTTAGTACCTGAAATGATCAGATAAGGATTATTTAACCTAGACAGAGGCGCTTAATTGCACATGCCTTAGTTTGATGGAGGAAGTTCAAGTGCTCATCTGCGTAACTTGAACTGCACATGCCAAGTCCGAGCTTCATAGAAACGCGTAGCTAAAATACCAAGTTAGCTTCGCGTTTTGCATATTTGCGCGGAGTTAATAACTTCGCGCTTTGGATCATTACGCGAAGCTAATAGCTTCGCATTTTTGGAGAGCAACTGATCATTAGTTGCTCCGATTTTCGCGCTGAATACCAAGAGGCGGTTTTCTTCATTTAAATGGAGTTTTAACTCTTTCTTCTTCACTCATCTGAAGAATTTGAAGAAATCAAGAACTTCAGGCGACCGGCGATTTAGGCGATTTCAGGCGACCCGACCAATTCCGACCAAATGTCCGTCAATTTCTCCAAGAGCAAAGGCACCCAAGATTCGCGCTTCTTCACGCGCAGCCTCGCCGTCAGCGACTGGCGCAAGCAGCGGCGGCAGCGGCCATGGCGGCGGCGAGCCAGTCCACGCCTCGCCTATTAGAGGTAAGAACCTTACTTTTGGGGCTTTCTAGAACATTTTTAGAGTGATTTGGCTCGGTTTTAACCGGCCAATCATCTCTTTTATCGACGAGATCGCCGTACTCCAGCCAAATGGCTTGGAG
This sequence comes from Dracaena cambodiana, assembly GCA_036321105.1. Classification (NCBI taxonomy): domain Eukaryota; kingdom Viridiplantae; phylum Streptophyta; class Magnoliopsida; order Asparagales; family Asparagaceae; genus Dracaena; species Dracaena cambodiana. The sequence goes on along the minus strand of JAYEPQ010000003.1, from coordinate 69,418,807 downwards.
AAGAAGGAAAAGATCTTTGATCTTCCTCCATGCGAAGTTATCGCGTTATCTCCGCGTTTTAAACGCGAAGTTATTTTTGCTAACTATCGCGTTAGGACACTAGGTTAGAATTTTAGCTTCGCGTTTGTAAACGCGAAGTTATTTTATCATCCTCGCATTTCGGCAAAAAGCGAGGCTATATTCTTAACTTCGCGCGGAGTTATCCCTAACTACGCGTTTTCATATTTAGAAAAAATTTCTGATTTTGTAGAAATTTTCCTAATTCTTAATTCCTCTTTTGCAGTTGGCTATTCAGTGGATTCAATCTCCCAAGGGCATCATTTCGGCTATGGTAGGGGTGCAGACTCAGCAACTCAGTTCAATTTCACCACTAATCTTCCCGCCTTCAAGCCAGGTCTCAGGGAGCGCAGGGAAAAGCTGATCAGATACAGCCCTGCTACTGCACGAAAAATTATCACTGATGCCCCTTTTGAGGTTACAAATCGAGAGGTATTGGAAAAGCCCGCATTCCTATTCGGAGATGCGTTGGATCACTCTGATAAGATCCTCTTTGAAGAGGAGGGCAAGTGGCTGGACCAGGCCGGGGATCTGCTCATGTTTCTGCCTGACATGGAGCGTAGCTACCCCTTGGTGTATCTCCAGAGGCTGTTTTCCCGCCGCGAGTTAGAATTAGAGCTAACTCGTGAATATGATAGTGTTGCGACCGGCAAATTCGACGCGAATGGGGCTTTTCAAGACGGTCCCCCCAGATGTATTATGGGGCTCCTCCCAGGCAGAGTCACCAAAGAGCACCTTTTTGGTGAAGTCCCGATTCGTGCTAAGACTTTCCTTAGCGAATTCTTAGCCAAGGGTGGTCAGTACCCTACCAAAGACTTTAGAATGCTTGGATGGGTCCACTTCTCGGGCAACATGTGGTGGTACAGACTCGTCAAACACATACTGGACACCCATGAGCAGACGCTAAAGGAAATTGGCTTGTACAAAGCCATTAGAAACGTCCAGTTTGGCTTGCCTCAAAGTGCATTCCACTTATTCTGCCTGCTGGAGATGTATAACCCTGAGACCGGCACTTTTTTCACACCAGTGGGTGAGTTTGGATTCGCTCTCTATGAGATGTTCGAAGTGTCTGGTTTATCAATGGGCGAAGTCCCTTATGAGGAATACATCCTCACTGCTGAAGAATTGAAGATGCTGAAAGCGGGAGATGAGCACATCTACCAGACTTACTGGGAAATGATGTGCCACTATCATATTTGCGCCGACCTGACTGGAGTAAGGAACCAGGGAATTGGCCATAAGAAGTGGGCAGACTATCTTTTCCTTAATCTGAAGAAGAGTCTCCCTATGGTTCGTAGACGTCCTTCCATTAGTATCGAAGAAGTGAAGGAGCGTATCTCCAGCTTAGAAGCCACATCATACACGACCGAATCAAATGAAGGAGGATTTGGTCCTGGCACGGTCTTTCAGAGCTTCCACTACCAGGCACAGTTTCCAATTTCAGACAGGGGTCTGCTTGCGGGATTCCTGATGCTTTGGTTAAAGAGATGCGTTGTCCCTTCTCTTCCCAAGGAGGTCATTGCAAAGAATGTCGTCTATCCAGCCGTTCTATTGGCCTATGGTCGACCGTTCGGTTTGTTACCAGCAATGGTTGCCAACCTCCAAAGCGGGCTCCGGACCCTTTGCAACAGCTTCATGCCAGCGGAGAAGAATAAAGGCAAAGCTGGGAAGGGTAAAGCGGCCAAAGAAGCTGCCACGGTGAAGACACCGAACCCAAGGGTAAAGATACCCTATACATATTTAATGGCGTGGCTAGTCATGCACTGCCCGTCGCTGATGAGTGCTGCGGATTACAACCCAACTGACAAGCCGTTCTTCGTAGAGAAGTACGAGCGCTCTGTCTGGAAGAGCAATTACATGTCTCAAATCCGTAGAACAGTCCGTCATCATCAAAACTATGAGATCTTCCACTGCTTCCCAGACTTCCTTGGGGGAGAGTATGGATCTAAATTTAAAGATATTTTGGGAGCAAACCAGTTCACCAACTTATCTTCAAGGGTTTTCTGGTGGTTGTTGAATATTCGCCCCGGACACTTGGTGTACAGAAAAGACACTATGTGCTACGTAGAGCCGTATATTCCGAGCAGATTTGCTCGTCAATTTGGGTATACGCAGTTTTATGTAGGAAATCCAAATAAAGAGTTGGCGTACGAGAAAAATCTGTATGCAGGGGCACGGGACTGGTTCCATTTTGTTGCTAGAGGAACCGGAGCAGAATTTATGCTACCCCTGAAATCACCAGAGCTAAGCATGGTGTTAAGCTTCTGTACCTGGTACAGCATTGCAAATGCTGAAGTACCAAACTTCTCAATCAACCGCAGCTGCTGCAAGGAGATAGAAGCCTTCTATGCCAGCCACAAAGGAGCCAAAAGAGTGAGGGTGAAAGGAATGGACGAATTCCTTGGTGCGGCGGCCGATCCATCAGACTTGGGAAACTCTAATGGTGATGACGATAATGGCAATGATGATGACGGCGATGATGGTGGTGCCCCTCAAGACTTGGCTCCCCGTCCCCGGAGTCCAACCGTTAAATGCCGTAGACCTGTAAGAGGCGAACCGGATAAAAAGAAGCAGAAATTAGCCCCGGGGACCCTCTTAGTCCCTCAAGAGGCGACAGCCAGGTTTGTTTCAGATTTGTTGGCTTCAACTCTGCCTCCGGCGCCGGCAGAGGAGAGTAGACCTGCTGAAGCTCCAAGAACTACTGAGGTCTTAACTCCCCCAACCGCAGAATCTGCTGATCATTCCGCGACGCAACCCCTGGGTAGCAAAACGGGTGCGCTCTTGGAAACTGCAATGGCTCCCCCTTCAAGTCCGACCACTGGACTTGTTTCTCCTAGTATGGCTCTTACATTCTATTTATTCATTTTATCGTTATATGTAACACTATTTGTTTGCTTTTTTGTAGGTGGTCAGCCCTACTCGCCGATGCATTCGACTACCAAGGGAGAATCTGAGAAGGTGGATTATTCTGGCACAACTGGCTTGGCGGGAGGTTTAGGTAGTTCTGCTAATGAATTTGACGCAAACTACTTTACGACAACTCCTCCCTCTGTTCCTTCTTCAGTCCCCCCAATTGATGAACTCGGTATTGATGATAGGATAGAGGTGGTTGTTGCGGCCGCAGCAAAAGAGGCTACCCCATCTCCAAGTCTGCCATCTCCGACACCCGAGGTCTGCTCTGAAGAAACCTTTCCGGTGGTTGTTGGTGTGCCTTCTGCTCCCCAACCAGCAGCATTAACGCCATCTACCATTATGGCTGTTGAGCTGTTGGTGACTCCTCCAGCCCCGAGTCCTCCACCAGTGGGAGATAAAGAAAATTTGAAGTTCTTATTCGAAACCAGTTCTGCCATGGGAGGAACTTCGCGTGAAGACACACCATCGTTTACCCCTGCTGGTGACGCTGCCCGAGTAATCTGTACTAATGATACTTCTCCTCGGGTTCCCAGTTCCGCCAAGTCCATATTGGCTTTACTGACCCCGCATGTTATGAATCTGATACAGGGACAGGCTTCTTCCTCGGCCCCAACGGACGCCACTCCCCCCCAGCAACATCATCTTTAGCGCTGCCTACTTTAAAAACAGACACTGCGGACCCTCTTGAAGAATTCTTCAACCACAGTGTTAATGACTTTATGCGGTTGCTAAAGAGATGTATCGTGATAATTCTTGACGGAAGAGATTTCTTTAATCTTGGACGTCCAATGTTGTCCAGCTATCTGGATAATATTGAAAGGATTGGGGGACGAGATCGAGCAGCTCCTTACCGAGCCTGCCTCGAAGCTTTAGAAAATCAGGTGAATATACTAAACACAGTTCGCCAAGCGAATGTGGAAGCGATCACTGAAATCGAGTCAGCGCGTCTTCGGACAGAGTTGGTGGCTCGTCAAGAGGAACTGAGGCGCCAAGAGGAAGTCTGGTCTCGGGAGTTGGCAGAACTACGAGCCAGTCAAGAATCAATCCTCAGGGGATTAGAGATAGTTGACTTCGAGATTGAGGGGAGTCAAGCCGCCATCCTTAGAGCCAGAGAGACCATTGCTAAGGCTCGAGCTATTCTGGAAGCCAGTGAGTCCCGGTTAGGAGAATCCGTTAAGAAACAGGAAGAGCTGATTCTTCAAAAGGGACAGCTCGAACAGGAAGGCATAATAAGGAGCCGTACTATTGAAGAATCTCGTCAGCAGTTGGCCCAGCAACTGGCAATAAACGATGATGATTTACGCCGGCAGGCCCAACACTCCGTGGAGGAAACCCGTCGTCGAGTGATTGACGAGACGACAAATAAATTGAGGCTTCTAGGAGATCCATAATTCTTTTCTATTCTTTTATTCTTCATTCTTTTTGTAATAAGAACTTGAAATAAAAGAGAGAACTTTACTGATCCTTTGTAACTTCATTCTTATTAATGAATAAAAGTAATCTTTTGATTCTTTTACCTGTTGACTACAAAATTTGTTTGCACAACAGATAACTTGTCATCAAAATGATTTAATTGTTTGGGTAAAACAGTCCAAGGCTCATCTGCGTAAGTTAGACTGCTAATACCGAGGTGATCAGGTCAGGATCATCAGATTTCGGCAGAGGCGCCAAATTGCGCATGCCTAGTTTTAAGTAAGAAGTTCAAGTGCTCATCTGCGTAACTTGAACAAGTGGAGGCGGTTCAAGACTCTCATGCGTAACTTGAACTGCACATACCAAGATGATCGGGTCAGGATCATCAGATTTCGGCAGAGGCGCCAGATTGCGCATGCCTAGCAAAGAGTTCAAGTGCTCATCTGCGTAACTTGAACAAGTGGAGGCGGTTCAAGGCTCTCATGCGTAACTTGAACTGCACATACCAAGATGATCGGGTCAGGATCACCAGATTTCAGCAGAGGCGCCAAATTGTGCATGCCTAGCAAAGAGTTCAAGTGCTCATCTGCGTAACTTGAACAAGTGGAGGCGGTTCAAGGCTCTCATGCATAACTTGAACTGCACATACCAAAATGATCGGGTAAGAATCACCAGATTTCGGCAAAAACGCCAAATTGCGCATGCCTAGCAAAGAGTTCAAGTACTCATCTGCATAATTTGAACAAATGGAGGCGGTTCAAGGCTCTCATGCGTAACTTGAACTGCACATACCAAGATGACCGGGTTAGGATCATCAGATTTCGGCAGAGGCGCCTGATTGCGCATGCCTAGTTTTAAGAAAAAAGTCCAAGTGCTCTTCTGCGTAACTTGAACAAGTGGAGGCGGTTCAAGACTCTCATGCGTAACTCGAACTGCACATACCAAGATGATCGGATTTGGATCATCAGATTTCGACCGAGGTGCCAATTGCGCATGCCTAGTTTTAAGAAAGAAGTCTAAGTGCTCATCTGCGTAACTTGAACAAGTGGATGGTTATACTCCTAATGATCTGAACCAGATGTGACAGTTACTCTGTCATCATTTTAGTTTAGGCATAGTATTTCTTCAGAAATTTGCCGTTGATTGGCATCATCATCCTATCGCCATCCTGATTTATTAAGCGATAGGCTCCACTAGAGTATACCGTCTCCACAACAAACGGTCCTTCCCACTTGGGTTCAAATTTACCCTTAGTCTTGTGGGTTAGAATCATTGGCCTTTTAATAGTCAGAACCAAGTCTCCTTATTTAAAGGTCCTTGGTTTAACGCTCTTATTGAACGTTCGCGAGATTCGGACTTGATACAACTCAATTTGTTGTTGAGCCCTGAGACGTTTTTCATCTAACGCCTCTAGTTCTTGCAATCTTAGTTGATGGCGCTCTTCTGTCGTAATCTTTGTGGCTAAGGTCACTCTTAATGATGGTATCTGGATTTCAAGAGGCAAGACGGCCTCACTTCCGTAAACCAAGGAGAACGGGATAGCTTTTGTCGGGTGCGAACGGTGGTGCGATAAGCCCACAAACACTCTCCCAGCTTTTCATCCCAGTCCCTTTTGTTGGAAGAGACAAACTTCCGAAGGATTTTAATGATCGTCTTGTTGAAAGGTTCGGCTAACCCATTTGCCGCGGGGTTATATGGCATTGATGCAATATCTTTGATTCTGAATTTATCACAGAATCTTGAGAATCCCTGACTGATGAATTGCGGTCCATTATCATGAATGATCCTTCGGAGGACGCCAAAACGGTAAATGACATGATACTTGATGAACTTAATCACATCTGTCGTTTTCACTTCTCTCATGGGCACGGCTTCGGCCCATCTTGAAAAATAATCGGTTATTGCAAGAATAAACCGATGTCCTCTGGATGACAGGGGAGTTATTGGCCCCACAATATCCATTCCCCATGCCCAAATGGCCAACTAGCAACGGTATTGTGCAAGTATTCTGGGTGTTGATGAATAAAATTGACATGTACTTGGCATGCATGACACCGTTTAGCGTATGCCATTGCCTCTGTAATCATCTTCGGCCAGTAGTATCCCAGCCTTCTTATGCGGTCTCCGAGTTTTGGACCGGGCTGATGAGCTCCACACACTCCATCATGTGTTTCCCTCAGCACTTCATCTGCTTATGCTTTTGATATGCAGCGTAGCAGCAGACCATCATTTGATTTTCTGTACAAAGTTTGAAGTGTATGATCAAAATAGAATCTTGGGGCCTTCCTCTTTATCGAGGCGGCCTCTTTTGGATCCTCTGGTAGTATCTCATATAGGGCCTAATCTATAAATGGAAATCGCCAATCATGGGGTTCCAGGATTAAGCCCGTCTGGCACACCTCTTTGTTTTGGAATATAGTATCTAGGTGGAGGAGTTCCCTGCTACCAATAGTAATGCTTTTAGCTTCACCCGGCGGGATCGCCAATGTTGCAGCTAACGCAGCAAGAGCATCTATATAGACGTTCTCATTCCGAGATATATGATATATATAAAATTGCTCAAAATATCCTGCTAGCTCAATGGCTAGCTGATGATAGGGGATGAGGGCTTCATGTCTAACTTCATACTCACCCGTCATCTGGTTGACGATGAGCTAAGAGCCTCCATATGCCTCTAGATAGTTCACCCCCAATTGCAGAGCCATTTTTAAGCCGATAATGAGCGCGTTATATTCCGCCATATTATTCGTGCACGGTTCTGTTAACGAGTAACCGTTAGGCAATATATGTTTATGTGGGGATATTAGCACAACCCCCACTCCAACAGCAGATCTTCTGGCAGCACCATCAAAGAACATTTGTCATGATTGTTCTTTACTAACTGTGTTGACCTCTGACGTCTGTTTGAAATTGGACCAAATTGGATGGTCTGCAAAAAAATCGGCAATCGCCTGTCCCTTCATGGCTTTTTGAGAGACGAAGTGTATATCATATGGCGATAGTAGCAGTGCCCATTTCGCCAATCGGCCGTTTAATGATCCCGGTTTTGTCATCAGAATTTTCAAAGGATTAACCCGTGAGATGACATATATCGTTTGCCCTGAAAGATAGTGTCGCATTTTCCGAACAGCGAACACTAGGGCTAAACATTCTTTTTCGATCGGGGTATACCGACGTTCAGCCCCGATCATTGTCCTGCTTAAGTAATAAAGAGCATGTTCATGGCCATACTCATTATATTGAGCAAGTAACGCTCCTAAAGTATCATCCATGGCCCTTACATATATAAGAAATGGCTGTCCAGGGACCGGTGCCATAAGAACAGGAGGTTTAGTGAGATATTCTTTGAGATCGTCAAACGCCTGTTGACATGCCTCATCCCATATGAAAGAAACCCCCTTTTTCATGAGTTTAGAGAACGGCTGGCATCGCCCTGATAAATTGGAGATGAAGCGCCGGATATAGGCTAACTTTCCTTGTAACCCCCTTAATTCCTTAAGATTGAGGGACGGTGGCATTTCACTAATCGCTTTCTGTAACAACCTAATTTCATTATAACTTACATTTTTTTATATCAGATTAATCCCAAAATAAATGTGTTGTGTTTGTCTCATTTTTCTATATTTTTGTGATTTTCTTGAAATTTTTAAGATAGTCACTTAAAATAATATTATTTTAATCACCGGTGGGTCCTACACATATTTTTACTAGTCTCTTCTTTGACTTGTAAAGATGAAGTTTGACTTTTTTTGGATTAGTTTAATTTGAAATTATAACTTTAAACAACTCTAATAACCTATTATTAGTATTCATTTGTCCTATTCCTATTTTGTTTTTATTCACCCATACCTCCTTCACCATACTTGTCCGTCAAGAATGACAAACCATCATGTTACCCCATATCTCTCCTTTATTTATATCTTTTTCTTCACCTCCTTTCATTTGTTTTCTCTCCTTTATATTTTTTTTAATTCATCTCTTCTTTTTATTTTTTCTACTCTAACTCAAGAGAAGAAGAAAAGAGAAGAAGAAGAAAAGAGGAGAAAAAGAATAAAAAGAGAAGTTTTTTAGCCTCAAGATAGATTTACATTCCTTAACCTATCAAGGCAAGTAAAATCACATCCCCTCTCGTGTTTTATTTCTAATTCTAATTGTTTATGATTAACTTAGAATCTTGATTTGTTTAATTTTAGAAATGTGATATTTTTATACAAAATTCTCTATTATTATTTTAAATATAAAAATATGATTCTTACACTCTACTCTATGTTTATATATTAAATTTGTGATTTTATTTAAGGTCTCCTATGCTTAAACTATAAGTTACAACTTAAACTATATGTTTTATTTTGAAATTACAAATAAACCACCTTTATGAATGTTCATCATATTGGATATACATTTGAATTTTTTCATATAAGTTCTTCATGTATAATGCAATGATTTTAAAATCATTTTCCACTTGCCATTAGAAAATATGTACATATATACATTTATTTATTTATTCATTATCATGTTTTAAAGAGAGAATTTCATATAAGTATTACATTAAATTTACTAAAATATTTCTTTTATGCAAGCTATTATATTAGGTCATAATTCCTTTATGCTAATTCATGTTACTTGAAACATATATACATTAGTAAGGTTTAACAAATTTTCTACTTTCCATACTATGAAATCATACTAGAATTTAGAAAATCAATATGTTGTTAAACTAATTGTTATAAAGGTGTTAAGCTAATTTAATTCCTATCCTTACAAATTTAGTACCCACTTGCCTAATGTGTTTATTATATGCATAATTGTATTGCGTGGTTTACATACATGATCATTATTTGCATAACACATTTTAATATTCTATTACTATCATGCTTACCTTAACATATACATACTAGTAACTTGTACAACATACATGAAATTATATATGTGTTTATATGCATAATTGTATATGCATGATTCACATTTATGATCATCCTAGGTATCTTTACATCTTAATACTCACATACGTATTTATATGTATACTTGTATTTATGTGTAGTTTACATACATGATCATTTTCATAACATTCATTCTAACATTCTATACTCCATAATACTTGCATTGACACATACATACTAGTTACTTGTACAACATATACGAAATTATGCCGGATTTTCTTTATTAGTACATACACGTCTTGATAGTGCCATGGATCTTGACTTGCCTGTTAACTTGATTTTGACATTCCATCATATTTACTTCGACGTATACATACTAATTACTTGTACAAGATACATGAAAATATTCCGGATTTTCCTTGTTAGTATATACACATGTCTTGATGGTGCCATGGATCCTAACTTGCCTGTTAACTTGATTTTGACATGGACCACATCTTGCTTGTTACTAGACATGTATATGTATTAATCTTGACATGATTAGTTTATCATATTCCGGACTGATTTGCATGTAATATAACTTGAAATCTTGGGTTATGGGAGAACTAAAGGGTGGACAAATATTGTATCGTGAAAGGTTTAGGATAGGTTGCGCAACCGAAATAGGGGCCCATCCGCGGGGGCGCCCGGGTGGTACTGAGCCATCATCTCTTGTTTAGTCCATGTTGATGGGACGACCGATTACTCAGTAATCGGTATCTGCTTGAGTGCTTAGCGGCACGGCTGGTTCAGCGCTAGCATCTTGGCCGGGTCCCGGGTATGCACGGGTACTTTCACGATACATGTTTATTTCTTCACCAGTTAGTTCAAAATATAAAATAAAATATGATATTAATCTAGACTTGATATGTATTAGTCTCCGTACTTGATATCGATCACATACGATACGAGTCATTTCTTCACCACTTAGTTCAAAATATAAAATAAAATATGATATTAACCTAGACTTGATATGTATTAGTCTCCGTACTTGATATCGATCACATACGATACGAGTCATTTCTTCACCACTTAGTTCAAATATAAAATAAAATATGATATTAACCTAGACTTGATATGTATTAGTCTCCGTACTTGATATCGATCACATACGATACGAGTCATTTCTTCACCACTTAGTTCAAAATATAAAATAAAATATGATATTAACCTAGACTTGATATGTATTAGTCTCCGTACTTGATATCGATCATATGCGATACAGATCTATTTCTTCACCAATTAGTTCACCATGCATGTGCATATGCTTTTTACATCAATTCATATTTTACTTGTTAGTACATATTGCATGCTCCCTACCATACAAGTCTATTTATTCACCATTAGTCTCCATACTTGATAGCATGTACATTCTTTCTTGATATCATTACTTGATCGTTTAATGTTTTCCACACATGCGCATAGTTTCATATCCACACCCATATCTTACTTATTTGTTTATATTACACGCTCCGTACTTCTTATTATTTTACTTGCCGGGTTTGACCCTGAGCTCCCCCACACGCTCAGGTACTGAAGATATGAGCGAGGATCCGCCACTGCATGATCCGTACTTTCTATAGCAGACCGAGCAGCAATAGATTTATAGGCCTCCGCTTTTGTATTTTTTGTTTGGTATGTATCACTCCTTTGGGACTTTATTTCTAACTTTTGTATCAGTATTGTACTTGTTGCTGCTTATTTTAGACATGTATATCTTCTCTTTTATATGGCAGTAGACTAACTTCCAAGATCCTAACTGATTACTAGTATTCAATTCCATTCATTTCTTCTTTTACATATTTATAGGCCTCGTGCACGTCGACTTACACGTGCCCGCCGGTAACGCACTCCGTTTTCGTATCTCTCCGAAAAATGGGGCCTTACACTTTCACCTTTGACCCCCTGTGGTAGTCCACTGTTCATCCTGTAGTAAATCAGGGTGGACCCACATAACTTTCCCCTTTTGGGTTGTTATGGAGACAAGTCCTTCTTGAGCCTTATTGTGCGGGTCATGGTTTTTCGTAACCAATTTCCCCTTTGGAATTGGGGTTACCCCTGCAGAGAACTCATGGGTTCCAACCACTATGGTTGTCATATTGGCCGTGACTTTCTTTTGTTCCTCTTTAAGCGTCAGAACTCCAGCCTCTATCAGTGCTTGGATTCTATTCTTTAGAGGGTAACAATCCCTAGTAGGGTGTCCAATATTTCGATGGTAGAGACAATAGTTGGGGTCGTTGGTCTTACCAGCGTCCTCCGACTTTCTATTTTCCGGAAGTTTCAACATTCCCTTCCTCAGGAGCAGGTGGAAGAGTGTAGGCGTCTGTTCTACTTTAAAAGTATAGGTCCTCTCCTGTTGAGACCTATTTTGCCTTGTGCCCTTTTGATTTTGGGACTTTGGGCTTGGAGGATTTGTCTTTTGTGGAGCTGCCTCTGAGGCCATTGCCGCTTTACCTTTATTTTTATTGTTATTTTGGGCGTATGGCCTACTACTTCCAGTACTTCTTGATCCGCAAGACTTTTCAACTCGACGAATCAAATCCTCGGCTTGCTCTCCCTGTTTGAGCAAATCCCTCCATGTCCTAGACTTTACGACCCCCATTTTTAGGAGCACGTTAGTCTTTAGATTATATCGACGTGTCTCGACTAGAATTTCCTAGACCATTCTGTATTTGCAATGCACGGACTTCTCCCGGAACCTTTCTATGAAGTCTTTGACGGTTTCTTGTTCTCCTTGTTTAGTCGCAAGGAGAGAATGAACCGTAATTTCAGTATTATCCTCAAAGAAACGTGAGAGAAACAGTTTCTCCACATCAAACCAGGTATTAATAGTACCTGAGGGCAGCTGCATAAACCAAGTAAAGGCAAGCCCCCGCAAGGTACTTGCGAATACCTTGGTCATTACTGGGTCATTGCCCATCAAATGTCCTGCTTGGGACAAGAAATAATAAATGTGTTGACTGGGAGACTCCTTCCCGTCATATGGCTCTAGTTTGAGCGGCTTGTATTTCTCTGGATAGGGTGCCAGATCCCATTCAGGTGGATATGGTTTTGATACCCCCGATTCTTTCAACTCCTTTTTGTGCATTAGCGCTTCGAGTTGACTTTGCAATTTCTCAATTTTCTCTTCATGTGGATCATGAAAAGAATATTTGTCCTCGTCCTCATGTGTTGAGTGGGCTTTTTCTTCTTTATCTTCCTCGTTCAGTTTGTTGAACAAGGTTTCTTTTTCTTTCTTAGCGTTATCCTCAACAATCTTCTGAGTATTCTCGACTACTTTCGAGAGCATCATTCTAAGATCTTCAATTGTCTTTTGTTGCTCCCGAATCATCTTTTCTTGAGCTTCAAATCTTTGATCGATGTCGTCAGATTTATCCGCCATATGTGATGCCGACTTTTGTAGCCGAGTTATCGCTGTCGTCGTCATAAGAACCTTTTGCAAGTTTCTTATAGTTTCGAGGCGGGACAGCTCCTGACTTAAGTCGGGTGTTGTGATGGGGTTCCTCATCACTTGATTCTGAATCATTATACGTCTCTACAACCTTCTTCCCCTTTCCGACCATATTGGAGGTTAAAATTCTCCACTCCTTTCGGGGAGTAGCTTTCGTTTTCTTAGCAGGGTTTTTGTCCGACTCGGTTAATCGATCGAACACCGATACCCTGTTCTTATTGCAGCAACAATTATCTACTACAGCGGATACCGCTGTCATAAGTTGTTGGCAATGACAAGAAGATTCGGATTGAACTTGTTCTATACTTCTCTTCTTGGTTAAGTACTCCCTGAGGTCGGTGACTTTAGTCATGGAGTTGTGGGGTCCACTCATCTGTTGAGAGGGTCCAGGAGCCCACTGTAACTTCTTGAGATTACTGGAGTCTAGTTTTGGTCAATTGATGCGACAATCAGCCCTGATTTTGTATTCGGATTGACCTACGCGGAGCTGAAAAATAGCTTCGCGTTTTGGAGCGCGGAGCTGAAAGTTAGCTTCGCGTTTTGTGTCGCAGGCCTGAAGAATAGCTCCGTATTTTGCTACGCTAGCCTCGCGTTTTACGTTGGCTTGGCGTTTCTTCAGAAGTTTCTCTTATGGAATCTTAGCCCCGCGTGAAAGAGAATTCTTGCACGCTGGCTTATTCTTGTGATTAACACAAGTCACAACTTAGCGTCTAGCGCGATTTTTATGATTAACGACAATCTGCCAATCATCTTCGCGATTTACACGGAGGTGAGGCATCTTTCGTCTCTCGCAAATACTACTGGCTTCACGTTTCTCGCTAAGCTCAGTATTAGCCTCGTGTGGAGAATCACACACTAGCTGTAAGGAATTTTTATCCTCGCGTTTCTCACGAGTGTAAAAAATCTTGCGTTTATCGCAAGTGCTACTGGCTTCGCGTTTCTCGCTAAGCCCAGCAGTAGCCTCGCATGGAGAATCACATGCTGGCTTTAAGGAATCATTATCCTCGCGTTTATCGCGAGTGTCAAAGGTCTTGCGTTTCTCGCAAGTGCTACTGGCTTCGCGTTTATCGCTAAGCCCAGCAGTAGCCTCGCATGGAGAATCACATGCTGGCTTTAAGGAGATTTTATCCTCGCGTTCCTCGCGAGTATCAAAAGTCTTGCATTTCTCGCAAGTGCTACTGGCTTCGTGTTTATCGCTAAGCCCAATAATAGCCTCGCGCGGAAAATCACACGCTGGTTTTAAGGAATTTTTATCCTCGCGTTCCTCGCGAGTATTAAAAATATTGCGTTTCTCGCAAGTACTACTGGCTTCGCGTTTATCGCTAAGCCCAGTAGTAGCCTCGCACGGAAAATCACATGCTGGCTTTAAGGAGATTTTATCCTCGCATTCCTCGCGAGTATCAAAAGTCTTGCATTTCTCGCAAGTGCTACTGGTTTCGCGTTTATCGCTAAGCCCAGTAGTAGCCTCGCATGGAAAATCACATGCTGGCTTTAAAGAGATTTTATACTCGCGTTTCTCGCGAGTGTCAGAAATTTTGCGACTAGCGCAAATTTTACTGGCTTCGCGTTTCTCGCTAGGCTCAGTAATAGCCTCGCGCGGAAAATCACACGCTGGCTTTTCCTTGCGATTAACGCAAGTTATAGCTTCGCGTTTAACGCGATAATGACTGGTCTCGCAATTAGCGCGAGCCAGTTTGCGAGGGACCATAGCCTCGCGTTCTTTAGCCTCGCGTCCAAGGCGGGCTTTGAGGACTTTTCGCCTCGCTCTCCGATTTCTATTTCGGAGTTGGATTCTGGTCAATCCAGTTCTCAGGTCTTCTTCGGCAGTAGGGAGGTCATCCTCTACTAGGATTTCCTGTCCAAACACCGGCTTTATGGCCTCGGTCTCCAAGGATCCCCGTTCATCGGTGGATACCTTTTTACCCGTTGCTCGGGTATTGGAGCGCACGCGACGATAGTGTCGTGTTTCGTCTAGGTTACCTGATTCAGAGGAGAGGTACTCCTCGTAATTCTGCTGGTCGATTTCAACGACGAGCATGTCTACGTCGGATCCGATCATATCGACGTCCGATTGCGCCACAATCTCTTCATCAGTGAAAGAGACGGCTCCCACTGTGGTCGCCAGTTTGTTCGCAGCAGAATTTCTTCGCTTTCCTTCCATTGAATTAACTTAAATTACAACGAAAGTGAATAAGAAAAAGAAAGAACAAACGAGAGGATTTTATATCTCAATCGCTCTCTTTTACAATATGATGTGGGATCTGTGTGGCGATGGGATCTGTCAAGCAACTCTTTTGGACGATCTGACGTCAAACTCTTATCTCTTGAAGATTACGACCGACTGTAGACGATCTTCTCTGATCTTTCACGAACTCAAGGCTCTATGCGTAATTTGAATTCTCCAAGATGCCCAAAAGAAGAAAAGAAGACTGAAAAAAAAAGGACCCCTAAGGCTTCCCCAAGAGGGTATTTATAGCCTTGGGATGATTTGAGAGTTTCTACCTAAATAGAATTTGCTCTCATCAAGGATTCCAATCAAATATCTTAGTTTTGATTTAAATCTCTTGATTTAGAGTTCTGATCGGATTTAATTTGGATATTTGGATAAGCCCAAATCATAACCTCAATCAATTTGAGATTCTGGCTATCTGCTCACGCGGAGATAATCTCATCAAAACGCGGAGCTAAAGAACCAGAACGCGGAACTAACGCGGAGCTATTGAATAGCTCCGCGTTTTGTTCAAACGCGAGGCTAATATAGCCAAACGCGAAGCTACAGAATTAGCTCCGCGTTCTGTTGTGGAAAACTCTATTTATTTAGAAATTTTCACTGCCAACAATAGGTACATCACTATTATCATCTTCAAAAAAATTTAGTTTAGTTTCTTCAACTTCTCCAATGCATATAAATTCTTCTATTTATTGAGGTTTTAGCGTACAACAAATAAGCTCATTAGATACTTAATATTAGCAATTAAATAATTTATATTGACTATAAATTAATAGATATGCCTCTTTTTGATGATTGGTTTGTGTGTTTTTAAATCAATTAAAATAGGTATCTTGAACTTTGATGCTCTCTTTATTAAATTACTATACTCGTTCAAAATTTGCATTAGTAATTAAATCCAAAAGGTTTGTGAATAAGTTCAATATTTATTTATAGGTCGAGTCAGTATATTGTAATTTATCATATGAAGTAAGATACATATTACACACTGTAGGATACACACCATATTGTAAGATATATATCCCAATATCATTGTAGATAAAATATGCATTGGTTTTCTTGCGTATTATATCATATCACAGGATACATAGAATACACACAAATGTGTGTGTGTACACACACACATATACATACATACATATATATACATATACATACACACACACATGTACATATATATATACCTATACACACACATTAGCAACTATGAGTGAAATTATTTATTATTATATCTTTAAAAAAAATTAAGAAGACAAAAAGTAATTGTTATTGCTAACTTAGCACTAATTATTAGTCTTACAATATTTTTATTTATAATATATAAATTTATCAATTATTATTAATTAGTTATAATATAACAATATTATAAATCTTGTGCCTAAGAAGTAACTAAATATTTATTATAGTAATTAATTAGATGTGCGAGAAAGTTCGAGGATGAGTCCAAGTCTAGAATGACAGCCCAGAGCCATTCTCTTGGGCTATTTTTAGGCATGGAATACCAAAAATATATAGATTGTACTTAGACTAGAATTCAAGAAATCCATACAAATTAAAGTCCAAGTGCAACCATTAACACTAGATCTCAAAATCCAAATCTAAGTCCAAAAATATTAGATTTCAAAATTACCCAAAACCAATACACCAAACTCTAAACTCCAACGTAAGTTTATAGTCCAAGTAAGAAAGTACAAACCAATAACACCCTCTTAGTCCTTCCTCTTCTCCCTACCCTCCTTTAGGTCAAAGGGCATTGGGTTTAGAGTTCGAATTATGTAAAATCAAGGGGTGTTTGGGTGGGTCTGGGTTGTGTATATGGCTAGGATTATAAAGTAAGAAGTGTTACAGTTTAGAGTTAGGATTATGAAAATTCAAAAAGTTTTAGTATAAGGTTTGGTTTAGAAATATGTTTACGGCTGGCATAATAGAGAATTAAGGCCATGATTGGCAAAAGGCTTAGTGTGGAATTATGGAGGTTAACCCTTCATTAATGTGCCAAATACATAAAATGTGCACACGGAATATACGACCCCAAACACAAAAAATGACAAATGACAAAGTTAGCCCATCTACAAAGGCTAAGAGTAGTTCACTTTTCAAAATAAAGTGTTTACTAATCCACCTGCTTAGAGAATTAAGAAATAACCCTCCATTTTATAAAGAGAATATGATAAACTCTTCTCTTCCCAAACACAAAAAAGAGCATAATGATTAAATAATTTTTACCAAATACACTATGTAGTCCTTCTCTATTCAACATGGATTAAATTCTCACTCTTTTTCTAAATCACTTCCTTTAACATTCGCCAAACTTGGCCTAAAGGGATATGGAGTTCAAAATTGAGATTAATAAGAATAAAGAGGTGTTAGTTTTAATGTTGGCTCTAAGATTAGCCTAGGGTTAGAACTATGAAGGATGAGGTTTGGGGGATAGGGATGGGAGGGAACATTGGTGAAGTAGGAGATGAACCAAGAGTAATTAGTTTAGGATTTATACCCATTAAGATAAGCTGTGGTTAGCTTTACTAATTGTACTTTTACTTATATAGGTTTATTGTTTGATATTTTCAAAAAAAAAAATTGTTATCTAATTGATATATGTTTTAAATATAATAGGAACACTTTAGTCAACAAAAATTTTAAAACTAGGTCACATAATATAGCGTGGCCATAAACTTTAACAAAAGGAATGTATTGAGAATTTCGAAAAAGAATTAATGAGCATTTTAAGACAAAAATAATTGAAGGTCTAGTGAGATTCTATGAGAACTACTCTTCTAGTTATTAACTTTATGATATAAGCAGAGATTTTGTTGTAAAATGTGATGGACTTTATGTCAAACCCAATCTAAATGTTTGTAGAAGCACATAATAGAATAGGCATGATACCTATATGATAAATGATAGATATGCAAAACTTGGGATTGTAATATGGAATGGAAGAATTGCATATAGTAAAATTATAACATAGTAAAGAGAAATAAGTGTTGTATTATGTAATTAAAAAAAATGCATATAGACTAAAATTTCGGAAGCCAAGATTGCACTTATTGTCCTTTGAGGGATATCATAATTTCTAATGCCAAAAAAAAGAGAAAAAAAAATGGGTAAAGATTTTCATAAGGGACCATCTTTTAAAAAACTTAATCTAAAGACAAACAGTTTAGAGGTGCCAAATTTCTGGTTTCTCATATATAAAGTAGACTTCATAACTCTCTTATGCATTAAGTTTCTCTCTTCTACCTCTTTCCCTTTCTTTCCATCTCAATTCTAAACACAAGAAGTTTATTTTGATAGATTCTGAGACTCGAAAAAACGAGGCACTAACATAACGATCCTTTTTCAGTTGTCTGAACTAAAACCAGTCAACTTGACAAAGAACATCCTAAGCAGTTACGACTAGCAACACTCCCACTTCGACGCGACACCTGCTGAGTAAGATGCATTGCGATTCTCTCTTCTGTGGATGTAGATCCGCCTCACAATGACTTGGACGGGAAGAGAGACTTTTTTTTTCGGTGGGGCATTGATCAAGTAAAGCTGATTATATTAGTCCCTCAGATCCATCCGTTACTCTAACATAGTCTTTCAAGTTACTCCAAAATTCTTATTAGTTAATACGTGTATAATCAACATAATATACACACACTTGGTATATTTTCGAATTCCTGTTTTAAACATATATGCTTTTTGAGGTATGGAAGTATAAACTGAATAATATAGATTTTAATCCTTATATTGTGAGTGAAACCTTAAAAATGAGTTTATATTATGTTTTTTCCTTGAGTATGGCTTCAAGTTAAATTGGCAATGGGTTCACATTGAGGGCTAGTGAGTTAATGGGTTAACATCTTGATTTTTTAACCGGCAAAAGACAAGAAAATGGTGAGTTCTTGCAATCAGGTTAGGTTAAGTGTGTGCTTAGATCGACGGGGCTTAGGTGTTGATAAGATTTGACCAGATAAGATTAGTGTGTTTAAATTGACTGGGATCAGGTGTTGATGAGATTTGACTAGGTAAGATTAGATTTAAGATTAGGTTAAACTAATTTGTTGGATTCAAATGGTCAAGGTTAGGTGACAACAATTTAGTATAAAGTTGAGATTAGGTTGGCTTAAATGGATTCATATTGCACTAGGACAAGTATAGTGTGTTCGCCGCAAAAGTTTTGCTTCCTCCCATTGAATACAACTTAGATTACAATAGAAGTGAACAAGATAAAAAGAGAACAAACGAGAGGATTTTATATTTCAATCTCTCTCTCTTTTACAATATTTGTGTGGGATCTGTAGCGATGGGATCTGTCGAGCAGCTCCTTTGGATGATCGGGCGTCGAACTCTTCTCTCTTGAAGTTAACAGCCGACTGTAGACGATCTTCTCTGGTTTTTCACGAACTCAAGGCTCTATGCGTAACTTGAATTCTCCAAGAGGAAAAGATCAATTGCGAAAAGAAGAACTTCTGCCGAACCGAATAAAAAGACCCCTAGGGCTTCACCAAGAAGATATTTATAGCCTTGGGATGATTTGAGAGTTTCTATTTAAATAGAATTTGCTCTCATCAAGGATTCCAATCAAATATCTTAGTTTTGATTTAAATTTCTTGATTTGGAATTCTGATTGGACTTAATTTGGGTATTTGGATAAGCCCAAATCATAATCTCAATCAGTTTAAGATTCTGGTTACCTGCTCACGCGGAACTAATCGCATCAAAACGCGGCGCTAAATAACCAGAATGCGGAGCTAGCGCGAAGCTATTGATAGCCCCGCGTTTTACTCATCGCGAGGCTAAAACTAGCCAGACGCGGAGCTACTGGGTTAGCTCCGCGTTCTGTTGTGGAAAATCCTATTTACTTAGAAATTTTCACTGCCAACAGAACCCCCTCCAAAGTTTTCAAAATGGTTTAGAACTTAGCAAATTTTGAAATACTTTGGATTTTCAAACGCAGAGTTAAAATACCAAGTTTATCTCGCGTTTTTGTTCACTTTCGCGGAGCTAATTAGCTTCATTTTTTCAGTGAAATGAGTAATTGCTTCATTAATTACCCTGAACTTCTGTGCCGAATACCAAGCGGCAGATCATCTGTTTAAATAGAGTTTTTGACTCATCTTCTTCTTCATTTCATCCGAAGAATCCAAGAGCTTAGAGCTTAGGCGACTCAGGAAAATCAGCTTGAAGGAATGATCTTCAACCGAACTTCCTTCGACTTTGCAAAGATTTTCCATCACTAGGATGTCATTTAAGAAGAGTACGGCATCGCACGCCTCCTCACCATCGGCGACCGGCGTTAGCAGCGACGGCAGCAGCCGAGACAGTAGCCACAATGGCGAGCCAATCCATGCTGCACCAATTGGAGGTAGAAATTTTTAACTTTGAAACTCCTCAAATTAACTTTGGAGTGTTTTGGCTCGATTTTAACCTGGCCAATCAATTTTGAACCGGCGAGATCGCCGTTCTCCGGCCGTAAGGCTTGGGAATAAAGGAGAAGACGGAGAGAAACTCTGATCTTCTTCTACGCAAAATTATCGCGTCATCCTCTCGTTTAAAACACGGGGCTATTTTAACTAGCAGTCGCGTTTTAATCGCGAGGCTATTTTAACTAGCAGTCGCGTTTCAATCGCGAGGTTATTTTGACTAGCAGTCGCGTTTCAATCGCGAGGCTATTCTGATTTAGCAGTCGCGTTTAAATCACGAGACTATTTTGACTAGCAGTCGCGTTTCAATCGCGAGGCTATTTTGATTAGCAGTCGCGTTTAAATCGCGAGGCTATTCTGATTTAGCAGTCGCGTTTCAATCGCGAGGCTATTTTGACTAGCAGTCGCGTTTCAATCGCGAGGCTATTTTCTCAACTGCGCGCGGAGTTTACCCTTAGCCCCGCGTTTTCATACTTTAGAAGATTTTTCGAGTTTTCTCTAACTCTTGATTCTTCTTTCGCAGTGAAGTATTTGGACCAGATCCTTCTTGAAGAGGAGTGCATGTGGTTTTACAAGTCTTCGTCAGCAAAAGTAACTCTAAGGAAGCCAGAAGCATATACTTTACAACATAGTTGCAGGTTTCAAGCTCTGGCTCCAAAAGATAAACTTTTGAAGGAGTTACAAGAACTCTGCGGCAGCCCATTAAGTTTTCTTGAGGACCACTTCTGTTAAATGACAATCTCTGTTGCTTTCCAAAGCGATAGAGATAATCATCTAAGGGCTTGTAGCATGTCGAATCCAACTTGTGCATTTTCATTAGGATTCTTGTAGCAGTATCTTCAGATAATCCACTAAGGGTTTTAAACAGATCATAATGGACATTTGCAGAGGAGATCCCTTGTATGTGAACTCTGGAATTGAACTTCAACACCCCGCGGAGGAATCTCGCCGTTAGGTTATTGATGAGTCGATGAATTTGTAGAAGATTTTGGGAGAGCTATAACTCCCTCTTTTTCTTCTGTAATTTTTTTCTTTTATGAAATAAAGGCAACTATTTTCCTCTCTATCTGTCGGCTTCAAGAATCTTGCTTGCTCAACAAATAGATGGTTTATAATTTTGGTAAAATAATCTAAGGCTCATTTGCGTAACTTAGACTATTAATACCAAAATGATCGGGTAAAGATCATTTTAACTTAGATGGAAGTGCCTAATTGTACTCACCAAAAATCCAAGTTCTTCATAGGAACGCGAAGTTTAAAGCCTCGCGTTTCACACAGTTGCGCGGAGTTAATAACTTCGCATTTTCCATCCTCACGCTAAGCTAATAGCTTCGCGTTTTGGAGAGTAACTGGTCAGTTATCTTCTCCGAAACTCGCGCCGAATCCCAAGAGGCGGTTTCTTTCATTTAAATGGAATCTCTATTCCTCTTCTTTCTTACTTCATTTGAGAACTTTCCAGAGACTTGGAGATTCAGGCGATCAGAGTTCAGGCGACCCGAGCGCTTCTCCGATCGAGTTTCTCCCGATTTCCCGTCGTTTTTCCTCAATTTCTTCAAGCAATGGCACCCAAGACTCGTGCTTCTTCCCGCGCGGCCTCGCCATCGGCGGCCGGCGCAAGCAGCGGCGGCAGCGGCCGTGGCAGCGGCGAGCCAGTCCATGCTTCGCCTATCGGAGGTAAGGACTTCACTTTTGGAGTTTTTTAGAACATTTTAGAGAGTGATTTGGCTCGGTTCTAACCAATCGATCACCGGCGAGATCGCCGTACTCCGGCCGTATGGCTTGGAGAAATGCCTCTGGCTTTCTTCTTACGCGAAGCTATCGCGTCATCCTCGCGTTTTGAAGCGCGGGGCTATTTTGAGTAGCAGTCGCATTGAAACGCAAGGCTATTTTGAGTAGCAGTCGCATTGAAACGCGAGGCTATTTTGAGTAGCAGTCGCGTTGAAACGCGAGGCTATTTTGAGTAGCAGTCACGTTGAAACGCGAGGCTATTTTGAGCTCTGGGTCTAATTTTTAGCTTCGCGCGGAATTACTTTTAGCTTCGCGTGGTCTAATTTTTAACTTCGCATTTTCATACTTAGAAAAATTTTCTGATTTGTAGAAACTTTTCTAACTTTGATTTTCCCTTTTGTAGTAGGGTATTCGGTGGAAGCTCTTCCCCATAAGCACTACTTTAGTTTTGCTGGGGGTTCTGATCCATCAGCTCAATTTCGCTTCACCACCATCCTGGCCGCGTACAAACCAGATTCGAGAGAGTGCAGGGAGAAGTTGATCAAACATCATCCCACTACTGCACGCGAAATTATAACTGATGCGGCCTTTGAAACCATGAACAGAGAAGCGCTAGAGAAGCCCGCATTTCTCTTCAGAGATATAATAGAGCAATCAGACCAGATCCTCTTTGAAGAGGAAAGCCAGTGGCTCTATAATTCTGGCGAAGTTTTAATGTTTCTGTCTAGAATAGAGCGTGGCTATCCCCTGATCTATCTCCAGAGGCTGGCGATGCATCGTGAATTAGAGTAGGGGTTAACTCAAGAACAGAACGGCGTCCCAACGGGTAAATTGGGCGCACATGGGGCTTATCAAGATGGCCCTACCAGATGCATTACTGGTTTGCTTCCAGGCAGATTTAGCAAGGAGCACCCAGTAGGAGAAGTTTCGATCCGCGCACGAACTTTCCTGAGTGAGTTCCTGGCGAAAGAAGGCCAATACCCGGCTAGCGACTTCAGAATGCCTGGATGGGTTTATTCATCAGGCAACATGTGGTGGACCCGCCTCGTTCAATACATGTTGGATTCTCATGAACCCATTCTGAAGGAGATTGGTTTATACAAGGCCATTAGAAATGTTCAATTTGGGTTTTCTCAGAGTGCTTATCATTTCTTCTTCTTTCTGGAGATGTATAACCCCGAAACCTGCACCCTTTTTACGCCAGTGGGTGAGCTAGGGTTCGCTCTCCACGAGATGTTCGAGATATCTGGGCTTTCCATGGGCGAAGTCCCCTATGAAGAGTATATCCCCACTACCGAAGAGTTGAACATGCTGATGGCGAAGGACGAGCGCATCTATGCTACATATTGGGAGATGATATGCCATTACCGCATCTGTGCTGACCTGGCAGGTGTGCGTAATCAGGACCGCATCTGTGCTGACCTGGCAGGTGTGCGTAATCAGGGTATCGGCCACAAAAAATGGGCCGATTACCTTTTCGCTAATTTGAATTCTAAAGATAGTTCAACAACTATCCATGGTCATGCCCCTATCTACATCACAAAGATCGATCGCCGCATCGCCAAGACCCGCCTAATGTATTATACTACTGAATCCAACGAAGGTGGATTCGGCCCTGGCACCTCCTTCAAGAGTTACCACTATCAAGCTCAGTCCTCAATATCCAATAGAGGTCTCATTGCTGGGTTCTTGATGTTGTGATTAAAAAGGTGTGTCATGCCGTCTTTGCCAAAAGAGGCAATTGCGATGACTGTCATATACCCAGCAGTTCTCCTTACATACGGCCGACTTTTCGGACTTCTTTCCGCCATGGTGTGCAATCTACAGCATGGACTGCGAACACTCTGTGATGACTTCATCCCTGCTGATAAGGGCAAGGGAAAAGAAAAAGGCAAGTCCAAAGAAATTGCCCAGGTGAAAACTCCGAACTCTAGGGTGGAGATGCCTTACACCTATCTGATGGCGTGGCTCGTCATGCACTGCCCGTCTCTGATGAGTGCTGCTTCACACCGCTCTGGGGATAAGTCCTATTTTGTGGAGTTATACGAGCGCTCTTCATGGAAGCATCACTATATGTCTCAAATCCGAAAGACTCCGTCATCATCAAAATTATGAGATCTTCCAGTGCTTCCCCGACTTCCCTGGTAGAGGATACGGGTTGAAATTGAAGGATATTGCGGGAGCAGATAACTTCACTGCTCTATCCTCGGGAGTGTTCTGGTGGCTCCTTAACATCCGTCCCGGGCACCTAGTGTATCGTCAAGATGCTAAATGTCTTATAGAACCGTACACTCCGAGCCGCTTCACTCGCCAGTTCGGATATTCCCAACTTTATTTGGGTAATCCGAACAAGAATTTTGCCTATAAGGGAAATTTGTGCGAGGGTGCCCGCGGCTGGTTTCATTTTGCAGCTGGTGGGACCGGAGCTGAATTCATCCTGCCACAGAAGTCGCCAGAACTGGCCATGACTCTTAGCTTTTGCACA
The DNA here is from genome assembly GCA_036321105.1 of Dracaena cambodiana. Lineage (NCBI taxonomy): Eukaryota > Viridiplantae > Streptophyta > Magnoliopsida > Asparagales > Asparagaceae > Dracaena > Dracaena cambodiana. The sequence goes on along the minus strand of JAYEPQ010000003.1, from coordinate 69,394,197 downwards.
TGGTACAGCGTTGCAAACGCTGACGTGCCCCACTTCTCCATCAATCGAAACTGTTGCAAGGAGATTGAGGCTTTCTACATTAGCCGCCAAGGTGCTTCAAGAGTGAGGGTAAAAGGAATGGATGAATTTCTTGGCGCAGCGGCCGAACCCTCAGACGTCAGCGAGTCTGACGATGATGATAATAATGATGATGACAACCCTGATGTTGGAGGTGCTCCTCAACCTGTCGTCATCCTCCCCTGGAGCTCAACCCTCAAACGCCGTGGTGCCCCAAAGAAGGGGCCTTCCCAAAAGAAGAAGAAGTTGGCTCCCGGAACTCTAATAGCCCCCCAAGAAACGGCTGTCAAGTTCGCTTCGGATCTGCTGGCTTCAACTCTACCTCCAGCGTCGGCAGGGGAGAGTGGACCTGCTGGGACCCCTAGTGCTCCCGAGGTTCCGGCTCCTCCGACGGTAGAACCTGTCGAACACCCCGCGGAGTTACCACTGGGTAGTGAGACGGGTACACTTCTGGAGACAACGGCGGCTCCCCCTTCAAGTCCAACAACTGGACTTGTATCTCCTGGTATAGTTCTCTCAACTTTTATACTCTGTCTTCTATTTATTTTTCTGTATTTGTATGCAACCTTCTTTGTCTTGCTTTTCTGAGGTACAGGTGGCCACCCTCTCTCGCCGATGCATTCGACTACAAAGGGGGAGTCCGAGGAGAGAGTGGACTATTCGGGCACCACTGGCTCAGCGGGTGGATTAGGTAGTTCTGCAAATGAACTCGACGCAGACTACTTCACAACAACTCCTATCTCCGTTCCTTCTTCAGTTCCCCTCATCGATGAACTTGGGAGCGACGACAGGACAGAGTTAATTGTCGCAGCCGCGGCGAGAGAAGCTACCCCGTCTCCAAGTTTGTCGTCTCCAAGTTTGTCGTCTCCAACATTAAATGTCTGCTCCGAAGAGACTTTTCCAATAGTTGTCGGTGTGCTTTCTGCTCCTCAGCCAGCAATACTAACGCTTTCTACCATAATGGCTGTTGAGACACCTGCAACTCCTCCAGCTCCAAGTCTTCCAGCGAGGGATAAGGAAAATTTGAAGTTTTCATTTGAAGCTACTTCTGCCACCGGAGGAGCTTCTGGTGGAGACACTCCCTCATCCTCTCCTGTTGGCGGCGCTGCCCGGGTAATTTGTACTAGCGACGCTTCACCTCAGGTTCCTAGTTCCGCCAGATCTGCGTTGGCCTTACTGGCCCCTCATATTATGAGCCTGGTACAAGAACGGGCTTCTTCCTCTTCAATTCCAGTGGATACCGCTCCTCCTCCAGCGACATCTTCTTTAGCGCTGCCTCCTTTAAATGCAGACACCGTGGATCCTTTTGAGGAACTCTTCAACCACAACGTTAATGTTTTTATGCGGTTGCTAAGAAGATGCATCGGGATGATTTCTGGCGGAATAGATTTCTTTAGTATCGGTCGTCCAATGTTATCCAGCTATTTGTATAATATTGAAATAATCGGGGGACAGGACCGAGCAGCTCCCTACCGGGCCCGCTTTAGAGCTTTAGAAGAGCAGGTGAACACGCTAAACACAGTTCGTCACGCGGACATGGAAGCGATCACCGAAATAGAGTTAGCGCGGCTTCGGATGGAGTTAGCGGCGCGTCGGGAGGAGTTGACGGGAGTTGGCAGAGTTCCAAACTAGTCGGGAGTCCATTCTTAGGGGTTTGGAGGTAGTGGACTCCGAGATTGAGGGGAGTCAGGCCGCCATCCTCAAAGCCCAGGAGACCATTGCTAGAGCTTGGGCGGTCTTAGTATCCAACGAGCTTCAATTAGGGGAATCTGTTAAGAAGCGGGAAGCGCTGATCCTCCAACGGGGGCAGGTCGAGCAGGAGGAGACAATAAGAAGCCGTGCTATGGAAGAGTCTCGTCAGCATCTAACCCAGCAACTTGCAATGAATGATGATGACTTACGTCGGCAGGCTCAACACTCCGTGGAGGCAACTCATCGTCGAGTGATTGACGAGACGATGAATAAGTTGAAGCTCCTAGGAGATCTATAGTTTTCTTTTGTTCTTTTTATTTCTTCATTCTTTTTGGTAATAAGAACTTGTAATAAAAGAGAGAATTTTTGTAACTTCATTCTTTTGTCGATGAAATAAAGATAATCATTTGATTCTTTCACCTGCTGGCTACAAAATTTGTTTGCACAACAGATAACTTGTCATCAAAATGATTTAGTTTGTTTAGGTAATGCAGTCCAAGGCTCATTTGTGTATCTTGAACGGAGATGGAAATAATCCAAATCATACTATCAGACGTAAAGACTTAACATGACAGGTTTTATAGGATTTTTAGTAAACCCCCAGCTATCAACGGATTTGATTAGCCTTTACCAATCGCCGTTTGCGTTGGGCTAGCCATGCTATTCCCCTCAGCATGGTGAGTTGTCGAAGAATTGATTTCCTCTCCCGTTTGCTTTTGACAGCATTGGGTAGTTAATTTCATACTTTTACCCCCAGTATGATAGGGTTGGCGAGGAGTTTGATCTCCTCTTTCCGCTGCTATAACAGCATTGGGCAACTGATTTCATACTTTTACCCCCAGTATGATAGGGTTGGCGAGGAGTTTGATCTCCTCTTCCCGCTGCTATAACAGCATTGGGCAACTGATTTCATACTTTTACCCCAGTATGATAGGGTTGGCGAGAAGTTTGATCTCCTCTTCCCGCTGCTATAACAGCATTGGGCAACTGAAGGCTCTCGTAAACAAATGGAGGCGGTTCAAGGCTCAACTGCGTAATCTTGAACTAGGCACACCAAGATGATCGGATTAGGATTCATCAAATTTAGGTCAGAGGCGCTCAATTGCGCATGCCTAAAAACAAGTCCAAGTGCTCATCTGCGTAACTTGAACAAGTGGAGGCGGTTCAAGGCTCAACTGCGTAACTTGAACTGGGCACACCACGATTATCGGGTTAGGATTCATCAAATTTAGGTCAGAGGCGCTCAATTGCGCATGCCTAAGAAAGAGTCCAAGTGCTCATCTGCGTAACTTGAACAAGTGGAGGCGGTTCAAGGCTCAACTGCGTAACTTGAACTGGGCAAACCACGATGATCGGATTAGAATTCATCAAATTTCGGCAGAGGCGCCCATTTGCGCATGCCTAAGAAGGAGTCCAAGTGCTCATCTGCGTAACTTGAACAAGTGGAGGCGGTTCAAGGCTCAACTGCGTAACTTGAACTGGGCACACCACGATAATCGGGTTAGGATTCATCAAATTTAGGTCAGAGGCGCTCAATTGCGCATGCCTAAGAAGGAGTCCAAGTGCTCATCTGCGTAACTTAAACAAGTGGAGGCGATTCAAGGCCCAACTGCGTAACTTGAACTGGGCACACCACGATGATCGGGTTAGGATTCATCAAATTTAGGTCAGAGGCGCTCAATTGCGCATGCCTAAGGAGTCCAAGTGCTCATCTGCGTAACTTGAATAAGTGGAGGCGGTTCAAGGCTCAACTGCGTAACTTGAACTGGGCACACCACGATAATCGGGCTAGGATTCATCAAATTTCGGCAGAGGCGCCCATTTGCGCATGCCTAAGAAGTCCAAGTGCTCATCTGCATAACTTGAACAAGTGGAGGCGGTTCAAGGCTCAACTGCGTAACTTGAACTGGGCACACCACGATGATCGGGTTAGAATTCATCAAATTTAGGTCAGAGGCGCTCAATTGCGCATGCCTAAGAAGGAGTCCAAGTGCTCATCTGCGTAACTTGAACAAGTGGAGGCGGTTTAAGGCTCAACTGCGTAACTTGAACTGGACACACCACGATGATCGGGTTAAGATTCATCAAATTTCGACAGAGGCGCCCATTTGCGCATGCCTAAGGAGTCCAAGTGCTCATCTGCGTAACTTGAACAAGTGGAGGCGGTTCAAGGCTTAACTGCGTAACTTGAACTGGACACACTACGATGATCGGGTTAAGATTCATCAAATTTAGGTCAGAGGCGCTCAATTGCGCATGCCTAAGAAGGAGTCCAAGTGCTCATCTGCGTAACTTGAACAAGTGGAGGCGGTTCAAGGCTCAACTGCGTAACTTGAACTGGACACACCACGATGATCGGGTTAGGATTCATCAAATTTCGACAGAGGCGCCCATTTGCGCATGCCTAAGGAGTCCAAGTGCTCATCTGCGTAACTTGAACAAGTGGAGGCGGTTCAAGACTCAACTGCGTAACTTGAACTGGGCACACCACGATAATCGGGTTAGGATTCATCAAATTTAGGTCAGAGGCGCTCAATTGCGCATGCCTAAGAAGGAGTCCAAGTGCTCATCTGCGTAACTTGAACAAGTGGAGGCGGTTCAAGGCTTAACTGCGTAACTTGAACTGGGCACACCACGATGATCGGGTTAGGATTCATCAAATTTAGGTCAGGGACGCTCAATTGCGCATGCCTAAGAAGGAGATTGGAGGCGGTTCAAGACTCTTGTGCGTAACTTGAACTGGGCACACCAAAGATGATCGTGTTAGGATTCATCAAATTTAGGTCAGAGGCGCTCAATTGCGCATGCCTAAGAAGGAGATTGGAGGCGGTTCAAAGCTCTTGTGCGTAACTTGAACTGGGCACACCAAAGATGATCGTGTTAGGATTCATCAAATTTAGGTCAGAGGCGCTCAATTGCGCATGCCTAAGGAGTCCAAGTGCTCATCTGCGTAACTTGAACAGATTGGAGGCGCGTACTTCCAGGGCTATTTAAGCATAGTATTTCTTCAGAAACTTGCCGTTGATCGGCATCATCATCCTATCGCCATTCTGATTCATTAAGCGGTAGGCTCCACTGGAGTATACAGTCTCCACGATGAACGGTCCCTCCCACTTGGGTTCAAATTTACCCTTAGTCTTGTGGGTTAGCACCATCGGCCTTTTAACAACCAGAACCAAGTCTCCTTGTTTAAAAGTCCTTGGTTTAATGTTCTTATTGAACGTTTGCGCGATTCGGGCTTGATACAACTCAATTTGTTGTTGAGCCCTGAGACGTTTTTCATCTAACGCCTCTAGTTCTTGTAATCTTTGTTGATGGCGCTCTTCTGTCGTCATCTTTGTGGCTAAGGCCACTCTTAGTGATGGAATCTGGATTTCGAGAGGCAAGACGGCCTCGCTTCCATAGACCAAAGAGAATGGAGTAGTTTTTGTCGGGGTGCGAACGGTGGTGCGATAAGCCACAAACATTCTCCCAGCTTTTCATCCCAGTCTCGTTTGTTGGAAGAGACGAATTTTCGAAGGAGTTTAATAATTGTCTAGTTGAAGGCTTCAGCCAACCCATTTGCTGCGGGATTATATGGTGTTGAAGCGATGTCCTTGATTCTGAATTTATCACAGAATCTCGAAAACCTCTCGCTGATGAATTGCGGTCCATTATCATGGATGATCCTCTGAGGGATGCCAAAACGGTAAAGAACATGATGCTTAATGAATTTAATCACATCTGTCGCTTTTACCTCTCTCATGGGCAAGGTTTCGGCCCATCTTGAAAAATAATCGGTTATTGCAAAAATAAATCGATATCCTCTGGATGACGGGGAGTTATAGGCCCCACAATATCCATTCCCCATGTCTCAAATGGCCACCTAGCAACAGTATTGTGCAAGTATTCTGGAGGTTGGTGGATGAAGTTAGCATGCACTTGGCATTCATGGCACCGCTTAGCATATGCCATAGCTTCTGTAATCATATTCGGCCAGTAGTAACCCAACCTTCTTATGCGGTCTCCGAGTTTTGGACCAGGCTGATGAGCTCAACATACTCCATCGTGTGTTTCTCTCAGCACTTCATCTGCTTCTGCTTTTGATAAGCAGCGTAGTAGAAGACCATCACTCGACTTTCTATATAAAGTCTGAAGTTTATGATCGAAATAGAATCTCGGGGCCTTCCTTTTTATCGAGGTGGCCTCCTTTGGATTCTCTGGCAATATCTCATATAAGCCGTAATCTACAAATGGAAAACGCCAATCACGGGGTTCCAGAATTAAACATATCTGGCATACCTCCTTGGTTTGGAATACCGTATCTGGGTAGAGGAGTTCTCTGCTACCAATGGTGATGCTTTTAGCTTCACCTGGCGGGATCGCCAACGTTGCGGCTAAAGCAGCAAAAGCATCTGCATAGACGTTCTCATTCCGGGATATATGATATATGTAAAATTGTTCAAAATATCCTGCTAGCTCAATAGCTAGCTGATGATAGGGGATGAGGGCTTCATGTCTGACTTCATACTCGCCCGTCATCTGATTGACGATGAGCTTAGAGTCTCCATATGCCTCTAAATGGTTCACCCCCAGCTGCAGAGCTATTTTTAAGCCGATAATGAGTGCGTTATATTCCGCCACATTATTCGTGCACAGTTCTGTTAATGAGTAACCGTTAGGCAATATATATTTATGTGGGGATATTAGCACAACTCCCACTCCAGCAGCAGATCGTCTGGCAGCACCATCAAAGAATATTTGTCATGGTTGTTCTTTACTAACTGTGTTGACCTCTGACGTTTGTTTGGATTTGGACCAAATTGGATGGTCTGCAAGGAAATCGGCGATCGCCTGTCCCTTCATGGCCTTTTGAGGAATGAAGTGTATATCATATGGCGATAGCAATAATGCCCATTTCGCCAATCAGCCGTTTAAGGATCCCGGTTTCGTCATCAGGATTTTCAAAGGGTTGACCCATGATATGACATGTATCGTTTGCCCTGAAAGATAGTGTCGCATTTCTGAATGGCGAACACTAGGGCTAAATATTCTTTTTCGATCGGGGTATACCGACGCTCGGCTCCGATCATTGTCCTGCTTAAGTAGTATAGGGCGTGTTCATGGTCGTGTTCATTATACTGAGCAAGTAATGCTCCTAGAGCATCATCCATGGCCCTTACATATATAAGAAATGGCTGCCCAGGGGTCGGTGCCATAAGAACAGGAGGTTTAGTGAGATATTCTTTGAGATCGTCAAACGCCTGTTGACATGCCTCATCCCATACGAAAGAGACCCCCTTCTTCATGAGTCTAGAGAATGGTTGGCATCGTCCAAATAGGTTGGATATGAAGCGCCGAATATAGGCGAGCTTTACTTGTAACCCCCTTAATTCCTTAAGGTTGCGGGGCGGTGGCATTTCACTGATTGCTGTCACTTTTTCAGGATCGAGGAAGATTCCTTTTGAAGTTATTACGAACCCAAGGAATTTTCCGCTGGACACCCCCATAAAAGACTTAGTGAGATTCATCTTCAAGTGGTGTTTTCGCATAAGATCGAAGACCACTCTTAAATCATGAAGATGATCTTCTTTGTTCTTACTTTTGACCGCTAAGTCATCCACACAGCACTCCACTGTTTTGCGCAGGTGTTCTTTGAATATGACACTCATCGCGCGTTAGTAGGTGGCACCGGCGTTCTTCAATCCGAAAGACATCACCGTATAACAGTAAACCCCTTGCGGCGTTCTGAAAGCTGTATGCTTTTCATCATCTGGGTGCATCTTGATCTGGTTATATCCTGAGAAGCCATCCATAAAGGACATCCTCTCATAACCACAAGTATTATCAATCATTACATCGGTGATGGGGAGCGAAAATTCATCCTTAGGACATGCAGCGTTCAGATCACGAAAGTCGATGCATATCCTGATTTTGCCGTTCTTTTTACGAACCGGCACTATGTTACCCACCTAATCAGGATGTTGTTCTTCGCGGATGAATCCGGATTTTATAAGTTTGTTGACCTCAGCGACTATTACCTCCATCAATTCCGGTCGAAAACGCCTTTACTGTTGTTTAACAGGCTTGGCGTCCTCTTTAATATTTAACCGGTGTGTGGCAATCTCAGGATCAAGACCGGGCATGTCTTCGTAACTCCATGCGAACACGTCAATATACTCTTTGATGAGAGATATAAGTTTCTCCTTTTTCAAGGGAGTTAGCGTGTCGCTTATGAAGATGGGTTTCGGATTTTCTTCCGTTCCCATGTTGACTTGTACTAATTTGTCTTCTGTGGGCGGATCACGCTATTCAAAGCGGACATCCCAGAGAGTGTCCATATGCTTAGCCCCGGAATCATCTTGAACATCAATTGGTTCCTTGTCGCTTTCTAATGCGGCTGAGACCATATTGGCTGTCAAAGATTGAAACCAAGCACTGGTACTTATATCCGAATCATGGTCGGGTGAAGATGTATCTTCCTTGGCCGAAGAACTCTCTTCATCTTTTAATGGTGATGAGGGTGGAGTAGATACATAACCCAACCCCCTGCGGGTCTTCTGATAATAATCCGGGCTCTTTCCTCTCGGTCTAAACGAGAGTATGAGATTCCGTCGCCCTTTTCCAAAGTTTAATCCCGATTTCTGGATAAAATTATAACCCATTTTCTCCATCATTTGCCGGAATCTCTGTCCATACAAGTGAAATTGAGGTGATATTTGTTCATCACTTTCACTGCTTTGTCTTCGTCGAGGTGACGTAATTACTCTGCCGAACATGATCGGCTTTTGGGACTTTTGTCGAGAAGGCACTTCGAGGTAGTGACCTTTTCCCTTAACTATTTCAGACCGAGAGAGGAAGGATGACCTAAGTGGCAAATGGTATACCGCCAGAACTTCAAGTTCGGATAGGTCATCCACTTCAGTGGAAGTACAAGAGGGTTCAGATTCAGTAACTACAGCATGCTCGTAGACTAACTTTATGTCTTCATTAATAACCCATTCACTCTCTATTACATCAGCCACATTATTATCAAGACTCAAACAAAAATCTAAGTGAGGGTTGATATCATAATCACCCCCATCGTCTTCTTCAGGAAGCTCGTACTCAGTGTCGGCTTCATCGCCACTGTCATCGGGCTTTTGAAGCCTGCTGCGATCATCGGACGGGATCTCATGGACCGGTTTGTAGAGCCTGGCGTCCGTGAAGTAATTTTCTAGTCCCTTGAATGGTTGCCTATCTGCAACTAGTGTTCGGACTTCTCCTTCTTCATCGCAATATTTCATGCATTGGTGGAGAGTCGACGGGACTATCATGTAAGCGTGGATCCAAGGCCGTCCCAGTAAAATATTGGAGGTATCAGCATCAATAACGTAACATGTGACCTCCGTCCTTAAGTCTCCAATTTGGCACCGCAATCGGATTTTACCAAGAGGATGGCTGTTGTTAGCGTTGAATCCGTAAATAGTGGTGTTTGTAGGCGTCAAACGATGAGGAGATATTCCCAATAGCTGCATTAGCCTTCTGGGAACAACACTTAATGCAGACTCCGGATCGATTTGAATGCGTTCCACCTTGGTGGATCCGACATATCCGATGAAATATAAAGGCCTATTATACTTTATATTCCTTACCTGCATGTCTTCCGGAGAGAAGGTAATTTGTGGAACCTGCCTCCTTACTTGATGACAGCTGGGGCAAGAGTCTCGTTCCTCATCGGCCGGCTCGACAATCTGAGCTAAAAATGACTCAGAGTCTGTCAGGGCCTCTCTTAATACCTCACGTGTTGATTTTGATAATCTTAACAATTCGTAAAGCGTTACTCATGCTGGAATGTTAGCCAGCTGAGCTATTATGTCAAATTTGAAGGTAGTCTCCTTGGCTCCTTTATCTCTAATAGGATTCTTCTGGAAGTGAAGTCCTTTCTGCTTCGCCGGTTTTGCAAGTTCTGCATATATGTCTTTCGGATCTACTCTGGTGTAGTCCTTGAGATGTCTTCCCAGATCGAGTATCGGAAGGGCCTGTCCCATCTTGATGAGTGGCCATAGTTTCGGACTCTTCTTCAGAATCTGTGAAGGCTCCCGAAACTATATATTCTTCCTTTATCTCTGCAGAAATGGCATAACAGTCCGCTTTTTCCCTTGACCTGTGGTAGTCCACTGCTCATCTTCTAGTAAGTCAGGATGAACCCACATAACTTCCCCCTTCTGGGTTGTTAGGGAGACAAGTCCTCCTTGAGCTTTCTTATGAGGATCGAAGTTCTTCGTAACCAACTTACCCTTTGGAATTGGGGTCACCCCTGCGGGGAACTCATGGGTTCCAACCACTATAGTTGCCATATTGGCGGTGACTCTCTTTTGTTCATCTTTAAGCGTCAGAACTCCAGCTTCTATTAGTGATGGAATTCTGTTCTTAAAAGGGTAACAATCCCTAGTAGGGTGTCCAACGTTCCGGTGATAAAGACAGTAATTGGGGTCGTTGGTCTTACCAGCGTCCTCTGGCTTCCTATTCTCCGGAATTTTCAACATCCCCTTTCTCAGGAGGAGGTGGAAGAGTGTAGACGTCTGTTCCACTTTGAAAGTGTAAGTCTTTTCCTGCTGAGGTCTACTTTGCCTCGTGTCCTTCTGATTTTGCGGCTTTGGGCTTGGAGGAGGATTTGTCTTTTGTGGAGCAGCTTCTTATGCCATCACCACTTTCCCCTTATTTTTATTGTTATTTTGGACATATGGCCTACTACTTCCAGTACTTCTTGGTCCGCGAGACTCTTCAACTCGACGAATCAAGTCCTCGGCGTGCTCTCCTTGTTTGAGCAAATCCCTCCATGTCTTAGACTCTACGACCCCCATTTTTAGGAGCACGTTAGTCTTAAGATTATGTCGACATGTCTCGACTAGAGTTTCCTGGACCATTCCATGTTTACAATGCACGGACTTCTCCCGGAACCTTTCTATGAAGTCCTTGACGGTTTCTTGTTCCCCTTGTTTGGTTGCAAGGAGGGAATGAACTGTAATCTCGGTATCATCCTCGAAGAAACGTGAGAGAAATAATTTCTCAACGTCTAGCCAGGTATTAATAGTACCTGGGGGCAGCTGCATGAACCAAGCAAAAGCAGACCCTCGCAAAGTACTTGCGAATATCTTGGTCATAATCGGGTCATTACCCATCAGATGTTCTGCTTGGGACCAGAAATAATAAATGTGTTGACTGTGCGATCCCTTCCTGTCATATGGCTCTAATTTGAGCAGTTTATACTTCTGAGAGTATGGTATCATATCTCATTCAGGCGGATATGGTCTTGAGACCCCTGACTCTTTCAACTCCTTTTTATGCATCAAAGTTTCGAATTGACTTTGTAATTTTTCTATATTTTCTCCATGTGGATCATGGAAAGAAAATCTATCCTCGTCCTCGTACATCGAGTGGGCTTTTTCTTCTTTTTCCTCTTCGTTCAGAGTCTCTTTGCCCCTCTTGGCATTATCTTCAATAAATTTTGAAAGCATCACTTTAAGGTCTTCAATCGTTTTTTGTTGATCTCGAATCATTCTTTCTTGAGTTTCAAATCTCTGATTGATGTCGTCAGATTTATCTGCCATGTTCGATGCTGCCTTTTGTAGCCGAGATGACGCAGAGGAAGGAGGTGAGGCTATAGCTGAATTATCGCTGTCATCGTCATAAGAACCCCTTACAAGCCTCTTATAATTTCGAGGCAGGACGGCTCCTAATTTAAGTCGAGTGATATGATGAGGTTCTTCATCACTCGATTCTGAATCATCATCTGTCTCTGCAATCTTCTTCCCTTTTCCCACCATATTGGAGGTTACAGCTCTCCATTCTTTTAGGGAAGCAGTTTTTGTCCTCTTAATAGGGTTCTTGTTCGACTCGGTTAATCGGTCGAACACTGATACCCTGCTCTTGCTGCAGCCACAGTTGTCCATTACAGCGGATACCGCTGTCATAAGCTGCTGGCAGTAACAGACAGGTTCAGCTTGAACTTGTTCTATGCCTCTCTTTTTGGACAGATACTCCCTGAGATCAGTGCCTTTAGCCATGGAGTCTTGGGACCCATTCAACTGTTTAGGGGGTCTAGAAACCCACTGAAGCTTCTTAGGATTACTAGAGTCCAGTTCTGGTCTTCTGACGCGAGAATCAGCTCTGATTCTGCAGTCGGGTTGATGTACGCGGATCTTAGAAGTAGCTTCGCATCTTATCTCGCGAAGTTGAAGAATAGCTCCGCATTCTGCCATGTTAGCCTCGCGTTTCTTGCTGGCCTGGCGTGTGTTCAGAAGTTTAGCTTCAGGAATAATAGCCCCGCGTGAAAGGAAATTCTTACACGCTGGCTTACCCTTGCGATTAACGCAAGTCATAGCTTCGCGCCTAGCGCAATTCTTACGATTAACAACGATTTGCCAATCATCTTCGCGATTCTCGCGGAGAATCTTGCGTTTCTCGCAAGTATTACCGGCTTCGCGTTTATTGCTTGGCTTAGTATCAGTCTCGCGTGGAAAATCACACACTGGCTTTGTTGAATTTTTATACTCGCATTCCTCGCGAGTGTAAGGAGTCTTGCGTTTCTCGCAAGTATTACCGGCCTCGCGTTTCTCGCTTGGCTCAGTATCAGCCTCGCGTGGAAAATCACACGCTGGCTTTAAAGAATTTTTATATTCGCGTTTCTCGCGAGTGTCAGATATTTTGCGGCTAGCGCAAATCTCACTGGCTTCGCGTTTCTCGCTAAACTCAGCAATAGCCTCGCGTGGAATATCACACGCTGGCTTTTCCTTACTTTTAAGGCAAGTCGTAACTTCGCGTTTAACGCGATAATGACCGATCTCGCGATTAGCGCGAGCCAATTTGCGAGAGACCATAGCCTCGCGTCCATTAGCCTCGCGTCTAAAGCGGGCTTTGAGGGCTTTTCGCCTTGCTCTCCGATTCCTATTTTGGAGTTGGGTTCTGGTCAATCCAGTTCCCATATCTTCTTCGGCAGCAGAAAGCTCATGCTCTGCTAGGATTTCTTGTCCGAGCATCGGCCCTATAGCCGCAGTCTCTAAAGATTCCCGTCTCTCAGTGGATACCTTTTTACCCGTTGCTCGGGTATTGGAGAACATGCGAAGATAGTGTCGTGTTTCGTCCAAGTCACCTGATTCAGAGGAGAGAAACTCATCGTACTTCTGCTGGTCGATTTCAACGACGAGCATGTCTACGTCGGATCCGATCAAATCAACGTCCGATTGCGCCATAATTTCTTCATCAGTGAAAGAGATGGCTCCCACTGTGGTCGCCAGTTTGTTCGCCGCAAAAGTTTTGCTTCCTTCCATTGAATACAACTTAGATTACAATAGAAGTGAACAAGATAAAAAAAAAAACAAACAAGAGGATTTTATATTTCAATCTCTCTCTTTTACAATATTTGTGTGGGATCTGTAGCGATGGGATCTGTCGAGCAGCTCCTTTGGAC
>JAYEPQ010000003.1:68513517-68768517 GCA_036321105.1 Dracaena cambodiana | reverse complement strand
GTTATCTGAACTGCAGTTCATTTCCACTATATCCAATAATCTTTTAAAAAGAAAAAAATTGGATTATGATCTCTACCCCATAGGGTTCATTCATATCCAATTTTTTAGGTTTTAGTTTTGATTTGGTCCTCCATCAAGTTAAAATAAAATTAATGATTTTCAATGAATAAAATATTTTGTATGCACTTAATGAAAGGGTAAATGAACTCCAAAATTTATAAAATTTAATTCGAAAGAAATTGAGGAGGTAGAGATAGTAATTGTAAAAAGAAATTGTAGAAAAATTATTGGATCATTATAATTTTACCGCTATCTCACGTAAATTTTCCAGACCTGGTGGCTCACCTACAGTAATCCCTATATATATATATAGAGGAAATGGGAAATTCACCGGCGGTGAAGGGAGTTCCTTCACCGCCGCTTAGGTGATCCAATAAAATTTTTACACGTGGCGCCACGTGTAATAATTTTATTGGGCCAACTAAGCGGCGGTGAAGGAACTCTCTTCACCGCCGGCGAATTTCCCATTTTCTCATATATATATATATATATATATATATATATATATATATATATATATATATATATATATATATATATATATATATATATATATATATATATATATATATATATATATATGAGAAAGTAACTTCTTGTGACTACTGAATCAAAGCCCATAAACTTGTCGTAACCTTATATGCAGCTTGTATATGTCATGAAGATATATGTTTCATGTAACTAAACCAATTACTTATCAGGTCATCATTATAAAAGAATAATAACATGCTTTCAAGTAGATCACACATATGAAATATCACTAATAGCATTATCTTACTCCAGTGTATGCACATTTCTACTGCAAATAACCTATTAAAATGAGTAATAAAGCAAGTGAAAGGAATTTCTAAATGAGCATCTTACTTGACTGAGTAAGCATAGCAAAAACACTTCCAAGTAATTACAAGTGTCATTGTTTGGACTAGTTACTATTCTTTTCTCCCAAGCCGGTTGTTAATATCCGAACGGTGCAATAATTATTCAGATATTATTATTTCGGGTATTAGTATCCGAATGAAGTTCAATCGCTGCCCAACCAAAATAGAGAGAGCGCGGAGAGGGAGGGCGTAGCAGCCATAGATAAGGGAGAGGGAGGGAAGGAGGGAGAGAGAGAGGGGGGCAGCAATCTAGAGTTGGGATTTTTTCTTGGTAGTGGAGAAAGGAGATGGGAGTAGGGATAGAAAAACTGGATGGGCTCACCAAAAAAACCCTTTTTTTTTTCAAAATAGATGGACAAAGTAGAGTGGGTTCACTAAGACTAGTGTTGTGCTCACAAAAATACCAAGTCCAGAATTTGTTTCGTGTGTCATATCACGTCCAGTCCAAAACCTTCTTCGTGTTACTACTGCTAATCAAGCAATTAATCATGCATATAGGTCCACTCAATTCCAATAATTGCAAACCCCACCTACTATGAAAATAATAATAATAATAATAATAATCTCCTTATAAATACAACTCTCATCCCCCTCACCGTTCCCCGATCCCAACAATTTTCTCCATTAAAATTTCTCATAAAATAAAACTCCACAAAGATGGGAATCAAGGAAAGGACAGCAAAAGTCGATAAAAATTCCTCCTCCACATCGAAACAACTATGGCACCTTCTAAGGGCGCTCTACTGCATCTTAAAGCACAAACTCTTGTTCCATCTCGACCTCCGCCTCCTCCTCGAGCGCAGCAAGGTCGCCGTCCACGACCACCTCGACTCTCTCACGTGCCGATCCATGGACCCCGCCAGAGCCTATTACAGCCCCAAGGAAATCGAGTTCAGCTGCAGCAACACCCCCACCAACTACTACAGTTTCTTGCATGGCTATAATAATCATAACAAGAGAAAGATTAGTAGTCGGAGACGGTCTCTTGAAGCGGAGGCTGCCGCTAGAGTTTTCATGGAGATGGACGACGGTTATAAGTTGGCATCGCCCATTGCCCTTTCGCAGTACATGAGGAGCCCGGCGGTGGCCTGCTGGCAGCGGAGAGTGAGCGACTCCCCGTCGCCGGTGAGAGAGGAGGAAGAAGAGGAGGCTGCAGGCGGAAGAAGGCAAGTTGATAGGGAGGCGGAGGAGTTCATCAGAAGGTTTTATGAGCAGCTTCGGTTGCAACCTAAAACCTAATTGATTATCGTGTCGGTGAATTTTACGAAATATAATTAATTCAAGCAACTTTGTTATGAGTTTTTTTTTTTTTTTTTTCCTTGTATTTGTGATAATGGATGAGTTCGGTGAAAGAGTACTTTTACATGAACATTAGATCGATATTACCTGCGTTTTCGTGTTGCTTTGCTGTGCGGGAATGTTATGTTTGTATATATGTTAAAACAATACAAAACATTTTTTTTAAACTTTAATCAGTGTTTTGGTGTAGCCATATGGACTTTAAAATGACATTAGGATATTTTAGGTTCAAATCATATTAGATACATTATTTAATTTTGGATTTAAAAAAAAAAAAACATTTTGTTTTTTATTATTTAGCAAATATTTGATTTGAATTAACAAATAGAATATCTTATGTGATTTGTACTAATATTAAACTAAAAAAATCAAAGCGTGGACATTTATTATTATTGTATGTTTTGCTTAATGGATGGTTAAATATTACTTATAGTATGATGGATTGGCTAATAGGTTCAATAATAAGGCCTAGAATCAATCTAACTCAAACCCTCAAGTTGATAGTTAAATGCCCTAATTTTATATTTAAATTTAGAGTTAATTACAATCATACCTCCTGTAGTATTGGAAGTGTGTAACTTAACAATTATGAAGTTTGAAACTCTCAAAAAAACTCCTGAACTGTTAATACTATTAGTGATGATTAGTTATTTTCACTCTCCTTTTTTATTAAAGTGCACTCTTACCTCAAATTCCTATTCTACCCCCATCCTTTTCTTTAAACAGAACACTCCCTCTCTCTCCTCTCTATCCCTCTCTCTCAGTCACTCACGCTCTCTCTCTGATTGAGAGAGGGATAGAGAGAGAGTGACTGAGAGAGAGAGGGAGAGAGAGAGGAGAGAGAAAGAGAGAGAGTGTGTGTTGGTTAATGAGAGGGATGAGAGTAGAATAGAAATTTGAGGGACAGGATTGCACTTTAATAAAAAAAAGAGTGAAAATAACTAACTCTCACTAACAGTGTTAACAGTACAGGGATTTTTTTTAGAGTTTCAAATTTCAGAAATATTAAGTTACATATCCCCAATACTATAGGAGGTCTGAGTATAATTAACCCTTAAATTTATGCAATTTTCTTGTTCTATCCGATATTGACTGTACTTGCATATTAACTCGTATCAGTAATTGAATCTGAAAAATATATGTTTTAGCTGATATTTATTAACCACGTATCGAATAACGATTTAGAAACAAAGTTCATACCTCAATCTCTTTAAGTCAAAATAAAATAGTGAAAATATTAATTTGGAGAAAAATATTAGTCACACTAATTAAGAGCAAGCTTGCTGTCACTGTAGTTGGTGCTTGATTGGTGGAGTGGTCGTGATCGCGCGACGTCAAACGGTCGTTTAATTTGTTTGTTCAATTATTGGGCCGTGTATTTATTTTATCAGACTGAATAATACAAAATTGAGCCATTAGCATGTGAGATTGCACCTAACACCAAACTTATTATTGGATAATCTGCAAAATTAGTCGTAGTGGTCCAGTATGCTAAAAAATATTTTAATGTCCTTTTCTGCAAAAACACATTCATATTATTTTAATTTGAAGAATACGAAATAACCATAATTTCTCTCTCTTTTCTCTTCTCTGTCTCTCTCTCTATGATCTGGCGCTTAAACTTTTTTTCACACTAGAGTGGCATAGGCCATTAGGATCATATTGCTATATAATTAAAAAAGACAAAAGTTTCGTAAAAAAATGAGAGCCTTATCGTAAAATGAATATGTACCTTATTTTTTTGCCTGCGTTAGCTTTATAATGCACTGTTCTTAATTTAAATTTTGTGTAGGTTATCTTGCCCTACATCCTACTTCAAAGAGGGAAACAACATAAAACAAGGGGAAAAAAAGTTTGAACATAAAATATGGTACATAATTATGCTTTTTAAAAACTATAAATGTCAATAAGCCTTGTCTCTAATAGCGTCACTCTTCTCTCTAATTTGTGAGAGATTCCAAACTTAACTTTCAGTTGAAACTCAATGTGTATGAGTTCGAGTAGGAAAAATATTAATTAAATTATACTATAAATTTATTCTTAATTCATAGTAAACTACATAAAGTGTAATACACATCAGACCATTTGACTTGGCGGAATGATGTTAGTTGAGTATCTGATTAAGAAACAAAATACTAAAGAGTCTCAAAATCCAATATTGCTCCAATATCATTTCTATTTATACTAAAAACAAGTTCATTAAATCTCTGTGAGTTGTTCTTGTATGACATACGCACCTATATTTGGTGTCTCCTACCTCACTTTTTCGTTAGATCCTGGTCCCAAAGAGCAATACATTGAGTTAGAAAGACAGACTTTCGTAAATTCAGTAGCCGGACGGAACCCTGGATCAGCTCTCATAGTGGGGGAATTTAGGTGTATAACTCACACACTCATACCATAAGTGCGGATAGTCAACAAGAGACATATATAACAGACATATATAATAATAGAGATCATAATTTGAAAATTTACGAGTTTTGTTGTGTTCTCACCCTCCTATTGGTCCTGCAACCCTAGAAAACCGTTATACAATGAGAATTTGCCACTTGTCATTACTTTGTGAATTAAATTTAAGTCGTGATCTTATTTATTAGTGGGTAAATTATTGAGGAAGTGGCAACTTCCATCTAACTAGCTTGATGTGGCCCTCATTTAAATAGGAAGCTCACAATGTGTTAGTGTTGCGTACAAATTGGGTTGTCCTCTCTTCTATCAAGTGTACATTATAATAATTTTGCATGATCTCATGTAGCCTATAGCTACCCATTGTACTAATTAAGGTGCACTTAAATGCATTTATGTGACTAAACCTAATTCGTAGACAAAAAGCTTGTAATTGCATGCTTTATGTGATCAATAGCTAGTAATTAATTATAATTGTATAATTAACTTCTTTTTTTTTTTTGCTAAGGCAATTGTATAATTAACTACTACTTACTTAGAATTCGAAGGGACCTTTCAGTTTCAATCACTAGGAGACAAACAATATTTATCTAATTATGGAGGAAAAAGAAACCTGCAAAGGATGTTGCCCTTGTTTAATTTGAAAATTAAAATATTTAAAATTATCGAAATCAATGTATTACCATAGTGCAATTGATCTGAATAATTGGAGTTTAAAATAGGGTTTAAATAAAATGAATGCAAAAAGGTATAATGGTTACAGAATAATGGAAATATGCTGTCAATTCACGTACATTGCCTAAGCTATAGTTCATTCCACTATCTTCGATATTTTTTTTTAAGTTATTTTTTACTATGATCTTAACTCTCTAGGACTTACACACACCCAATTTTTTGCATTTTAGTTTTGATTTGACATTCCATCAATTAGACACAAAATTAATAGTTTTCAGTGAATACAACACCTTATATCCAGATGATTCAATAGCAAATGAATTTCAAAATCCATAAAATTTCATCTGAAAAAAGGTAATTTTGTAGATATTATAATCCAAATAATGATTTGAAATTTTTTTAATGGAATTACTATTTTTTTGCTAACTCACATAATTTATCTGAACTGACGGCTCATATACAGTAATTTCTTTTGGTTATCGTTACAATATTGCTTCTTAAAAGGGATGGACTCCCAAAAGCTTAAAGACTATAAAGCATAGTCAATAAGGCAAGTTCATGCTATTGTAGTAATTTATTTTATGTTTTTTTGTTAAAGAAAATTATGTAAAATTATATACAATTTCAAAAAAATAATAAATAATTATGTTCAACATTTCACATATTATTTTCCTACACACTATACATATATAACTCAAGCCTTGACTTATTTTAAAGCTTGTGAAAATGATCTAGTAACTGAGCTTTCTGCATATTGTAGGTTTTGCCTTGATTTTCCCTGTTGTTGAGTTGATTGTAATTAGGGATGATAATGAACACAATCACGAATTAATTTTTGGTCTTTTTTATATAAAATCTTAAATTAAAAAATAATTTTTTTATTTTAAATTTAAAATTTTATATATGATGGATTAAAAATTGATCCATAGATATGTCCATTACCATCCCTAATTAGAATCTCCAAAAATCATGAGCACATGTATCAATCATAATTCAAGTGTGTGTATGTTTGCTTCGTCATGTTGATTTTCTAATGTCATGTACATATTACTGATGAAGACATATATAATATGCACGCATAAGAGAAGACAAAAAAAAAAAAAATTAAAAAACTTTGTTCACAATTTTTCATCAAAATGAGGCATCAAGAGGACTGAATAATGTTTAATTACAGGAAGGAATGGGTATATCTAACTCTAGGTAAAGTTTATTATTGTTATTTTTTCCATCGTAGTATTGTTTTTTTCAGTCAAACTCATGCCTACAATATTTTTGCAATATTTTCTAAATTGAATCATTAGCCCATATATAGTTTGTTTAATTAGTTGGTACAAAATGCTATTGATAGGATAATACATTACTTATTGTGATTGAACATTAACAATTGTTAAATATGCACGTCACATAACTCATCACAAAAGTCCTTTATTAGAGAAATAAATTAATGGATTCTAGTAATAAATTTTGAAAGCAACTTATTTGTCTACTTTAGTGCAAATTATATGAGCGAGTAGTCTAGAACTTCGATTAGCAAAAAAGAAAAATAAGAAGCCCAGAGCTTCTTCGTTATATTAAGCGACTGTTTGAATTTTTCAAGTATTTGTAATCTGTAAAAATTAACTAAAGTTACAGTAGTATAAATTATTGCAACGTGTATTATTTTTTTTAAAAAATAACTATAACTTAAGTTTTTTTTTTGTTATATTAAGGTGGACTTTACACAGCGATATTATTATTTTTTTTTAATCTTCAATTAAATACACCTCTTGCAGGAATTGAAACTGAATTGCTCTAATATCATGTTGAAAATTCTTGCCACTGTACTAAAATTTCGAAGTTCTAGTGAACCTAAATTGCTCTGATACGATATTGATATTAAAAGTCCCTGCAAAAAAGAAAAATAAGAAGCCCAAAGCTTCTCTGTTATATTAAGTGACTGTTTGAATTTTTCAAGTATTTGTAATCTGCAAAAAATAACTATAACTAAAGTTACAGTGGTATAAATTATTGCAACGTGCATTATTTTTTTAAAAAATAACTATAACTAAAGTATTTTTTTTGTTATATTAAGGTGGACTTGACACAGTGACATTATTTTTTTAAAAAAAATCTTCAATTAAATACACGTCCCGTAGGAATTGAACCTAAGTTACTCTAATATCATGTTGAAAGTTCATGCCACTGTATCAAAACTCCGAAGTTGTGGTGAAGCTAAATTGCTTTGATACGATATTGAAAATTCCTACCACTGCACCTTTAACAAGAATGACAATTATAAGTGGTAAACTAGAATTGTAAGAATTTTCAAATTACAAGTTCTTTTTTTCCGATATCTATGAGAAGTACTATATTTATCATCATGGTTAAAAAAGAAAGAGTTAAAATACCATACATATATTTTTCCGTAACTACAATAAACGCAATTGTATAACTGATTCTAACCCAACTGCAGTTATAAAATTGTAAAATTTTATAATTATAGACACGTCGAAACAGTAACAAAAGTCTCACTTGCAACAGCTACAATTGCAAGCACCACCTGCTATAAGTTGACAAACACTAACCAAGTGTAACTGGGAGAAAAGTAAAACATATCATATATTTATGCGACCAAACATTTTAAATAGACTTCATGCGAAGTGTGCGCATGAGCCAATATAGATTTATATTACGGTTGTAAGGTTGTTGTCTAACAAAAATGTGTCCCGATTGTGAAAATTTTACACGTTAACCTTCGCATCTAGCTGCACGCATTAGCTTAATGATGCTTCATCCAATTGATCGATGACTCGCCAATTATATATTGGCTTTGTACGTAATATTTGAATTTACTTTTCTACGCTTTTTTCTGGATATTTGGTAGAGACGCTTGCTAGCTATGTATTCAATGATTTTATATCGTATTGGAAGATATTATGCAGCATATAAACTTTAAGGGAGGAGCTATCATTTCACATCATTTTAAAACAAGAAAGTTAGAATTAGGGATGGTAATGAATGCATCCACGGATCCAATTTTAATCCTTTCTACATAAAATTTTGAATTAGAAAAATAAAATTTTCTTTTTTAATTTAATGCATCCATTACCATTCCTAACTAGAATAAATGGAAAATGTTATCTATGTTGTTACCAGAAAGCATACAAAATAAAATTAGATTCCCAAAAGAATTGGGATCTCTCATTTTTCTACTGAAAAATGAATTAAAATATTTCATATTGATTTATTCACTAATGCCAGAAATAAAAATAGAAACGAAGAATTTGTTAGGCAATTAACTGTGCACTTTTTAATCGTCCATCAAAATAATGGCCAGTTAAACTTATTTTAAGTGTAAATCATATGCATGCTAGGGTGAGTGCTAGTTTAGTATAAAAAAAAATTTACCACCTACTAATTTAATAAAGAATGGGATACTGTTAGACTGTTAAATAAATTCTCATCTTTAGAGTATGACTATCACCTTTGTGTCTAATCAGTAATAATATTATTATTTACTAAACTCATCATCTTAAAATATGCCTTTATAGTTATATAAGCTGTAGTGAGTAATAGCGAGATTAACCGTTAACATGTGAATACGGGCATGATAATTGAAAGTTTGTTATAGGAAACAATAAAGATCGACTCATCAAACAATAACTTGAAAAATTTAGAGTTATATATACACTAATCTCCTTCTATTAACCAACAAGTGGCTTCCCAAATCTACCGTATCAAAATCTTTATCCAGCAATCAAAACTTCGGCCAAAAGATAAACAACACGTAGAAGCTTTTAACTCCTTTTTGCTTATGGGCCTGGCCCGCCAACACCTCATCTCCCCTCCCTACTTTTGGCTTATGGGCTGGGCCCGCCAACACCTCATTTCCGGGAGTTTCTAGATGGGCACAACTTTTTTCCTAGTGAGCCCACTTAAAACTTCTGTAATATTACAATATTACCATCAACTTTTTTTAGACCAAAATACCCCGTCCTCGTCGCCCTCTCCCTCGCTCTCGCTCTCGCCCCTCTCTCCCTCGCCCCCCTGCCCCCGCCCTCGCCCTTGCCGCCGCCCTCGCCCTCGCCGCCGCCCTCAAGCTCACCGCTAGCCGCCTCCCTCGCCCTCACCCTCCCCGCTCGCCGCCGTCGCCCTCACCCTCGCCGCTAGCTGCCGCCCTCGCCCTCACCCTCCCCGCTCGCCGCCGCCGCCCTCACCTCTCTGCTCGCTCTCGCCCCCACCCTCACCCCCCGTCCGGGGTATCCAGCCCAGACAGAGAGCCTCTGTCCGGGGTATCCAGTCCGGACAGAGGACGGGAGGGAGATGTGGGTAATTTGGGGAAATAGGTGTGCTCACTAGGAAAAAATAAGGTTTTTAAAAAGGGAAGATGTGCGCACTAGGAAAAGCACTAGAAAAATCTAGTGCACATCTAGAAATTCCCTCATTTCCCCTCCCTCCTTTTTGCTTATGGGCCGGGCCCTCCAACACCTTATCTCCCCGTCCCTCCTTTTTGGGCCTTTTAAATACCGCATCTCGACTTCCTCCCAAAATTTGTAGGCAATCCAATCCCCAACATTTCTCAAATAACCCCTCCAACAAAATGAAAATCGAGCAAAAGCCCACCAAAGTCCTCGCCAAGAAATTATGGCATACTGTCCAAGTGTTGTACTGCATGTTCTACAAGACCATCTCCAAGCACAAGCTTATGCTAGATCTCAACCTCCGCCTCCGCCTCCTCCTTGGGCGGAGCAAAGTAGCTAGAAAAGCGATCGGCCGCCTCCTTAGTACTTCTCACCACCACCACCACCACCACCACCACCACCACTGCCATCGTCATCACAGTAAGTTGCATTGTCTGCCGCAAGAGGACGAATTCAGTAGCAAGGGCAAGCATCACGACATATATGATCATGTATCGGACATTGCAAGGATATTTGAGATACTAAACTCTAACGAGTGGGCCGGTGATGATATTGACATGGTGGCGTGCTTCCTGACTCCGACGGTGCGGCCACTGCGAGTGACGGACTCCCCGTTCCCGATAAAAGAGGAGGACGGTGAGGGCGGGAGCCAGGTTGACAGGGAGGCGGAGGAGTTCATCAGAAGATTCTATGAGCAACTTTGGTTGCAAGAGCGACGGGCCAAGCATGCAAATTGAGAATTGGTTTGGAGGTTATTTGCATATAGAGGTCTTTTCAACTTGATTTTCCCTAATTTGCCCTTTATTTTTCACTTGAAGACTGTAACATATGAAGTTTGCAATACAAATGAAGTTAGTTGTACTCTTAAGTTTATTTTATTTGTAGAATTGAAGTAGAGTGTCTGTCCAAAACCGAGTTTATGCTAAAATTGATGATCTCTCAGTAAAAATAATTGCAGATAAATCATTGCAAAATTATACAGAGTACTGGCCACCATCATAAAAGATAATAGTAACGGTTTTGGGTGACTACTGCAATAGTTATTCTTGCTGTTATGTTTGCATAAATTTGCAATAATTTATTGGAAAGGTTTTGGGAACCGTCACATGAAATTATTGTAAATCAATTGCAATGATCATACAAAAATATTGCAATCCTAGTGAAACGGATACGATCAACTTAATTATTTTTATATTTTACGCTTTCCAAAATGTTAACTAAGCCACAAAAGTTATTGACTATTATTTATCGGATGATACTATTTTCTTTGGCCCTGAAAGAGATAACGGATGCTTGGTGATGAGTGGAAATTTGGTAAGATTAAAATAATCGGCATGGACATGTGTAACTACCTAAAAAAAAAAAAAAAAACCAAAAGTTGTTATATTTATGTTAAGAAGCTCATATGTAAGTATAATTGCATATCAACTAAAACAAGAAAAGTTTATAAATTTAAATAAAAAATGAGGCATCTAATTATTAATTAAAAAAACTATGGATCCGACCTATTTGGACTCTTGTGGGTTAGATGCGGAAGCTCAAAGTCGCCGGGCATAAACTTTTGGGTTAGATTAGAAACTGATGTTTTCTCCCAACCAAAAAAGAAAAGAAAGAAAACGGCACAAATTATTTATTTTCATAGGTATAAAAATTATAGAAAAACTTTAAATAAAGACACAAGCTATGATCCATTTATTTAGTGTTAGTTGTGATGAACATGGCTTTTCAAATCTACAATTTTGACCATTTTTCTTGAACTTTTTTCCTTTTTCTTAATTGGAGACATTTCAAGTCTATTCCCAAACATGAAAATGTGCTATGTAACTATACAATCTTAGTTGCATGTAGTTTTCATTCAAAAAATAAAATAAAGTATTTAGTCTTTTCTTAATTTCTTTGTCCATATATAAATTCAGTCAATCATCCAAGAGTCACGATGTGCTATTTTGTTTGTGAGTGGTAATTAGGAACATTACAGAGTGAATACTAATGGATACTGATATTAAATTTATATTTATTTTCTTCTTTTATAGAATATAGATACTAAATTACAGTCCATATTTGACAAAATCAAATACGAGTATGTTAAACGTATATTATTAATTATGATAATAGTTTTAAAGTAATAAAACAAATTTTCAATAATTATATCTATATCATTGGAGAATGTCTGTCAATGTATTTCTAAATATTAAATCAACTTTATTTTATATGTTGTCATGCATAGTTCTACATGTGTAGATGTTGTTTACATATGTATCAGACAAAGTCAGCACCATTTACATCCGCGCATATGTATATATTTAATATGCTTATTACTATTTACATTCATGTTATATTTTAAAAAGAGTGGATATAAATATCCATATTCATCAAAATACATATACAAAACCGAATACGAATCAAATTTTTGTGTTTGTTTATGTTGCCACAGTGCTTTTGGCATTGATTTTTTTTTTTTTTTTAATTCCTCAACTTTTTCATTAGACCTAAATTCCTCATCCTTCATCTCTTGAAAGTTATTTTTATTTATTTTATTTTTTTTTCCTCTTTCTCTTTTTGGTAAAAAGTACGCCATTCCACTCTTTTAATTATCCAGTCAATACATCGACACGATTTATAAGCAACATCAATGGAGCAGCAAGCAACAAGTTATATTTCGCAAAAGTTTTGACTTCAAAATTTCGTAGCTATAATTTTATTTCCTTTTTTTTTTCTTTGAGGTAATTATTTAGTTATAATTCAAAGCTATAATTCAAAGCTAATTAAATTGTATTTTTTTCGATAAAACTCTAAATGGTAGCTAATTGCCGAAGTTAACTAGTTATAAATTTTATTAGAAAAATAGTTGAAATGATTTTAGGCAACTCCAAAATATCAATAAAAAGAATAATATTTTGGATAATTCTGTTTTTGTTTGAATAAAGCTAACAAATTAAAAGTTTGCCGACTAGAATTAGCAAAATTTTAACTGCAACTTAAAACAAATTATAGTAATAAAAGAAATTCAAAACCAAACGAACTTTAAAAAGTAGAGGGAAATAATTATATACCCTAATATCAGGAAGGTAATCGAGCCGAAAAAAGTAGTTTTGCAACAAAACCGTTTGTATTTACTTTATGGGAAAGAAATAAACATAACCCATAACCTGATTAATTAATAAAGTTATCTTTACCAAGATTTTGAATATAAATTGCTCTTGAGAGTAAGAAGTGTTATGAGTATTAGTTTGTCGAGTGTTACTAGTAAGAAGTGATACAAGTAGCTAATGAGATTTGGCTCTAGTGACATTATCCCTCTCTAATTCGCGAGAGATTCGATATGAATTAATATGAACTCAATTAGGATAATGTTGCATGTGTGTGTTTGACTTAAAAAAAAAAAAGTGTTATGTCCAAGAGAATTAGGGGGTTTTCATTTTTATCTATCCAATCTCAAATGGCAGGTGTCAAATAAAAATGTAAAGAGCAAAAGTTTTTTATCCATCCAATGGCAAATGGCAGGTGTCAACTAAAAATATAAAGAGCAAAAGTTTCCATAATTATTTATCAGGGGATATAGGTTGAATCCATGTATGTTTGAATATTAAATATTTTAGCCAATTCACTACTTCAAAAATAAATGAATTGGGTGAATAGAAAATAACTTCAAAATAAAATACATAGCAAAGAAAATAAAAATAAAAAATAGTCCCACATCGGTTAGAGTGTTGTTAGGATATGAGTTTATATAGAATTGTTTGTTCCATGTCATCACTTATATAAGTAAAGAAAAAATCTTGAGCACCACGGGTGGTGTGATGCACGCGCGTGTGTGAGAGCGAATAGGCGTTTAGGGCGTTTTAGTGGCACACTTGGCACTTTGATTTTTTGGAGAGCGAATAGGCATTTAGGGCGTTTTAGTGGCACACTTGGCACTTTGATTTTTTGGTGTTATTGGGTTCAGGTTACACGCGAGGGCGAATGGGCGTTTATGGCGCTTTAGTGGCGCACTTGGCACTTTGATTTTTTTGGTGCTATTGGATTCGGATTACCTCTATTGGGTTCAGACTTGGATTCGACCGCCCGTTAAGCGTGTTAGCCGTTAGGATCTGATTGTTGAAATCCAACGGTCGTCTATTAATAGCAATGTTTAAAATAATGATAACGGTAACGTAACGTTTTTCTTCTATTAGGTTATGTCGTATATAGCGTAACGCATAACGTAGATTATGTAATTTTCTATTTATTTAACTAAAAAAAAATATAAAAATATATAAAATAATTATATAAATTGAAAAATAAATTTAAAATATCTAAAAATGAATATAAAACCATTTTGTAATACATAATCTATTATAATTTTATATCAAGTTTTACAATAATTTTTACATTTATCTTCATAAATTATATTAAGTTTGCAACGTAATTTCACTCATCATTTAAACAAGAAAATAAAATTTCAATTTTTTTTGAATTCTAGTTTTTATCATTGTTGTAATTTATATTTTGTAATGGTCAATGCATCTTATTTGTAATTGTTGATTTCAATTCAGTTAAAAATTTAATAGAATCAACAAGTAAGATATTTCAGCAACCAGAGAGAAATTACAATAACTGAATAAGTAGACAATCGCAAATTAATAAGTAAGCAATCAAACAAGCCAACAACTAATCAAGTGCGAAAATTATAGTAATTTGCTAATAATCAAAATAAAAATCAATAACAATATAGAAATTACTAAAAAATAATTGTAAATAATATAGC
The DNA here is from genome assembly GCA_036321105.1 of Dracaena cambodiana. NCBI lineage: Eukaryota > Viridiplantae > Streptophyta > Magnoliopsida > Asparagales > Asparagaceae > Dracaena > Dracaena cambodiana. The sequence goes on along the minus strand of JAYEPQ010000003.1, from coordinate 68,754,052 downwards.
ATAACGTAATTTAACGTAATATTATGTAATATAATATAAAATAATATAAAAACGTATTGTTACGGTGCACTGAGTTATTTCCAGTTGTTATGTAGCGTTGGGGTTCCGTTAGGTTACCTAACGCAATATATCGGGATTCATAACGCGTTATTTTCAACATTGATTAGCAGTTACCGTTAAACGGTCACAACTATTAATATAACTGTTGTGATCTAACTGTTGTAGATGTTATTCTTGATGTTATAATCTCCAAGATATCTAATGGATATATCTTATCCTAATCACATTATATCGAGAAGATACTCAAAAAATTTGACAAAGGATATAATGATATAGTTAGGACACCTATGGATATAATTCTATATCTTATAAAGAATACATATGCTATTATATCACAAATAGAATATTCTTAGATTATCGGCAGTCTTATGTATTTAATGAACTGCACGAAACCTGATATTACATACTCAGTTAGCAAACTGAGTAGATTTACAAGTAATTCAGGGGAGAACCACTAAAAAGTAATAGTTATAGTACTCAAATATTTGAGACACACTGATAACTATAGATTGCACAATACAAGATATCCAACAATGATAGAAGGATACATTGATATTAACCGGATTACGGATTCTAAAGATATAAAATCTACAAGTAGGTATGTCTTTATTATTGAAGGTGCATCCATCTCTTGGAAATCTTCGAAACAAACATGTATAACCAAATCCACTATGAAAACTGAGTTTATCACTTTAGATAAAACTAGAGAAGAAGCAGAATGGCTTCAAAACTTTTTAGAAGATATTCTAATTTGGCCTAAATCTGTGTCAGCAATTTGCATCCATTATGATAGTCAATCAGCAATTGGAAGGACACAGAATGTATTGTATAATGGAAAATCATGACATATACGTCATAGACATGATACTGTAAGACAGTTGCTTACAACTGGAATAATATCTCTTGATAATATAAAATCAAAGGATGATATTGTAGATCCATTAACAAAAGACTTGACAAAAAATCAAGTATATAAGTTATCGAGAAGGATGGGATTACAATATATTAAATAGAATAACTCTATAATGGCAACCCAACTTACTTAGACTGTAAATCCCAAGATCTAGGTTCAAAGGGACAACCGAATTGTGAGGGGACTCGTACGAATCACTGAGGAAATAATTCATATCTCATTCCATTGATAAATAGTAATTAACCTGCAATGTATAAGGATAAGCTAAGTTTTTAATGACTTTATATCTTGAAATCCAAGTAGAATATGGCAGAATACTCTTAATAAGATATTACCTATATGAGTGTAAAGGAGTCACTTCTATGAGAATGACAAAGGCTAAGTTCTCTAAAGCACTCATAGAATTACCAGATTATCCAGGGCCAAAACGGACACAATATAAAAGAATATGTTAAAGTTGAAAGGAATCGTGTGAATATTATTGTATTAATTTACATCAAAAGCTAAACAGTTCAAAAACATCGTGTTCACTGGTTAGCGAGTAAACTCAATAATATTTCACTAGGGAATGGTCAAAACCAAAAATCATCTCTCCCAATGCAGTAACTTTCTATTATACTCTTTGTTTATCTACATTAGAGTCTAAGCAATTTCATTCATGTGGGGGATTATTGAATTCATGTATATTTAAACATTAAATTTTTGAGCCAATTCACTAATTCAAAAATAAATAAATTAAGTGAATGGAAAATAGTTTCAAAGTGGAATGCATAGTAAAGGGAACAAAAAGAAAAAAATAGTCCCACATCCGTTAGAGTGTTGTTAGGATGTGGATTTATATAGGATTATTTGTTACATGTCATTGCTTATATAAGAAGAGGAGAAATCTTGAGCACTATAAATGGTGCTACGCACCACTCGCACGAGCGTGTGCGAGAGCGAATGGGCATTTAGGGCGCATTAGGCGCTTTAGTGGTGCACTTGGCACTTGGCACTTGGAATGTATTGGGTTCAGGTTACCCCTATTGGGTTCAGACTTTGATTCACCCACCCGTTAAATGTTGTTAGCCGTTAGGATCTGATGGTCTGTTAACAGTTACCGTTAAACGGTCACAACTGTTAACATAACTGTCGTGTCTGTTAAGTCTGAAAGCCTATAAATAGACCCCTTGTCTAGACTCATTAAACAACAATTTTCATTCTTTCTTCTTCCTTCTTCTATAGATAAGAAATCTCTACCTCAGACAAGTTTTCTATCTCCAGAAGAACTGTTCTCTTTCAGTCCTGCATTATACCATACAAAACAGAGAGTATTTTTTAATCAGATTCGCCATAAGTAACAGGATTGCAGCTTCCTTCCTGTTATAGTTAGATCGTTGTATCTTGGAAGACCGACGACCACTGTAATCCAGAAGCATACCGATGGAGGGTGAATCGGTTTTAAGAATATAGTGTCAACGCTAGCCTTGATTATCAACCAATCTTCATCCAATCTACATCTATCTTCTGCATACTCTCATCTTCTAATCAGTAAAGTATTTTTATTATGTTTTTTCATTTATACTTTATTCCGTTTAGATATATATATATATATATATTCTATTTCTTTCCTAAAGTAATAAACTATTTAAATCAATTCAGATTAAATATTTTGTTCTGTCTCTAGTTTCAATTAATAACAGTAGGTAATGAGATTTAATATTATTAATTTTAATACAGTATCTATACCTATATACAATTATAAATCTTTTCTAAAATAAATTATTTATACATATAAATCAATTCAGATTTCTTCTCTAATATCATCTTTCTAGTAGACAACAAGATTTCAGTTTCTAATTTTTATACAGTAGTAATTCTGTCTAAGTAAACAACCAACAATTTTAAAATCAATTTTTAGATAGATTTAAATATTGTTGTGTAACTAAAGAAAAATTAGAACTCTGTCATAATAGTATTCAATCACTAATTATTTCATATCTAAATCTATTTGCTTATGGAAAAAGGAAATTGTTACATTCTGTTTATAGGAAGAACTGTTTTAAATATGAATTGATATTCTGACAACTGAAGTGAAAATTGATTTTAAAATTAGAGAGTTAAAAATTTATTATAAAAGTAAGATAGATAAATTTTGTGTATGTAGATGACCACTGTAACTACATCTGATATATGTATTGCGGTAACTCCTGTCATGGTTACTCCAAGTGTGCCCTCAAGCCAGTATGAGAAGCCAGAGAAGTTCAGTGGTACAGATTTTAAGAGATGGTAACAGAAAATATTGTTCTATCTCACTACATTAAATCTGACCAAGTACCTGAAGGAGAATGTGCCGTCTCTTGAAAAAGATGATCAGCAGTCTGCTAAAACGGTTAATGTATGGAAACATACTGACTTCTTGTATAAGAATTATATCCTTAATGGATTAGACAATATACTATACAATGTATATAGTTCAATTGTTACTGCTAAAGAACTTTATGAGTATTAGTTTGTGGGTGTTACGAGTAGCTAATGAGATTTGGCTCTAGTGGTATCACCCCTCTCTAATTTGAGAAAGATTCTAAATTTGATTTCCGATATGAATCGATAAGAATTCAATTAGGATAATGTTGCAATGTGTGTGTGACTAAAAAAAAGAGGTGTTGAAGAAAATTAGTGGGTTTTCTTTTTTATCCATCCAATCTCAAATGGCAGGTGTCAAATAAAAATGTAAAGAGCAAAAGTTTCCATAATTATTGGCCAGGTGACATGGGATCTAAGGTGTAGCCAAATCAGAGAGAGCACCCACAGGATTTCTTTGGCAATCAGGCAAGAAAATTAGGTAGCAATAACATCAAGTATAAAGTTAATTAATTATTAGCATATCAGCTAGTTTAAGATTAGATGATTAGAAGAACAGAAGAAAAAAAATAATTGTTTATCAGGGAAACATCTCGACTTTAATTGATTTGAGGTATTCATGTAAGGGGCTCATTAGTTCGTTGAAAGTAGGCTGCAGTGTATTTTGTAAAGTAGACAGAGTAAACTTAGCGCATTAGTAGTCTAACAATTTTTTGTCTTATTTAAGAGTTAAGTTTGCTCGTGTTACCTCATCCGACTTTCCATGGACTTCTTTACATGACAACTTTTTAGGAAAATCAAAACAAAAGGAGAGAGAGAGAGAGTTTTTATGGATTACTTTCCATAACCAATTGTTTGCTCAAAAATTGAATCTTTCCTTCCATTATAAATTTTTTTTATTACAACGAAAATTGAGATTACAAAAGAAATCTGAGAAATAATAAGAACGGGAATATTAATTTATTTCCTTTTTTTTATGTGGATTCGGGTGGCGATGGAGTCTCGCTAGTGCACTCCGTTGACCGTCTGACCGGGAAGAGAATGGCTCTGCTTCGCTCCTTGATCTCACGAGCTCGCCTGAAATCGTCCCAAAAGTCGCCAAAAGTCATTTCTCCAGACTCAATTTCTATCTTTTATAGACCGAATCCGCTCGGAATCCGACTCAAATATCCCTGAAAAATCGGATCACGCGATCTCCGGAACTAGACCAATCTGCGAAAAATACAAGAAAAATCAATTGGGGGTTCCCCGTGGGTGCACACCCGCGGGGTCTTCTCGCGGGATGGCACCCGCGGGCGGGGAAAGGGGATCAGCGGGATGACACCCGCGGGAGTTCCCGCGGGAGGTTCCCGCGGGTGCCAACCTGCGGAAACTTCAGTGGGTTGGCATCCGCGGAAACTCCCGCGGGTGCTCCCGCGGAACTTCCGCGGGTTGGCACCCGCGGAAATTCCCGCGGGTGCTCCCGCGGGAGAAATCCCGCGGGTGGCACCAGTTTGGGTTTCGACCCGTTTTCCTTTTTTTTTTTTTTGTCGTCTACATAACCCCCTCCAAAGTTTTCGAAGTTTTGTATTGAGCCGTACAGAATTTCGAAACACTTTGGATTTTTTTTTTTCGCTATGAGGCGTGTCAAGGATTGGGTAGATAGAGATAATTATTAACACATCTCATGAAATATGAGCGGAGTATGACGTTAACATGCTTATTCAATAATAAGCAGAAATATGATTTTAGCGTGCTCATTAGATAACAAGTAGAGGTAAGATTTTAACGTACTTATTTTAGGTCAAGCAGAGGTATAATGTTAACGTGCTTATTTTAATCCTAACCGTTCAATGACATCTAGTATGACGGATCAGGGAAAGACAGAGGTGACATTAAACGTGTCTTGGAGCTTAACCTATTCAGAGGATCTGATCGTGATAGAGACAAGCTGACTAAACAGAGGTGACGGTTAACGTATTTAGTTTTGGAATCGGACTATCAGAGGTAACTGTTAACTTGATAGGGAGATGATTTTCGTCAGAGGTAATCTTTAACTTAACGATATTAAAAACAAATTTATCAGAAGCTGTAATATTGGACTTGATGAAGTGTGAGTTTTCTTTTCTGTCAGAGGTGAAATTTTAACTTAACAAAGATTTAATCGGATTTTATTTCATTTGTGTTGGCAGTGAAAATTTTTGAATAAAAAGAGTTTTCCACAACAGAACGCGGAGCTAATCCATAGCTCCGCGTCTGGCTATTTTTAGCCTCGCGATTAGCTCCGCGCACTGGTTATTTAGCGCCGCGTTTTGATGCGATTAAAGCTCCGCGTGAGCAGATAACCAAAATCTCAAATTGATTGAGATTATGATTTGGGCTTATCCAAATACCAAATCAAATCCAATCAGAATTCTAAATTAAGAGCAAATCAATATTAAATATTTGATTGGAATCCTTGATGAGAGAAAATTCTATTCAGATAGAAACTCTCTCAAAATCTTCTGGGGCTATAAATACCTTTCTGGTAAAACCCTAGGGAGCTCTTCTTTTGGATCTTTTGGAAGTTTTGGATAAAGTTCGAGTTACGCGTGAGAGCCTTGAACGAATCAAAACCAGAGATCAGAGGTCTTCTTCTTCCTTCTTTCGATCCTTTTGGCAATTCAAGTACGCGAGAGAGCCTTGAAGCCTTTTTGTGATCGTCTTCCTCTACTTATTCAAGTTACACACAGAGCCTTGGATTCGTGAAGAGCAAAGACCAAGAAGATCGTTTACAGTCGGCCGATATCTTCAAAAGAGAATATTTCAACGTACCGATCGTCCACGGGAACTACTATAGATCCCATCGCCACTGATCCCACACAACACATTGTAAAAGAGAGAGATTGAACTATAAGATCCTCTCGTTTGTTCTTCTTTATATATCTTGCTCACTTCTATTGTAATTTAAGTTAATTCGATGGAAGGAAGCAAAGAAACTTTTGCGGCGAACAAACTGGCGACCACAGTGGGAGCCATCTCTTTCACTGATGAAGAGATTGTGGCGCAATCAGATGTTGATATGATCGGATCCGAAGTAGACACGCTGGTCGTTGAAATCGACCAGCAGAAGTATGAGGAGTTCCTCTCCTCTGGATCAGGTGACTTGGATGAGACACGGCACTATCGTCGCATGTACTCCAATGCCCGAGTGACGGGTAAAAAGGTATCCACCGAGAGACGGGGATCCTTGGAGACTGCGGCTATAGGGCCGGAGTTCACACAAGAAATCCTAGCCGAGGATGAGCTTCCGACTGTTGAAGAAGACCTGGGGACTGGATTGACCAGAACCCAACTCCGAAACAGGAACCGGAGAGCGAGGCGTAGAGCCCTCAAAGTCCGCTTTGGACGCGGAGCTAGTACGCGAGGCTATGGTCTCTCGCAAACTGGCTCGCGCTATCCGCGAGACCAGTCTCTACCGCGTTAAACGCGAAGTTACAACTTGCCGTAAAAGCAAGGAAAAGTCAGCGCGTGATTTTCCGCGCGAGGCTACCGCTGAGCCTAGCGAGAGACGCGAAGCCAGCAAGATTTGCGCTAGTCGCAAAATATCTGACACTCGCGAGAGACGCGAGTATAAAAATTCTGTAAAGCCAGCGTGTTATTTTCCACGCGAGGCTGGTATTAAGCCAAACGAGAAACGCGAGGCTACTTGCGAGAAACGCAAGACTTCTGACACTCGCGAGAGACGCGAGTATAAAAATTCTGTAAAGCCAGCGTGTGATTTTCCACGCGAGGCTGGTATTAAGCCAAGCGAGAAATGCGAGGCTACTTGCGAGAAACGCAAGACTTCTGACACTCGCGAGAGACGCGAGTATAAAAATTCTGTAAAGCCAGCGTGTGATTTTCCACGCGAGGCTGGTATTAAGCCAAGCGAGAAACGCGAGGTTACTTGCGAGAAACGCGAGGTTACTGACACTCGCGAGAGACGCGAGTATAAAAATTCTTTAGAGCCAGCGTGTGATATTCCATGCGAGGCTGATACTAAGCCAAGCTAGAAACGCGAGGCCAGTAATACTTGCAATAAACACAAGACTTCTGATACCCGCGAGGAACGAGAGGACGATTGACAAATAGTTGTCAGTCGTAAAAATCGTGCTAGGCGCGAAGCTATGATCTGCGTTAATCGCAAAGATAAGCCAGCATGCAAAAACTTCCCTTCACACGGGGCTATTATTCCAAAAGCTAAATTTCTGAAGACACGCCAAGCCAGCGAGAAACGCGAGGCTAATGTGGCAAGATGCGGAGCTATTTCTCAGCCCCGCGCTATGAGACGCGAAGCTACTTCTAAGTTCCGCGAGGATCAACCCGACTACTGAATCAGGGATGATCGTTCAAAGAAGCTCCAGTGGACTTCCAGACCCTCTCAGAAGTTGAATGGACCTCCTGACTCCATGGCTAAAGGCGCTGATCTCAGGGGGTACCTCTCCAAGAAGAGAGGCATAGACCAACTTCAAGTTGAACCTGTCTGTCATTGCCAGCAACTTGTGACGGCAGTATCTGCCGTGATGGACAACTGCGGCTGCAGCAAGAGCAGGGTATCAGCGTTTGACCGGTTATCTGAGACGGACAACAACCCTACCAAGAAAACAAGAACCACTTCCCTAAAACACTGGAGAGCTGTAACCTCCAACATGGTGGGGAAAGGAAAGAAAATTATAGAGACGGGTGATGATTAAGAATCGAACGATGAAGAACCTCATTGTGTTACTCGACTAAAATTAGGAGCCGTCCCGCCTCGAAATTACAAGAGGCTCGCAGAGGGTTTTTACGATGAGGACAGTGATAATTCAGCTATAGCCTCACCTCGTTCCTCTGCATCGTCTCGACTACAGAAGTCAGCATCTCACATGGCAGATAAATCTGACGATATCAATCAGAGATTTGAAACTCAAGAAAGAATGATTCGAGAGCAGCAAAAGATGATTGAAGGTCTTAAAGTCATGCTATCGAGATTTGTTGAAGATAATGCCAAAAAGGGCAAGAAAAATCCAAATGAAGCAGAACAGGAGGAGAAAGCCCACTCGATGCATGAGGAAGAAGATAGATTTTCTTTCCATGATCCGCATGAAGAAAAGCTTGAAAAATTACAGAATCAACTCGAAGTTTTGATACGTAAGAAGGAGTTGAAAGAGGCAGGGGTTTCAAGACCGTATCCTCCTGAATGGGATACGATACCATACCCACAGAAGTATAAGCCGCTCAAATTAGAGTTATATGATGGGAAAGGATCGCCCAGTCAGCACATCTATTACTTCTTGTCCCAAGCAGGACATTTGATAGGTAATAACCCCATCATGACTAAAGTATTCGCAAGAACTTTGCGAGGGCCTGCCTTTACTTGGTTCATGCAGTTGCCCCCAGGTACTATTAATACCTGGTTAGATGTAGAGAAATTATTTCTCTTACGTTTCTTTGAGGATGATACCGAGATTACGGTTCATTCCCTTCTTGCAACTAGACAAGGGGAACAAGAAACGGTAAAAGAATTTATAGAAAGGTTCCGGGAGAAGTCCGTGCATTGTAAATACGGAATGGTCTAGGAAACTCTTGTCGAGACTTGTTGACACAATCTTAAGACCAACGTGCTCCTAAAAATGGGGGCCGTAGAGTCTAAGACATGAAGGGATTTGCTCAAACAGGGAGAGCAAGCTGAAGACTTGATTCGTCGAATTGAAGAATCTTGTGGATCAAGAAGTGCTGGGGGTAGTAAGTCATATACCCAGAATAGCAGCAATAAGAATAAAGGAAAAGCGGTGATGGCATCAGAAGCTGCTCCTCAAAGATCCAGCCCTCCACCGAAGCCGAAGCCCCAAAACCAGCAGGGCCCAAGGCAAAATAGACCGCAGCAGGAAAGAAATTATACTTTCAAGGCGGAACAGACACCTATCCTCTTTCACTTGCTCCAGAAGAAGGGGATGCTAAAACTTCCGGAGAATAAGAAGCCAGAAGACGCTGGTAAGACTAAAGATCCTAACTACTGTCTCTATCACCGGAATGTTGGGCACCCTACCAGGGATTGTTTTTCCCTTAAGAACAGAATCCAAGCACTAATAGAAGCTGGAGTTCTGACACTTAAGGAAGAGCAGAAGAAGGTCACTGCAAATATGACAACCATAGTGGTTGGAACCCACGAGTTTCCCGCAGGAGTGACCCCAATCCCAAAGGGTAAGATGGTCACAAAGAACCTTGATCCTCACAACAAAGCCCAAGAAGGACTTGTTCCTGTGACGATCCAAAAGGGGGAAGTTATGTGGGTTCATCCCGATTTGCTAGAGGATGAGCAATGGACTACTACAAGAGGTCAAGGGAAGAAGCGGACTGTTAATGCCATTTCTACAGATATAAAGGAAGAATATATAGTTTCGGGAGCCTTCACAGATTCTGAAGAAGAACCCGAAACTATGGCCACTCATCAAGATGGGGCAGGCCCTTCCGGTACTCGATCCGGGAAGACATATCTTAAGGACTACACTAGAGTAGATCCAAAAGACATCTATGCGGAACTCACAAAGCCCGCGAAGCAGAAAGGACTTCGTTTCCAGAAGAATCATATTAGAGAGGAAGGAACCAGTAAGACTACCTTCAAGTTTGACATAATTGCTCAGTTGGCGAATATCCCAGCACGAGTAACGCTTTACGAATTGTTGAGATTATCAAAATCAACACGTGAAGCTCTAAGAGAGGCCTTGGCAGACTCTGAGTCATTCTTAGCTCAGATAGTCGAGCCGGCCGACGAAGAACAGGACTCTTGCCCCCGCTGTCACCAAGTGAGGAGGCATGTCCCACAAATTATCTTCTCTCCAGAAGACATGCAGGTGAGGAATATAAAGCACAACAGGCCTTTATATTTCACCGGATATGTCGGATCCTCGAAAGTGGACCGAATTCAGATAGATCCGGGTTATGCACTAAGTATCGTACCCAGAAGGTTGATGCAGCTGTTAGGGATCTCCCTACATCGTCTGACGCCAACCAATACGATGATATACGGGTTTAACGCCAATAATAGCCGTCCCCTCGGAAAAATCCGACTCCGATGTCGGATCGGGGATTTAAGGACGGAGGCTACATGCTATGTTATTGATGCAGATACCTCATACAACATTTTGTTGGGGCGGCCTTGGATCCACGCTCATATGATAGTCCCGTCAACTCTTCACCAATGCATGAAATATTGCAATGAGGAAGGAGAGGTCCGGACACTAATCGCCGACAAGCAACCATTCAAAGGAGTGGAGAATTACTTCACGGATACTGCACTATATAAACCAGCCCATGAGATCTCCAATGACGAGCCTAGTAAACCTCAAAAGCCCGATGACAGTGGCAACGAAGCCGACACTGAGTACGAGCTTCCTGGAGAAGATGATGGGGGTGATTATGAAATCAACCCTCACCTAGATTTTAATTTAAGTCTTGATAATATAGTGGATGTAATAGAGAGTGAATGGGTTATTAATGAAGACATAAAGTTAGCCTACGAGCATAGCTACTGAGTCTGAACCCTCTTGTATTTCCACTGAAGTGGATGGCCTATCCGAACTTGAAGTTCTGGCGGCATATCATTTGCCACTTAGGTCATCCCTCCTCTCTCAATCAGGAATAGCTGAGGAGAAAGATCACTACTTCGAAGTGCCTCCTCGGAGAGGATCCCAAAGGCCGATTATGTTCGGCTGGGTAATTACGTCACCTCGGCGAAAACAAAGCAGTGAAAGTGATGAGCAAACATCACCCCAATTTCACATGTATGAACAAAAATCCCGCCAGATGATGGAGAAGATGGGTTATAATTTTATCCAGAAGCCCGGATTGAACTTTGGAAAAGGGCGACGGAATCTTATACCCTCGTTCAGGCCAAGAGGAAAGAGCCCTGATTATTATCAGAAGACTCGCAGGGGTTTGGGCTATGTATCTACTCCCCCCTCATCACCACTAAAAGATGAAGAGAGTTCTTCGGCCAAAGAAGATACATCTTCACCCGACCATGATTCGGATATAAACATCGGTGCTTGGTTTCAGTCCTTGACGGCCAATATGGTTTCAGCCGCATTAGAAAGCGAGGAGGAACCAATCGATGTCCAAGGTGATTCCTGGGCTAAGCATATGGACACTCTCTGGGACGTCCGCTTCGAGCAACGTGATCCGCCCACTGAAGATAAATTGATACAGGTCAACATGGGAACGGAAGAAAACCCGAAACCCATCTTCATAAGCGACACGCTAACTCCATTAGAAAAGGAGGAACTTATATCTCTTATCAAAGAGTATATAGACGTGTTCGCATGGAATTATGAAGACATGCCTGGGCTTGACCCTCAGATTGTCACACACCGGTTAAATATAAAAGAAGATGCCAATCCTGTTAAACAACAACAGAGGCGTTTTCGACCCGAGTTGATGGAGGCAATAGTTGTTGAGGTCAACAAACTTATAAAATCCGGATTCATCCGTGAAGAACAGCATCCGGATTGGGTTGCCAACATAGTGCCAGTTCGTAAAAAGAACGGCAAAATCCGGATATGTATCGACTTTCGGGATCTCAATGTTGCATGTCCCAAAGATGAGTTTCCACTTCCCATCACCGACGTGATGATAGACAATACTTGTGGCTACGAGAGGATGTCCTTTATGGATGTCTTCTCAGGGTATAACCAGATCAAAATGCACCCAGATGATGAAAAGCATACAGCTTTCAGAACGCCGCTGGGGGTATACTGTTATACGGTGATGCCATTTGGGCTGAAGAATGCCGGTGCCACTTATCAACTTGCGATGAGCACTATATTCAAAGAACATCTGCGCAAGACAGTAGAGTGCTACGTGGATGACTTGGATGTCAAAAGTAAAAATAAAGAGGACCACCTTCAGGACTTAAGAATGGTCTTCGATCTCATGAGGAGACATCATTTAAAGATGAATCCCACTAAGTCATTTATAGGGGTGTCGAGTGGGAAATTCCTTGGATTCATAATAACTTCAAAAGGAATTTTTCTCGACCCTGAAAAGATAAAAGCAATTAGCGAGATGCCGTCTCCCCGCAATCTTAATAAATTGAGGGGGTTGCAAGGAAAGCTCGCTTATATTCGGCGCTTCATTTCCAACTTATCCGGACGTTGCCAGCCGTTCTCTCGACTTATGAAGAAGGGGGTTTCCTTTGTATGGGATGAGGCATGTCAACGGGCCTTTGATGACCTTAAAGAATACCTCACCAAACTTCCCGTTCTTATGGCGCCGGTCCCTGGGCAGCCCTTCCTTATATATGTAAGGTCCATGGATAATGCCTTAGGAGCATTACTTGCTCAATATAATGAGCACAGCCATGAGCATGCCCTCTATTATCTAAGCAGGACAGTGATCGGAGCCGAACAGCGGTACACCCCGATTGAAAAAGAATGTTTGGCCCTAGTATTCGCTATTCAGAAAATGCGACACTATCTTTCTGGGCAAACGATTCATGTCATATCACGGGTTAATCCCCTGAAGATTCTGATGACAAAACCGGGATCCTTAAATGGCCAGTTGGCGAAATGGGCATTATTGCTATCGCCATATGATATGCATTTTGTCCCTCAAAAAGCTACGAAGGGACAGGCAATCGCCGACTTTCTTGCAGATCATCCAATCTGGTCTAATTCCAAACAGACGTCAGAGGTTAACACAGTTAGCAAGGAACAACCATGGCAAATGTTCTTTGATGGTGCTGCCAGACGATCTGCTGCTGGAGTGGGGGTTGTGCTAATCTCCCCACATAAACATATATTGCCTAACGGTTACTCATTAACAGAACCGTGCACGAATAATGTGGCGGAATATAACGCACTCATTATCGGCCAGAAGATGGCTTTACAACTGGGGGTGAACTATCTAGAGGCATATGGAGACTCTAAACTCATCGTCAATCAGATGACGGGCGAGTATGAAGTCAGACATGAAACCCTCATCCTCTATTATCAGCTAGCCATTGAACTAGCAGGGTACTTTGAGCAATTTTACATCTCTCATATACCTCGGAATGAGAATGTATATGCAGATGCCCTTGCCGCATTAGCTGCAACATTGGCGATCCCGCCAGGTGAGGTTAAAAGCATCACCATTGAAAGCAGAGAGCTCCTTCATCCAGATACTCTTCTTCAAAGTAAAGAAATGTACCAAGTAGGCCAACCCTGGAGCCCCGTGATTGGCGATTTCCGTTTGTGGATTATGCTTTACATGGGATATTACCAGAAGATCCTAAGGAAGCCACCTCAATAAAGAGGAAGGCCCAAAGATTTTATTATGACCATAAGCTTCAGACTTTATGTAGAAAGTCAAGAGATGGTCTACTGCTACGCTGCATATCAAAAGCAGAAGCAGATGAAGTGCTGAGAGAAACACGCGATGGAGTATGTGAGCTCATCAGCCCGGTCCCAAACTTGGAGACCGTATAAGAAGGCTGGGATACTACTGGCCGAGCATGGTTACGGAAGCAATGGCATACGCTAAACGATGTCATGCATACCAAATACATGCCAATTTTATTCATCAACCCCAAGAATACTTGCACAATACCGTCGCAAGTTGGCCATTTGAGGCATGGGGGATGGATATTGTGGGGCCTATAAATCCCCCGTCATCCAGAGGACATCGGTTTATTCTTACAATAACCGATTATTTTTCAAAATGGGCCGAGGCCGTACCCATGAAAGAGGTGAAGACGACAGATGTGATCAAGTTCGTCAAGCATAATGTCATTTACCGCTTTGGCGTCCCCCGACGGATTATTCATGATAATGGTCCGCAATTCATCAGTCAGGGATTCTCTAGATTCTGCATTAAGTTCAGAATCAAAAATATTGCTTCAACGCCATATAACCCCGCAGCTAATGGGTTGGCCGAAGCCTTCAACAAGACGATTATTAAACTCCTTCGGAAGTTCGTCTCTTCTAATAAACGAGATTGGGATGAAAAGCTAGGAGAGTGCCTGTGGGCTTATCGCACCACTGTTCGCACCCCTACGAAAACTACTCCATTCTCTTTGGTCTATGGAAGCGAGGCCGTCTTACCTCTCGAAGTCCAGATTCCTTCATTAAGAGTGGCCTTAGCCACAAGGATGACGACAGAAGAGCGCCATCAACAAAGATTGAGAGAACTAGAGGCGTTGAATGATAAGCGTCTTAGGGCTCAACAACAAATTGAGTTGAATCAAGCCCGAATTTCTCAAACGTTCAATCAAAACGTTAAGCCAAGGACCTTTAAGCAAGGAGACTTGGTTCTGGCTGTTAAAAGGCCAATGGTGCTAACCCACAAGACTAAGGGTAAATTTGAACCCAAGTGGGAAGGACCGTTTGTTGTGGAGACAGTATATTCCAATGGAGCCTATCGCTTAATGAATCAAAATGGCGACAGGATGATGATGCCGATCAATGGCAAATTTCTGAAGAAGTACTATTCTTAAATATCCCTGGAGGTACGAGTCTCCCTTTTTCTAGGCATGCGCAGTTTGGCGCCTCTGACCTAAACCTGGTGTGTTTGGTTCTCAAGTTTGGACCACCTCCAGTTTTTTCTTAGACATGCGCAGTTTGGCCCCTCTGACCTAAACCTGGTGTGTTTGGTTCTCAAGTTTGGACCGCCTTCAGTCTTTTCTTAGGCATGCGCAGTTTGGCGCCTCTGACCTAAACTTGGTGTGTTTGGTTCTCGAGTTTGGACCACCTCCAGTCTTTTCTTAGGCATGCGCAGTTTGGCGCCTCTGACCTAAACCTGGTGTGTTTGGTTCTCAAGTTTGAACCACCTCCAGTCTTTTATTAGGCATGCGCGGTTTGGCGCCTCTGACCTAAAACCTGGTGTGCTTGGTTCTCAAGTTTGAACCGCCTCCAGTCTTTTCTTAGGCATGCGCAGTTTGGCACCTCTGACCTAAACCTGGTGTGTTTGGTTCTTAAGTTTGAACCACCTCCAGTCTTTTTCTTAGGCATGCGCAGTTTGGCGCCTCTGACCTAAACCTGGTGTGTTTGGTTCTCAAGTTTGAACCACCTCCAGTCTTTTTCTTAGGCATGCGTAGTTTGGCGCCTCTGACCTAAAAACCCTGGTGTGTTTGGTTCTCAAGTTTGAACCACCTCCAGTCTTTTCTTAGGCATGCGCAGTTTGGCGCCTCTGACCTAAAAACCCCGGTGTGTTTGGTTCTCAAGTTTGAACCACCTCCAGTATTTTTCTTAGGCATGCGCAGTTTGGCGCCTCTGACCTAAACCTGGTGTGTTAGGTGTGCCCAGTTCAAGTTACGCGAGAGAGCCTTGAACCGCCTCCTATTTGGTTCTCAAGTTTGAACCACCACCAGTCTTTTCTTAGGCATGCGCAGTTTGGCGCCTCTGACCTAAAACCTGGTGTGCCAGTTCTCAAGTTTGAACAACCGCCAATCTTTCTTTTAGGCATGCACGATTGAGCGCCTCTGACCTAAAAGGTATGAATTGCCCAACGCCGACTAGGCAATGGGAAGAGAACCAGTTTCTCGCCAACCCATCATACTGGGGTAAAAGTATGAATTAACCAATGCCAACTAGGCAAAGAGAAGAGAACCAGTTTATCGCCAACCCATCATACTGGGGTAAAAGTATGAATTGCCCAACGCCGACTAGACAAAGGGAAGAGAACCAGTTTCTCTCCAACCCATCATACTGGGGTAAAAGTATGAATTGCCTAACGCCGACTAGGCAATAGGAAGAGAACCAGTTTCTCGCCAACCCATCATACTGGGGTAAAAGTATGAATTGCCCAATGCCGACTAGGCAATGGGAAGAGAACCAGTTTCTCGCCAACCCATCATACTGGGGTAAAAGTATGAATTGCCCAACGCCGACTAGGTAATGGGAAGAGAACCAGTTTCTCGCCAACCCATCATACTGGGGTAAAAGTATGAATTGCCCAACGCCGACTAGGCAAAGGGAAGAGAACCAGTTTCTCGCTAACCCATCATACTGGGGTAAAAGTATGAATTACCTGACGCCGATAAGGCAAAGGGAGGAGGAAAAGTTTGGCATTTAAGCCCAAACGAAATCCTCGATAACTCACCATATTGAGGGGAATAACATGGCTAGCCCAACTCAAACGGTAGTTGGTAAAGGCTAATCAAATCCGTTGATAGCTGGGGGTTTGCTAAAAATCCCATAAACCCCGTCATGTTAAATTCTTACCTCTGACAGTATGATGCGAAAAATTGTGCATAAACGATACAGAGGGATAAATCATTTTAACGACAAGTTATTTGTTGGGCAAGCAAATCTGTTTTGAAGCCGACAAATAAAAAAAAAGTCAAAAGAATCATCTTTATTAAAAGGGTGAAGATACAAGAAGAATTTCGAAGAACCATCAAAGGTTATCTCTCTCCCGTTTACGAAGTTCTTATTACAAGAAAAATAAAAGGATAGAGAGAGGAAACTACGGGACTCCCAGGAGTTTCAATTTATTTATCGTCTCGTCAAAATTTCGACGATGAGATGCCTCCACGGTGTGTTGAGCCTGTCTACGTAACTCATCATCATTTATTGCAAGTTGCTGCTGACGAGACTCTTCAATGGCACGATTTCTGGCTGTCTCCTCCTGCTCCATCTGATCTCCAAAGAGGAATGCGGGTTTCTCCATCGCCTCTCTATTCAAAGTTTCGAAGGCTGCATCAGTTATAATTTATCGCGCAGTAGTGGGGTGATACTTGATCAACTTCTCCTTGCGCTCCTTCGGGTCTGGCTTATATGAAGCCAAGATAGTGGTGAAGCGAAATTGGCCGGAGGGATCAGAACCCCCAGTAAAGCCGAAGTAGTTCTTGTGGGGAAGAGATTCCATCGAATACCCTACTGCAAAAAGAAAGCAGAGTTAGAGAAGTTTCTATAAGACAGAAAATTTCTCTAAGTATGGACGCGCGAAGTTAAAAATTAGAACGCGCGAAGCTAAAAATAGCGCCGCGCGAAGCTAAAAATTAGACCGCGCAGAAGTCAAAAGAGCCTCGCGTTTCAGTGCGATTGCTACTTAAAAGAGCCTCGCGTTTCAGCGCGATTGCTACTTAAAAGAGCCTCGCGTTTCAGCGCGACCGCTACTCAAAATAGCCTCGCGTTTCAGCGCGACTGCTACTTAAAATAGCATCGCGTTTCAGCGCGACTGCTACTTAAAATAGCCCCGTATTTTAAAACGCGAGGATGACGCGATAACTTCGCGTGAGAAGAAAGCCAGAGGCTTTTCTTTTTCTCCAAGCCATATGGCCGGAGTACGGCGATCTCGTCGATGAAGAAAGTGATTAACCTGTTAGAATCAAACCAAATCACTCTAAAATATCCTAAAGAGTCTCGATAGAGAGATTCTTACCCCCAATAGGCGAAATGTGGGCTGGCGCGTCGCCGCCATGGCCGCTGCCACCACTGCTTGCGCCAGTCGCCGTTGATGGAGCTGCATGAGAAGTAGCACGAGTTTTGGGTGGAAACTGGGAAGAAATCGGTCGGAGAACGTTAGGGTCGCCTGAGCTCTGATCGTCTGAATCTCTAGGGTTTCTGGAAAATTCTCGAGTGAAGTGAGAAGAAAAGGAATAGAGATTTCATTTAAATGAGGGAAACCGCCTCTTGGAGTTCGGCGCAGATTTCGGAGAAAATGACTGATCAGTTACTCCCCAAAATGCGGAATAGATAACCCCACGTGGGGGGTTGAAAAAAAAACGCGAAGCTATTTTTAACTCCGCGAAACGTGAAGTTAACCTGGTATTTTCAGCTTCGCATTTTCATAAAGAAGTTGGATTTTTGGCCAAGTTAAGAGGATCTTTCCTCAATCATATTTAATAATCTAAGTTACGCAGAAGAGCCTTAGACTATTTTACCAAAATTATTGACCATCTGTTTGTTGAGCAAGCAAAATTATGGAAGCCAACAGATAGAGAGGAAAATAATTTGCCTTTATTGATAAAAAAAGATCACAAAGAGGGAGTTATAGCTCTCCCAAAAGCTTTTACATGATCAACTCATCAATAACCGAACAGTAAGACTTCTCTACGGGGTGTTGAAGCTCAGTTCCCTGGTTCACATGCAAAAGAACTCCAGATTTCTCGACGGGGTGTTGAAGCTCAGTTCCCTGGTTCACATGCAAAAGATCTCCTCTGCAAATGCCAATTTGGATCTGTCATTTGAAATGAAGCACGAGAGGAAAGGGAAGTGTTACAATGAAGCACAAGCTGAACTGCACGTGCTGCATTGAAGCACAAGCTGAACTGCAAGTGCTACAATTCCTTACTTGAGCTTACGGCTCCTTCAAGAGTTTATCTCTCGGAGCCAGAGCTTGAAACCTGCAACTATGTTGTAAAGCATATGCTTCTGGCTTCCTTAGAGTTACTTTTGCTGATGAAGATCGATGGACCCGCATACACTCGTCTTCAGAAAGGATTAGACTTACTGCAAAAGGAACAGAGTTTCTAAAAGTGTGAAAACGTGAAGCTAAACTAACTCCGCGTGCAGTTGAAGAAATAGCCTCGCGCTTTAAACGCAGAGGATGACGCGATAACTTCGCGTAAAGGAAGGATAGAGTTTCTCTCTACTGTTTCCTTCTCTTTCATAGCCTCGGGACATGAAGCGACTGCTAATCAAAAATAGCCTCGTAATTTCTCGCGACTGCTAATCAAAAATAGCCTCGCAATTCATCGCGACTGCTAATCAAAGATAGCCTCGCAATTCATCGTGACTGCTAACCAAAGATAGCCTCGCAGATTCATCGCGACTGCTAGTCAGATAAGCCCTGCGTTTCAAGCGCAGCGATGACGCGATAACTTCGCGTAGAAAAAGAACAGAGTTCCTCTATGACTTCTCCTTCTCTTTTAAGCCTTACGGCCAGAGAACGGCAATCTCGCCGGTAAAGTAAACAATTGGCTGGATTAAACCAAGCCAAAACATCTCAAGATGGTTCTTAGAAGCCCAAGAGTTAAGGTCTTTACCTTCGGAAGACGCTGCATAGACTGGTTCACCGTCGCGTCTACTTCCACGGCCGCTGCCATTAACGCCGGCCAACATGCATAAAGCCAAACTCTTCTGGAGAGACATCCTAATGATGAAAATCTATGGAGAGTTAAATGGAGATCAATTGAAGATCGCTCATTGACATCGCTCACTCGGTTGCAGGAGTTGAGAACTCTTCAAAATCTTCGAATGAAGAAGAAGATGAGCCGAGAAGCTCTATTTAAACAAGATTTCCGTCGCTTCGTATTCAGCGCAGAAATTCGGAGTAATTAATGAAGCAATTACTCCTTTCACTAAAAATGAAGTGAAACTGATTAGCTCCGCGTAGGCGAGCATAGCGCGAAGGAGACTTGGTATTCTAACTCCGCGTTTTCAGTTTGAAGATCCAAAGTATTTCAAAATTTGCTAAATTCAAAGCCATTTTGAAAATTTTGGAGGGGGTTCTGTTGGCAGTGAAAATTTCTGAATAAAAAGATTTTTCCACAACAGAACGCGGAGCTAATCCATAGCTCCACGTCTGGCTATTTTTAGCCTGGCAATTAGCTCCGCGCACTGGTTATTTAGCGCCGCGTTTTGATGCGATTAAAGCTCCGCGTGAGCAGATAACCAAAATCTCAAATTGATTGAGATTATGATTTGGGCTTATCCAAATACCAAATCAAATCCAATCAGAATTCTAAATTAAGAGATTTAAATCAATATTAAATATTTGATTGGAATCTTTGATAAGAGAAAACTCTATTCAGATAGAAACTCTCTCAAAATCTTCTGGGGCTATAAATACTTTCCTGGTAAAACCCTAGGGAGCTCTTCTTTTGGATCTTTTGGAAGTTTTGGATAAAGTTCGAGTTACGCGTGAGAGCCTTGAACGAATCAAAACCAGAGATCAGAGGTCTTCTTCTTCCTTCTTTCGATCCTTTTGGCAATTCAAGTACGCGAGAGAGCCTTGAAGCCTTTTTGTGATCGTCTTCCTCCACTTATTCAAGTTACGCACAGAGCCTTGGATTCGTGAAGAGCAAAGACCAAGAAGATCGTCTACAGTCGGCCGATATCTTCAAAAGAGAATATTTCAACGTACCGATCGTCCACGGGAACTACTATAGATCCCATCGCCACTGATCCCACACAATACATTTTAAAAGAGAGAGATTGAACTATAAGATCCTCTCGTTTGTTCTTCTTTATATATCTTGTTCACTTCTATTGTAATTTAAGTTAATTCGATAGAAGGAAGCAAAGAAACTTTTGCGGCGAACAATTTGATTTCGAATTATGATGTCGGAGGTATGATTTTAACTTGACAAATATTTTGGAGCGTCACTTGCTCTGTTGTAGAAAAATGACAAGAAAAGTTTTGTTGTCAGAAGTAAAATCTTAACGTGACAAGGGATCGATCTGATTAGGGTTTTTAGCAAACCCCCAGCTATCAACGAATTTGATTAGCCTTTACCAACTACCGTTTGAGTTGGGCTAGCCATACTATTCCCCTCAGCATGGTGAGTTGTCGAGAATTTCGTTTGGGCTTAAATACCAAACTTTCCTCTTCCCTTTGCCTTAGCAGCTTAGGGCAGTGATGTATCCTTATATTCAGATAAGGATACTGTTGTGACAGATTTGTCATGGGATTTTTAGCAAACCCCCAGCTATCAACGGATTTGATTAGTCTTTACCAACTACCGTTTGAGTCGGGCTAGCCATGCTATTCCCCTCAACATGGTGAGTCGTCGAGGGTTTCGTTTGGGCTTAAATGCCAAACTTTTCCTCTTCCCTTCGCCTTAGCGGCGTTGGGCAATTCATACTTTTATCCCCAACATGAAGGGGTTGGCGAGAAATTTATTCTCTTCCCGTAGCCTTGTCTGCGTTGGGTAATTCATACTTTTTACCCCCAGCATGGTGGGGTCAGCGAGAAATTTATTCTCTCCCCGTAGCCTTGTCGGCGTTGGGTAATTCATACTTTTACCCCCAGCATGAAGGGGTTGGCGAGAAATTTATTCTCTTCCCGTTGCCTTGATGGCGTTGGGTAATTCATGATTTTTACCCCCAGCATGAAGGGGTTGGCGAGATATTTATTCTCTTCCCGTTGCCTTGATGGCGTTGGGTAATTCATGCTTTTTACCCCCAACATGTTGGGGTTGGCGAGACATTTATTCTCTTCGCGTTGCCTTAATGGCGTTGGGTAATTCATGCTTTTTACCCCCAGCATGTTGGGGTTGGCGAGAAATTTATTCTCTTCCCGTTGCCTTGATGGCGTTGGGTAATTTATGATTTTTACCCCCAGCATGTTGGGGTTGGCGAGAAGTTTATTCTCTTCCCGTAGCCTTGTCGGCGTTGGGTAATTCATGCTTTCTTTTTCTTTTTCTTTTTTATGGGGGTTTAAATTAACCGCCCTGAACTCGTCTTGGGAATTGTTGTGAGCCCAAGTGGTACGTTTAGACCACACACATTAAATGTGTCGGAGTTAGCTCTAACTCCTTTTTTGTTCAGCTTTGAGCTGAACTGTTCCAGCGTCAATCAACGTTTGAATTTTGTCTTTTATAATAAAACAATTCTTTGTAGGGTGACCTACAATCCGGTGATATAGGCAGTAATTGGGATCGTTAGTCTTCCCAATCTCTTCAGGCCTCTTACTTTCCGGCAACTTAAGCATCTTGCGTTTGCTGAGCAGATTAAACATAGTAGCAGTGTGCTCATCCTTAAACGAATACTGCTTTTGAAGCCTGGGTGACTTTGCTGTGTTGTTTTCTACTGCCATTGCCATTATGTCTTTCCCTTTAGAACGGGAGAAATGGAATGGAGATTCATTTGTACTGCCTCTGATTGTGGACTGTTACTTTTCGAGGCGTCGAAGTATATCTTCAGCCTGTTCACCCTGCTTAAGCGGATCTTTCCATGATTTGGATTCGACCGAGCCCATCTTGTCTAGGATATCGGTCAACAAGTTGTGTCTGCAGGTTTCCACAAGTGTGTCTTGCGTCATGCCATGTGGGCATCGAACAGAAAGTTCTCGGAACCGCTCGACATAAATTTTGACCGTTTCGCCTTCTTCTTGCTTCGCTGCTAGCAAAGATAGTATAGAGACTTCTGTATCATCTTCAAAGAATCGGGCTAAGAACTCACGTTCTACATCGGCCCATGATTTAATTGTTCCCTGGGGTAGCTGCATGAACCAGGTAAATGCGGGCCCCCGTAAAGTGCTCGCAAATATCTTAGACATAGTCGGATCATTCCCCATGAGGTGTCATGTCTGCGACAGAAAGTAGAAGATGTGTTGCTGCGGCAAACTTTTACCGTCGAATGATTGAAGGTTCAACGGTTTATATTTTGCAGGATAAGGCACGGTCTCCCATTCTATGGGATAGGGACGGACTACCCCCACCTCTTGCAGCTTCTTTTGATGAAGAAGAGTTTGTACTTGATTCTCCATCTTCTCTATTTTTTTCTACATGAGGGTTGATGATAACCTTCACTTCCTCTTCCTCTCTTGAATGAGGAGGCACTTCTTCATCCTCGTCCTCGCTGTCTTCATTTATTTGGACGGGTCGTTTTCCTTTCTGCCGACTAGAAACGGATGACGAGAATTGGCTCTTTCTAGTTTGAGCTAACAACTCAATTAAAAGTTGTTTCATTTCTTCTATGGTCTCTTCTTGCTGTTCGAAACATTTTTCTTGTCTCTCAAGCCTTCCAGAGACTTCTTCTAGGCGCACGCCCTCTGGTTCGATAGAAACTCCTTTTGACCCTGGAGTGATTTCCTTATCTGAAGGGTAACTTCCGACTACCTTCTTGCCTTTATTAACCATATGCGATGTGGCAGCAGGTAGGTCGGTTTTCGAGCATACCTTTTTCACCGTTCACATTCTTTTAGGTTCGGTGATCCGCTCAAAAAAGAACCGTTTCGAGCTGCATTGGCAGTTTGATAGAACGGTTGAAATTAGCTGTTCGCATTGGCAGTGATGAATATTTTGTGAGGAGTTCTTCTTCCAATTGAGATACTCTCTCAAATCTTGAGGTATTTTCTCCTCTCTATTTGCATCTTGACGCCTCTTGCGTCGCAAATTTGGTTCATAATACTGGAGAGTTTGCAATATTTCAGGGCTGAGCTTTTTTCCAGCATCAGATTGTTCCCCAACTCTTCTGCAGATTCTTCTGGAGTGCACACTGGCCTGATTAGTTGTGTGGGCCCCGCACGTCTCTGATAGAGAGATTAAAATTCTTGGTGTATGTAGTGTGCTCACCATAGGCGTGCTCGAAGAGACATGAGGATTGTGTTCATTTAACGTAACCCGTCGGTGGCATCTGCGGGATGCAACCCGCGGTTGCAACTGTGGGTTTGTACCCGTGGGTTCGCTCCTGCAGGGTGCAACCCGCGGGTTGGCACCCGCTGTTGCAAGCCGCGGGATGCCACCCGCGGTTGGCAACCGGGGGTTGGCACCCGCGGTTGCAAGCCGCGGGTTTGCACCCGTGGGGTTGCTTTTGCGGGATTCAACCCGTGGTTGCATCCGTGGGTTTGCTCCGAAATTTTTTACTGTTCCGAAATTTTCTGCAACCCTTTCTATATGATTGATGCATGCTCGTTGAGTTTTACGCCTTAGGTTTCTCTTTTGGGAGCGGGTTAGAGTTTGATTTGACTTTTGGTTTGACTTTGGAACGGGCGATATCGCCGTATACTTAACAGACGATGACGTCTTGTCAGTTTCAACGGGCGATGGCGCCTCGTAAGTTTTAATAGGCGATGACGCCTTTTGATTTCCGGTGGGCGATGACGCCTTACCTTTTTTCATCGTCGCCCGGCGATGACGCCTAAGCTCCGAATCAGAGGAAGAAAGAAATTTCTCATATTTTTACTGGTCGACTTCTATGACCAGCGTCTCAACCATTGAGCCAATCGGCACCCGGTCGGACTGCGCCACCAGATTCTCTGTGGTAAATAGAGGGGTTCCCACTGTGGTCGCCAGTTCTTATCTCCTCAAAAATTGAATCTTCCCTTCCATTATAAATTTTTTTGATTACAACGAAAATTGAGATTACAAAATAAATCTGAGAAATAACAAAAACGGGAATATTAATTTATTCCTTTTTTTTATATGGGTTCGAGTGGCGATGGAGCCTCGCTAGTGCACTCCGTTGACCGTCTGACCGGGAAGAGAATGGCTCTGCTTCGCTCCTTGATCTCACGAGCTCGCCCGAAATCGTCCCAAGAGTCTCCAAAAGTCCTTTCTCCAGACTCAATTTCTGTCTTTTATAGACCGAATCCACACGGAATCCGGTTCAAATATCCCTAAAAAATCGGATCACGCGATCTCCGGAACTGGACCAATCTGCGAAAAATACCAAAAAAATCAATTGGGGGTTCCCCGTGGGTGCACACCCGCGGGGTCTTCTCGTGGGATGGCACCCGCGGGGGGGGAAAGGGGATCCCGCAGGATGACACCCGTGGGAGTTCCCGCAGGTGCCATCCCGCGGGTTGGCACCCGCGGGAACTCCCGCGGGTTGGCTCCCGCGGGACCCGCGGGAGAAATCCCGCTGGTGCACCCGCGGGAGAAATCCCGCTGGAGGTTCCCGCAGGTTGGCACCCGCGGGAGGTTCCCGCGGGTTGGCACCCGCGGAAATTCCCGCGGGTGCTCCCGCGGGTGGCACCCGTTTGGATTTCGATCCGTTTTCCTTTTTTTTTTTTTTTTGTCGTCTACACCAATTTCCATAAACCAATCAATAAAAGTGAAAATTTCGAAGTTGTTGAGTCTCACCGGTCTAACTATTTTATACTTTTCATAGTGTAATCAGCCACATATTTTCTCACAGAAATATCAAAGCTAGCTGGTAGGCCTCAAAGTAGATAACATGAAATTTTTTAAATTAGCATTTGTGTGTCGAGATATTGTCTTAATGGAATTAGAATTTTTTTTTTTTAAGGAAGACAATAATGTTATCTTTTTCATTTCAATAAAACTTGAAATAGTACAGGAGAGTATATACAACTGCATGGTGAGAGAGAGAGAGAGAGAGAGAGAGAGAGAGAGAGGATAGGCTAAGTCCTATCCTGAAGCCATGAGTTGGCATAGTGAGTTACACAATGAATTATGGTTAGGACATCAAGCTTTTTGTTTCTGAAGATCCTATTGTTTCTTTCTCATAATGCATCAAAGAATTGCGAGGGCTGTTGAGTCCTAGTAGCTGGTGTTCTTTTCTTTTCTATTCTATTCTGTTTGACAAATCGACTTTTGTTTCTTACCCACTACATTAAACAATACAGTAAATCTTTGTTCCTCCCCCTCTATATTAAACAACACTAAGCACCTACTTCAATATTACAAGTTGAAAATTAAATTAAATTACAGGCTCATATTAAATTTCTCCCATCACTAGTGTCCAATGACGACCATTTATATTTTTTTACAAGATTTCCTTATCTACTAACAAATAGATACTTTCAAAATTTTCCCATTTAAAATTCTTCCATAATATCTTTAGCCCTATCACCTCTCCCTTTAAATAACACCCCCCTTCTCCCCTCCCATCACTCGCACCATTGCTCCCCTCTCTTCATCCAATTTATCAAAAAGCCCCCTCATCAAAATGGAGATTAGCGGAACAACCATCGAGATTAAGCAGACCAGTACCCCAAAGCCCATCGCCAAGCGCATGTGGCACATCCTGCGCGCAGTCTACTACATGCTCTACAAGGGCATCTCCAAGCACAAGCACTTCACCGTCCTCAGCCTCCGCCTCCTCTCGTGCCGATTCATGGACTCCCCGAAATCGTTCCACGCTCCCAGAGAGGTCGAGTTCAGCTGCAGCAACACTCCGGTATTCTTCCCCGACGCGAAGAAGAAGAGGAGGTACCACTACGAGAATGCCAAAGCCGTCGCAAGAGCTTTCGAGATTCTAAACGCGGAGTATCACCTTGGGACTGATTCTTACCTGTTTAGTGCGACACCCAGTCCCGCTGCTGCTGAGCAGGCTCGACAGCTGAGAGTGACGGACTCGCCGTTTCTGACGAGAGAGGAGGAGGGAGAGGTCGGGAAGCATGTCGACAAGGAGGCGGAGGATTTTATCCGGAGGTTTTATCAGCAGCTGAGGTCTCAGCAGGAGCCGTTGCTCGGTCAAGCATGAGATAATGGAGATGTTGCATGCACGTGGTCTGCTTTTGTAAATAAATAACTGTACGGTGTCGTTTCTATTCAGGGGTATTTACATGTTTGTCCCTTACATCTTTATAAATTATGATTTAGTCCCCAAATCTTCATATTTAGGATTTAGTCCCCTAATTCCTCTAAGTTACTACAATTTAGTCTCTCCGTTAGTTTTTCCGTCCAAATAAATAGCAGAATTTAATTTTTACTTTTTTTTAAATAATAAAATGACTTAAATACCTTATGAAGAAAAATGGGAGAAGAATAGATAGATAGAAGAGAAGAAGAAAGAGGGAAGTCAATGAACCCAATGAAAAAAAGGAGAAGAGAAGAGGAAGAGAGAAGGAGAAGAGAGGAGGAAGAATGAAGAAAAGGAGAAGAGATGAGGAAGAGAGAAGAAGAAGAGAGGAGGAAGAATGAAGAAAATGAGAAGAGATGAGGAAGAGGGAAAAAGGAATTAAGGAGTGGTAAAATGGAAAAATCAGATCAAAAAATAAACTGGACTAACGGAAGTTAGGAAAGGAGACTAAATTGTAGAAACTTAGAGAATTTGAGGGACTAAATCCAAAATATGAAGATTTGTGAGACTAAATTAAAATTTATAAAGATGTAAAGGACAAATCTGTAAATACCCTTCTATTTATCTTGTAGCTGTCTTTTTGGGAGATTCTAAAGTAGCACACTTTTTTTTACTTAGTGAGCCTGCTTATCAAGTTCGTGTTTATTGCAAGTTTGCTCTTAATTTTTTCGGACGAAGTTACTGTCTTCTTCAACTTCAGCTCTCCCTCTATTTCACTTGCATGAGCTGCTGGGAAAATTCTTTTTTTTTTTTCTTTTGGAACCTTCAAACCCAATCCACTTAAGGGAGCGGCGCAGCGGGATCTAGGGGGGGCAACGACGTGACGGACTTGGGGAGAAATGGGGGGCTAGCGCACTCACTGTTAGGACCTGGGAAAAGAGGAAAAGAAATAGGGAGGAACATGAATCTGTGAGGAAGAAATAGAAAAGAGTAGTGTAGGAAATTTTGAGTGTGCTCATTAGAAAAAATTCTCTTTTTTGGAAAGAGAGGAAGGGCTCACTAGAAAAAGTGGCTTCACTAGTAAAAAATGTGTGCTCCTCTAGAAATATCCTCTCTTTTTTTTTTCTTTTTCTGTAGTCATATAGTAATCTGTTTATTTCGAAAAAGAAAATGAAATTACTTTTTCTATGTGAGATGAAAAGTAAACTATACAACTTTGACACTGCAAATGGAATGCGAAATTCTAATAATTGGATCTCATTTTTTTTCGAATATTAATTAATTGGATCTCATTTTTTTTCGAATATTAATCGGATTCTGATTTGAAAATTTGGATCTATATTAGATTCAGGCTAGATTAGAATCCAAAATATTAAAATCAAATTGGAATTGTGCAGAGTTCCAATCTAACAAGTTATTGCATGGAAGCGAAAAATAATAATTCAATACAGAAAAATATTAAGATTCAACAAAGAAATTGACTAAAAATTAGAAACTTTTAGAGAGAATAGATCAAACCCAGTAATACCAAGGATTTATATGGTTTGGAGCAAAACTTACGTTCATGGGCAAAGTCAATCTTCATTTTTTATGATATTTGATCTTGACTCTCTAAAATCTCTCAAATCTCTTAAAGTTGCAAATTCATCTCTCAAAATGAAAAAGGTTATATAAACTCTAAGGGTTTGCAAAAAAAAGTTCTCCAAAATCTCAGTAGGATGGAAAAGAGTTTCACATTTTCTATCATAGTTTTCATATTGAAAAGACGAATAAAAACATTCAGAAAATACAAAAGAGTTTTATTATCACAAAAGATCTCTCTAAATCTCTAAAAGATTTACAAAATGCAAAATAGATACCTATAAATTTCTATCAACTCCCTTATAAAGATTTTGTCGCAGGCCCTAAATCAGGATTAGTTTCGCACAAATTTTAAGTTAAATAAGAATCGTTTGGTACAGATCTTAAGTCAAAATATGAATTCTAGAAATTGAGCCAAAACTCAACACAAATACCCCATTAAAATAGTTTAAACAAGAACATAATCATAGTCCGAATTCGAATTTAGATATGATTCTGATTTTATATTCTTTCATATTTGACAATATTGTAACCCATGTACATGGAGAAAGAAGGGCGA
Organism: Dracaena cambodiana; assembly: GCA_036321105.1. NCBI lineage: Eukaryota > Viridiplantae > Streptophyta > Magnoliopsida > Asparagales > Asparagaceae > Dracaena > Dracaena cambodiana. The sequence goes on along the minus strand of JAYEPQ010000003.1, from coordinate 68,725,482 downwards.
TTAGGGGTGTTAAGTGGGTCGGGCGGCCCATTGGGCACGCCCGGCCTGGCACGTGCCAAGCACGTGCCCAGCACCTCGACTCGGGCCGAGGCCGCGCTAGGCACGGCACGGTACGGGTAAAAAATTTTTTTTAAATTATATAGCCGTTGGGGGGGTTTGGGGGGTTTTTTGCAAAATTTTTTTGCAAAGAGCCCCCCAACAGCTATTTTTATAGTCGTTGGGGGGATTTCTTGCAATTTTAAATTGCAGATTTTCCCCTCAACGGTCAAAATAGCCGTTGGGGGGTTTTTATAAATTTTTTTTTGCAAATTAAAGCCCTTCTTTCTCTATAAATATCTCATTATCTCCTCTATTACCATTCATCATTCTTATACAACCAAAATCATTATCAAAACTCTTCTAAAATTTTTAATTCTCAACTCTTTCTAGTAAGTTTCGATCAAGTGATCAAGAAGTCTCAAGCAAGCAAATCTCCTAAACAAAATCCAAGCAAGTTTTCTCACTGAAGTAAGGTTTTTTTCGCTTTTTTCGGCTTCCAGCTTTATCTCTCTAGCTAGATATTTCACTCTATCTCTCAAATAGTTCACCGGTTAACAGGTATTTATAATTTAAAGTTTTTTGTTCAATTTTTTTGAGAATTTTTATTCATTTTTTTTAGGATTTTATTAAAATGGATCCACACTCGTTTGGCGCTTTTTACTCGCAAACTACGGGTTCTTTTTCTCCCTTTTTAACTGATGAAAAATATCAAAATCTATACTAATCCTTAGAACAATCTCCTCAAGTACCATTTTCTGTATCTGAGGAAGAACCAATTGATATAACCAGACCTGAAACACAAACTACCATATCTACTAGGACTACTAGATCTGACATATGAAAATATTTTGATAAAATAATAGAAAATGGTGTTAGGAAAGCTAAGTGTAAATATTGTCAAAAAATTTATTCGTTTTCTTTAGGTAGCGGAACGGGTCATCTTAAAAGACACCTAGACAAAACTCACCCACCAAATGAACCACATCAAACACAAATAAGCACATTTGGTGGATCGTTAGGCATACGTAAATATGATCCAATTAAAACAAGAGAAAATTTAGCAAGATTTATAATACATAACGAACAACTTTTTACTTTTTCGAAAAATTGCAAATTTGAAAGATTTTGTAAAACTACATTTACTGACGAATATAAAAAAGTCCCACGTTCAACATCTACATCCGACATGTTCAAACTATTTAAAGAGCAGAGGGACACTTTAATAGCTATTTTTACTTCTTTAATTTTTAGAGTTGCTATAATTGCAGATTATTGGGAAGCTCTAATTATGAGTAATTATTTATGCGTAACGGCACACTATATAGATCAAGATTGGTGCATACAAAAAAGAATAATAGGGTTTAGATTATTTGAATTTCCTCACAATATACATAATTTATCACAATCTCTTCTAAGTGTTTTTCAGCTTATGAAATAGAAAAAAATATTTACCATTTCTTTGGATAATGCTTCTGAAAATACGGCCGCAATTAGAATTCTTAAAAATATTACAAAACCAATTCTAGATAGAAAATTATTCTACGTTAGGTGTATTTGTCACATACTAAACTTATGCGTTCAAGATGGATTAAAAATATTAAATAATTCACTAATGAAACTTAGGTATACATTACTTTTTATTAAAGATAGTGGGCCAAGAAAACAAGCATTTAAACAAATATGTAAAAATCTGAAAATATCACCTAGAATTGTACCTATACATGTTAAAACAAGATGGAATTCTACATATAAAATGTTAAACATAGCTATTCAGTATAAAAATATAATAAATACTTTTAATGAAATGGAATCACCAATGTATAGTTTAGATAATAATGAATGGCACCAGTTGAATTGCATTTCTAAGTTTTTAAGCAAATTTGAAAATGCAGCTAGAGCACTGTCAGGCACTTATTACCCAACTACACATATTACACTATTATCTAACCGAAATTAGTTCGGTTTTTAATGAATGTAGAAATCACCAAATACTTGAAAATATTATTCAACATATGGAAATTAAATTTAATAAATATTTTAAAGATTTTCCATACTTATTATATTTTGCAACTGTTGTGGATTCTCGTTGCAAGTTAGATGGACTTGAAATATTAATAGATTTATTTTATACAAATATGTCTTATGAAGATAATGTAAGGGATTTAGTTAATGATATTAAAACATATTTAGATATTATGTATAAAACATATGTAGATATGTATGGTGTAGCAACACAATCTACAAAAGAACCATCTACTATGGAAATTCGTAATCCAATAATATCATCTGTATTTTACCGAAAAAAGGCAAGACAAACTAGTACATATTTTAATGAATTACATTATTATTTAGAAAGAGCTAACTATGAAGATAATGCATCCCCTGAAAATTATGAATCCTTTGATATTTTGGCATTGTGGAAATCACAGGAAAAACATATCCCGTGTTTTCCAACATGGCCCGTGATTTACTAACTCCTCCGGTGTCTACTGTAACATTGGAGTCTACTTTTAGTGCAGGTGGTAGAGTGCTCACGGAGTTGAGAACCTCAATGGCGCCGGACACATTGGAGATGTGTGTCTGCTTGAAAGATTAGTACAACACAAAAGATAAGGAACAAAACTTAACTAATGAAGTTGTACTAGAGACTTTAGGTTTACCAGAAGAAAATGACGCATGATTAAAAGTATTTATATTTGTTCGGATTTTCATGTATTTTCAAATTTTCTTTTTGTAATTATTAACTCATAAATCTCTAAAAAAAATACTAAGAACAAGTTGAGAGAGACGGTTAGGATCCTCTCCCCTCTCTTCGGGTTTTATATAACTTCTAAAGAGATTTATATAGCAATTATATAAATGTAATGAGATTAAATATAATATAATATTTTTTTTATTGTTATTAGTTCTTCTTAAATCCAGTTAAATGAAGCTAAATAGCCTCTTTTTTTTGTTTTTTAAATAACATGGGCTGGCACGGGCTCAGCACAGGCACGGCACGGGCCGAGCCCAAGCCTAAGCTCGGGCATGCGGGACGTGCCGTGCCCGGCACGGCCTATTTAGCGGGTCTAAGGGCGATTCAGAGAATAGCCCGATTCCTTCTTTGAGGGGACTGGTTAAAAATATTTTTGAGCTATTTGAATTTTTCTTATCTATAAGTGGTGACCAATGTTTAAAATAGCGATAACGTAACGTTTTGCCTCTGTTAGGTTATGTCGCATATAGCGCAACGCATACAGTATGCTATGCAATTTCCTATTTATTTAATAAAAATAAATATAAAACTATATAAAATAATTTTTATAAATTGAAAAATAAATTTAAAATATCTAAAAAAAAGAATCTAAAACCATTTTGTAATACATAATTTATTGTAATTTTATATTAAGTTTTACAATAATTTTCATATTTATCTTCATAAATTATATTAAGTCTGCAATAGTATTATAGTCATCATTTAAATAAGAAAATAAGATTCCAATTTTTATTTCAATTCTAGTTATTATTATTATTATTGTAATTTATATTTTGTAATGTTCAATTTATCTTATTTGTAATTGTTAATTTTAGTTCAGTTGAAATTCAATAGAATCAAGAAGTAAGAAGATATTTCAGCAACCAGAGAAGAATTACAACAAGTGAATAAGGAAGCAATAATAAATTAATAAGTTAGCAATTCCACAAGCAATCAAACAAACCAACAACTAATTAAGTAAGAAAATTACAACAATTTGTTAATAATCAAAATAATAAACAACAACAATATAGAAATTACTAAAAAAAATAATTATAAATAATGTAACACGTAACGTTATATTATATAACGTAAAATAACATAAAAAATATATTGTTACGGTACACTAAATTATTTCTAATTGTTATGTAGCGTTGAGGTTCAGTTAGGTTATGTAACGCAATATAACGGGTTTCATAACGCGTTAGTTTTAACATTAATGGTGACTGTATCTTTCATGTTCCATTAATCAATACTTGTCCTTGTAATTATTATAAAGTGCATATAATTTTATCTCCTGTGTGACGTGAGTATATCACTTAGTTTGAAATGTTATGATATGAAAGTTAAGCCAGATTTGTAGTTGTTACATTAAAAGTTAGCCGAAGTGGACTAGATTTTTCAGATATTTGCTTTTTTAAGCTAAAAATTGGTGTGCAAGAGGCTAATTATTATTGATGAGAGATGTCAAAATATTGATCTCTTCTTTATTATACAACTACTTGTATAGTTTTCAGTAATAGCATAATTTAAAAAAAAAAATACTATAGTTTTATTTTTATTTTTTATTTTTTTTTGCTTTCGTGAAGTAAATAAAAAAGAAAAACAAAAGAAAATGAAAAAAAAAGTTAGTCACTTGTTATTTAATACATATGTATTAAGCTATAATGACCTGCTAACTAAGTCACTTCTTATTCTATGCGCTCAATTTGCGGCTCATGAATAAAAAAAGATAGAGAAAGAAGAAACCTTTAATAATAATAATGATATTAACACATTGTTTAGCTCCCCACTAGTTCAAAACTTTATTTTGTATATCACTAAAATATGTCAATCAAAACTATTTTGTTCAAGAACTAACCATGTAATAACATTGTTTTATGTTTTGCCATTTACCTAACTCGAAACAGTCTGGCTGTGTTAATGCTGCGTATGCTTGTACAGTATACAAACTAAGCTATCTTTTGTTTTTTTGTATTTATTGCAGCGAGATACCAGGTAGTACAGAGGCATTATAATTTATTATTTTTTAATTTCAAAACTATCATTTTAGTCTCTAAACTTCTAACACTGTTATTCAGTATTTTGAAGTGTTTATAAAAAAAGTTGCAATTCAATTTAAATAGGAGTGAAAATAACAAACTATTTATTAATATTATTTTAAAAAAAATAAATTACCGTACCCATACAGTACAGGATATCACTGTGATTAACCTTTTTTTTCTAAGAAACTTTGTATAACTTATTATAAGTTATAATTGACTACAAAACTGCTGATTAAGAATAAATATTACCTAATTGGGAAACCACTAAGTATTAAAAAAATACAATTACAATATAAAGAAATGTAATTAGCATCAACGTCAATAATTATTGTACTCTGCGACCAATAAAATAACAAAAACAGATTATCACATAATTAGAGTAGTAATAACAGCAAGCGACGAAGAGCAACATCAACAATGACAGTGACTGTGACAGTGACGAAAATAAAGAATTGCAACTTGATATTTTTGATTTTATATAGATTTATCCCAACGACAAGTCCAATTTAGACATTATTAAAAAATTTGAATAAAGTACTCGGCCAAATGACTACAACTCCCTATCCACGTACAAGAACAAGTGATTAATCCAAATATTGAGTAGTTACTAATTTGTTCTATTAGAAAAGTTTTGCCTATACTTGTTCATGTATATCTTTCGATAGAGGAGGTGATGGCTATCTTTTAAGTTCACCAGCGAAATCGTGCTATGATGATCATATTTTACTGCGAACCATGGATTTTTAAAAATAGACTTCAAATAAAAAACAAAAGAAAGATGTAATTGCACTTCAACTACTTACTTTGAAATAATTTGCAACGCACTGCCAGGATCAAATTGGATTTTAATCGGATCGGTGAGTAGATAGTTAGTGGGTCAGACTAATTGCTTTAAGAAATCCACACTCGGTTACTATTGAATGAGCAAACGCATTTATGGATCTATAGTAGATGACTACAAATAGTGCCTTCTATGTTTGAGGGAAACAATTACAAATATTTATTATTAAATTGGAAACTTTTGCTACTTCTTTTGCTAAGAAGTATCTCTTGTTTTAGATAAATTTATAAAGCTACTTATTAAGAGTTATTGATGTTATTCGGATCAAATTAATCTTATTAGGAAGTGGAGATAAACAAAGACCAGTTCTTGCAAATAGAAACTAACTTTTATTCATAAAACTTTGGGTCCACAATGCAAAGACTCCACCACTATATATATATATATATATGAGGAAACGGGAAATACACCGGCGGTGAAGAGAGTTCCTTCACCGCAACTTAGGTGGCCCAATAAAATCTTAACACGGGACGTCATTCAAGATAACAAATAAATGAATTCTCTTAAATGACACCACGTGTAATAATTTTATTGGGCCACCTAAGCGACGGTAAAGGAAACTTCCTTCACCGCCGATATATTTCCCGTTTTCTCATATATATATATATATATATATATATATATATATATATATATATATATATATATATATATATATATATATATATATATATATATAAAATCAAAATACTTAAATGATAACTCCAAATCCAAAAGTTCATCACACTCACTAGAGTTTAGTTTAACCTACATATAGTCTTTAACACAATTCCAAACTATACAATAATCTAAATAACCTTTAAACTTCCCAACAAGTTAAATTCAAAGTAAGCATACTTCTTCCAGTCAATGCAAGAACCTGAATCAGTTATAACTTATAGAGTTCTTTTTGCTGTGACCTTAATTAGAAATTAATTAGTAGGAGCACCACTTTTTACTAAAATATATATGTAGACAGCAAGTTTGTACAATCGACAACATCCAACACCCGCGATATTCTATTTGAGCACACCAGTTTGCTCGGTAAGCCTACCTTCTAAAGTTTTAAAAGATTATAAATTTGTTATTTTTTTTTTGACCTTATCTTTTGTCCCTCCAGAAAATAAATAATCCCCTAATCTTAAATCCGCTCAGAAACCTATCCCGAATAGTGTAAAAACTGTTTGTTGAACTAATAGAGGCTCACTGAACAAAGTGGTGTCCCAAATAGAGTTTCGCCCGTCTCTCGAGACGGTTTATATATTAGAAACTAAAAAGCAACAAGAAGTTCTGCTAAATTATGTTAATACAACGGAAACTGTGCATGTTGGAGGATAAAGCTCAGAGCTTTTATTCAAAGTATTCATCTGTTTTTAGTTTTTTTTCCCTTAAAAAACAATATACTAAATTATATTGCAAAATTGTCGAATCCTGAAGTATTTGTATAAAAATTTAGAAAAAAATATAATATTACATTATTTTCTATTTATCTGGTTTCATTGGATTCCGAATAAAGTCAATGAAATGACAGAGTAATCATTTAGAAGTTTTGTCAATTTTTCCTGCAATAAATAAAATTATTTGATTGCAGAAAATTTTAGAAACATAATAATTTTTTAGGATTTTTTCATATCAATCCCTTAATTCTTTAAAATTTAAATATCGATACCTCAAAACTTCCTATTTTGATTTTAGTCCCAAAAAATATTTAAGTTATATCGTTTTAGTTCTCATGGGTCACTTCTGTTAGCCAAGTTAACTTTTTTGGCCCTTTATACTCGTTATACCCTTAGAAAGGAAGATAAAAGTCAGTTATTTCCCTCTTTCCTCCTCTCTTTCTCTCTTCTTGTTTGGATTCTCCTCTCCATGCTCCTCTGTTCCTTTCTTCTTGGTTGGATTCTCCTCTCTATTCTCAACCTCTCTCTCCCAATGTGTTCTTTAATTAATTGCTAAGTTCTATCTACTCATAACCTCTCTTTTTTAGAACCCTAATTTATCTCTCATCCCATTTTTTTTGTTTTTCCCTAAATCCTCCTCACCAAATTCAAACCCTAGCTCTCTCATCTTTCACTAAATCCAAATCCTAACTCTCTCATCTTGTGAAGTATGGCAACAAGGACGGCCTCAAGGATTAATCCATGTCAGTAAGATGTGATGCAGACCTCGGAGGAAGGACGATCTCAATAGCCTTGCACTGATCAGGTGAAAGGAAGGACGGCCTTAGTTTTCCTCTCTATCCTCCTCTTTTACTCTCTTCTTAGTTAGGATTTGAGGGTTACTGGAATTTGGGCGGGGGAGAGAGCCAAAGATGGCCTTTCTTTGACTCGATTCCATAGTTTTGATTGATGGATTTGGGTCAATTTGGAGGTTGGGGAGCTGGGATTTAGGGGGAGGCAGCGAAGAGAAGAGAGAAGAAGAGGTGTTGAAGTTAATGGCGATGATGATGATGATGATAGAGCTAGGGTTTTGGGAGGATGAAGATCGAGCTGAGAATAGTGAAGTTTTGATTTTGGAGGAGGGAGATCAATGGAAGATGAGAGTTTGGGATCCTTCACTTGTTCTTCTTGACTTTTATCGTCGTCAGAAGAAACATAATCTGCTAAGAGAGAATCCATGACAATTGAAGATGAGGAGGTGGATGGAGAGGTCAGAGGTTTAACTTTTAAGGTATTTAGGTCATTTTATTAACATATAAAAATGAAAAAAAAATAGGAGCATCGTTATTTTGACGGAATACGTAATGGAGGGACTAAGATGGTATAACTTAAATATTTTGGGGACTAAGATCTAAATATAAAGTTTTGAGGGATCGATATTCAATTTTTAAAAAATTATGGAATCGATATGTAAAAATCCTAGATTTTATGGCCGTGTAGTTAAGAGAACCTTTAACAAGATGGAAAAACAAACACTTCCTATCCTGTATGTTCAGTTCCCTCAAGCCTTCTTGTTTTTCCGCATGCCTCTCTCTTCCTCTCTCTCCCTCTCATGGTCAAATTTCAAATAAAATAAAATAAGAAGGAAAAATCCAACCAAATAATGACTCAACTTGATTATAATAAACCAATAATTATAAAATTAGCATTGAGAAGGGAAACAAATAAGGAATAAAGTATAAATATAAGCAAAATTTTTCTTTTTATGGTTTCAAAAAGTTTTCGAAGAGGAGAGAGAAGACAATATAAGGACCGAAACGAAGGCAGGACGGAACTGAAACAACACCATAGTAGATGGAGACACGGGAGAGGGAAATGGAACCCAAAAAAGCCTTAAAAAAAAAATTCCGTACGAAAACAAAATCAAGTTACATAGTTTAACTATAGTCCTCTTACATAAGGCTAGATTATACTTGAAGCTCTATTAAAAAAGCAATATATATAGTGAATACATCCTATAGACCATTTGAATTCCAATTTCAGAAAGCTTAGACATCTTAAAGACTAGATGTCACATTATTTTTTCAGGTGATGTGTTTTCTGATTTGTTAAAATTTTTTAATTTAAAAACGACAAATGGGATTTCGATCTTCAATCATTTATCTCCGAAAAGGGAAAAAAACAAAATTTTTATAAAAAACCTACAAGAACGAAGGGCAATGTTGCGGAACCCCAAACATCTAGGGGCTCAAGGAAACATCACGTGGGCCGGAATATTTATTGAGCCACCGATTTCAGACTGTACTGTAACAGGCTTTATGTTTCTGGGTCTGAGATTTGAAGCGTTAATGGACCGCAAAATGGTAAATAAAGACGGAGGAAAAAAAGTTAAAAAAGAAAGTACGCTCACCATGGGCCATCCAGGGGCTCAAGGAACTCGTCACGTGGGCCGAATCATTTATTGAGCCTGCAAAATGGTGGGCCGAAATATTTATTGAGCCTGCAAAATGGAAAATAAAGACGAAGGAAAAAAAATTGGGCCGCAAAATGGTAAATAAAGACGAAGGAAAAAAATTAAAAAAGAAAGTACGCCCACCGTGGGGCTCGAACCCACGACCACAAGGTTAAGAGCCTTGCGCTCTACCAACTGAGCTAGACGGGCTTCCGTTAATTGTAAGAATATGAAAATTAAAAATATATTATAGAATAAAAATATTGGAGCCCAGCTTCAGAATCAAGCTAACCCAACGCCATTTGTCACTGGGTCTCTTTCCAACGATACGATCTGAAGCTAAAGGCTAATAAACTATAATAATTTTGCTCCTCCACAAGATTTCGCCTACTTCAAATCCCAATTCCAAACTATATCGATCGATCTCCATCTAGAAAATCAAAACCCTAAGACTGTCATGATTCAGCATTTCCCCCCTCCACTCTGATCGATATCGATTCATCCAGATCTTGTCACCCGCCCAATATGGCGTCTTGGCTCAAGGCCGCCGAAGGTAACCTCCGACACGATCTCCCAGTCTCTACCCTTTTCATTTAATTAATCTCCACATAATATTGTTAATTTTAACTTATATCCTTTTGCAAGTTAGAACTCCTCGTGAATAAGACTGTTCGGATCTCGCTATTGAAGCTCTGTTTAAGTGCACCAAATTATAGATTAATCTCCAAATTGCACAAATTTTGGGCTCAAATTGTTTGCTTGCATGCTAATTGTTTGTTTTGGGTGTTTTTTTTTTTTTTGGGGGGGTGGGTTGTTGGGGGGGAGATTGGGTTGGCAGAAATGAGACATTTTAAACAATTCATGCCATATTTGTTTCTGGGCTGTGTTATTGACTAGTGATTGAGCTGATTTTGATGAAGTTTGTATTCAATCTAATTATCCACAAAATACTTAGTTTCTTTTATAGTGTTGAAGGACATTTGAGGTGGTAGTTGAGTCTTCCAATTGAATATAGTTGGTAGTTGGTTGGGTGCAACCTAAGGGGGAGCATTAAGAGCATAAATTATGCCCTCAGCCATCATCAGAAATTTGAAGTTGTGTTGTGGTGAAGAAACCACTTACCTTTTTGAGTTTTAAGGTAATTTTAGGTTTCTTGATTGAATCTTGATTGTGATCTCAAGTTTGATGTGTTGGCTAGGGGTGGGCCGTTTATAAAGAAGATTCCGGCATTAAGTTCAAGTATATCGAGGTAAAAAGGCAATCTTTTAGAAAAGCCTTGGTGAGTTTGAACCATTCAAATTGTATCTTATAGCATTTAGCTCCACAATTATGGATAGAAGCAATGAACATAACTTGTGCCTTTATGTGGGAAAGGATAGCATTTGTCCCACCTTTAGACTGAGTGTGGCCTCTATGACATCAGAGTAGCTCCATGGCTTGCTAATTTCATTTTTTATAGATGATTATTGGTGGGGATTGGTATTACAAGATATGGTGGTAGATCAGATGGGATAAGGTATGGGTTGTGTGTTCAATGAGACGAGACTTGAGGATAGATCTATTCTAAGTTTCTAACCTTAAAAATATTAAGTGGTTTACTTGTTAGAGACTGTAAAATGGCTCTATATATACATGCTCCATCAATAATTTTATGAGATTCAGGTATATATTACATGAGCTTCATTAACTGCAAATCTCAACAATAAGAGAGCCCAATTTTAGGATCTCAGTTTCAAAATATATTTATCAGATAATGGTATCTATTACAAATAAACCTTAGATAGGAAGATTAGTGTCAGTCTTTTGGTCATTTGGTAGTAAACAGCGCTGTGGCTGTTTCACTGTTTAGGATCAAATGGCCATCAAGATGGAGAGATTGAGAAAGATATAGTGATTTTGAAATTTTATGTGATGGTAGAATACCCATGAAATTGATGCTTTTATAAATCAGTGTTGGGCAATCATGAGATTACATTTCCAGAAAATGTGTACAATATAAATAAGATTACTAGAAGGATGAGTGGAAGTACACTAAAAGATAGATAAAGAAGTGAGAGTAATCATAGGAAATTAGAGGTTCCTCTTATTGAAGGTAAAATAAGGGGAAAAAATCAATTGAGATGGTTTGGCTATGTGAAAGAAAAGCTAATAAGAGTGTTACACAGGAGAGGTGATATGATCATAATCGGAGGTTAGTACATTTAGTTGCATAGGAGAGGTGATATGATCATAATTGGAGGTTAGTACATTTAGTTAGCCAAGGATCACATAGGCCTTTTGTGATGAAAGAGTTAGATTTATCTCCCAATTTCTTCTTCTCATGAAGATCCTTTTGAAACAGAGCCTGTAAACATGATATCTACTATCTTATGTTTTATATTGATTATGTTTGTGTTGAACAGAGCCTGTAAACATGATATCTACTATCTTCTGTTTTATATTGATTATTTTTGTGAAGGCTCTCATAAGTGGATATAGTTACATCTCAACCGTCCTTAAAGTTAGGTACAAGGTCCACAATCCAATCTGAAATGTCATATGGACAACATAACAAGAACTAAATCAATGACACTTCTATAATTTTACTATTTCAAGAGATATTGAGTTAAACCAGTAGGCTAGAGTAGTTGGTTAGACCCTTCCTCACTTGAGGGACAAAAGGAGTTGCTATGTTTGATTCAGTGTATAACACCGGTTGCTAATTTCTGTAGTATGAGAACATGTATGGAAAACGTAAGTAGTCCCACAATGTAGATGCTCGGGGTAATGTTCTTTGGATTGCTTAATCAGAATGAAATATGTTCATTTGGGATGTAGAATATTTTTTTTGATAGTGTGTACAAGTACAAAAGGGTTATGATGATAGTTTTATGGCTTTATTCTATTCTTTCATACCTAGATGTGTGTGCATGTATTTGTATACATTGGTCCAGTTATAAAATTTCTAATATTGTATATTGACCTTGTTTGAACTCTTCAATTTTACTAGTTTCATCTGTCTAGGAAACTATCTCATTAGTATACATGCATTAAAATATGGTTTGCACCATCCAATTGAGCTATCTTGTTCTTTACCTATTTTACTTTTATCTGACCAAAAGAACTTTGCTTGTATCCTCTCTGTCACTTTCCACTAATTTTATTTATAGTAAGGAAATGAAATAAAGAGCCTCATTATTAATATCAAAAGTTGTCACTAGGATAGTTTAAAGTTTTTGATAATCTAAAATGAAGGTAGCATCATTTTAAGTCGTTAGTGTTCCACAATTTGGAGCATATGTTCTGGATCGCAGTTTGTAGAGGGTCTTGTATTTTCTAGTAATTGTTTGATTTTCCTACTCACCCCCACCGCCCGACCTAGATGTTGATTAGAAGGAGTAAAATTTGGGTAACTAGTGCAGGTTGGGCTGGAAGGTAACTTCCATTCTAGTTCTAAAAGTAAGAGATATCGGCATATAGCATCGTTTCTTGTCACCCTCTTGTCATGCTTCAAGCAATGAGAGTGAGGAGTTTATCCAGTGAATGTATGAAATCACCAACATGTTCATCAGCTAAGGCTTTTTCCATAAAATGGTATCACCTATATATTCAGAATGTTCCATGAACGAGGTGATCTAATTTTGCAAAAAGATAATAACCCAAATATTAACATCATTGTCTATTTATCGTTATTTTTCATGTAAAATTTTTCTCTACCAAGTTGGGTTAACTATGGCTATGAAGCTTGGACTGGAGATAGGATAAAAATACAAAAGGACAAGGATATGGCAACACTCCTAATTCTTAAAAAGTAGGATGTGGGGGAGCCGACAAGTTAATGCGTGTTTGCATGTCTCTATATATGTAATCAACGCCCATCGGACTTGTTATGTTCTCTAAGATGTAGAATGAAAAATAAAGAAAGCTATTCTATTCATAAACTCTAACTCGTAACTGAATTGAAGAAAAATAAAGGGAGAGCTCTATATAATGCCTAACAATCCATAGATTTTAGGAGAGCTCTATGTAATAAGTAGGTTCTAACCTACAATTCTATGAAGCCCCTAAATTTATGTCGCATTTTGATTCTACTAACTAGTATCCCCTCTTACGGCAAAGCATCTTTATTTGTTTTTTAAAGTAATTCATAACTCCATAGTGTTTGATATGCAACCTTTAGTATTTTTTGAGAGAAAACATAAATGTTTAGGTTTCTGATACCTGACACGGTTCTAGAGTCAGACACATATGGCAAGTCTATTTCATTACACATAAATGATACTCTTTGAAGTGTCGATTCTTCATAGCTATGGCCACTACCATAAAAGAATTGACCAACAATTACATCTTTGGATTGGTTGCAATTTCCTGACTGTGACTAAGTAACGGTTTTCATAGGATCTTTATGGTTAGTCGGTTCGGTACATCTATCTTCGTGTTGTAATTTAAGTTGCAAGAAATGAACAATCTGTTTGCCAACCTAGATCAAATAATAGTTTGGGGTGGGAGTTAAGAGGAAGCATCCCCATCTATCCAGAGTTTCTTTGGATCTGCCAACCTGACACCCTAACATATCCCTCGCACCTCTGCCATTACTACATTAGTACAGTACTCTTGCATGTACCCTGCAATGAGGATTGTGCCCTAACAACTTCTGACGAGGACACTACAAGCTGAAGCTGTATTGATACTCCTTATATCTCAATCATCTAAAGCTGAAATAGAGTACCAACCTTGCGCAATCTATCTAAATAATACAATTGAAACAGCATTCTCCAATTAAGGTTGATGCAAAAGCACCATGCTTTATTTCCTTTGGCTTCTATTGTACAAAAGCACAGACGGTTTAGGGGTGTAGTAAGACTTTGTAGTAAGGTTCTTTGGCACTTGATCTTGTCCATGTTAGAGTAAAAATGTATTTTGCATGCAATAAGCTCACATGACAGGAGAAAAAATTTCGAAAACAATAACCCAAATGCCATCTTAACTACTCAATTGCTACATGAAGATGCAAATTCTTATTTGATAATAGATCACATTCTGAATCTACAGTCTGAAATTTATGCCTAACTACTTCAGTACCTTACAACATCAGTCAGTGGCATTTTACTGCAGTGCCCTGATATATGACTGTTCTACTACAATGCCCTTAACAGACTGAAACAAGCCAATGACATGAATTAATTCTCTTTTTAAACTCTTCTGTTAATAAATATAACCATTTATTTATGCCTTTTCCTTATTGTTATGATGCCTTTTAATTGTTAACTAAAGTTCTATTTAAATGCTTTATTCAGTTTTTTTATACTGCTTACATGTTCAGTCATTAGCAACCATAATGTCGATAAAAAAAAAATTGTAATGAAGTGTAATCCTTGATATCAGACTTATTAGAAGTTGTAGACCGAAGAGCAAAGCTTGTTGTTAGTGAGTTGGCAGATGAGCAGTCTGATGGACAGCCTTCAGGTAGAGATCCTCAACATTCGCATTGCCACCTCATATTTATAGCTTTCATAAACACAAGGTTATCTTTCTTCAAAATATCTTTTTGCATTGAGTGAATTAAATTCTCACCACTTGCATTTCCTTTTTGTATGCTTAATGTGATTCCTATCATTTACAATGTTCCTCTTTGTATTTATTTGGATTAAAGCACCCAATGGTCAGGAAGTTAAAGCCAGAAGGACAAAGCAAAAGAAGGTTGTAAACTAGTATGCCCTTGGTTTTAAGGTTCAAATGTGCTTGACGTTCTGTTCACTTTAGAGTGAAATTGAGTTTTTTATTTTATCTATCACCTTATTTGATTCTGTTACAGGCTCAATCAAGACATTCCTCAAAAGAAATTGCTAGTAATCCTGAACCAGTGCAGAAAAGCGTACCATTGTCAACACTAGATGTGAAAGTTGACAAAGTGGAAAATTCTCAACAATCCAACTCTCCAGAAGATGATACTAATCAAACTGCGGAGATTTCCACTGAACAGCTAACTGATAACAATACTGATACAGCAATATCTGACATTACCGATACGGGAGCTAATCAAACTAATGAAGTTAGAAATGACAGTAGTGATGCAAAAACAATCCCAGTTACAGATTATAATATTGAAATCAGAAATTCCTCCACTGAAGATGATTCTGTACTTGCAAACTCAGAATGCGTGCTTGAGACACCCTCTTCTGCAGTTGTGTGCAATGAAGTTGATTCCAGTAATGGTAATCATCCTGCTGATACTAATTCAAATATCAGTTCAGCCAGTGAGAATGCCTCCTTGAAAGTTGACGGAGTGAGACCTGAATCTGAATCAGTGGAGGCACCCAATGTTGTCAATGGTCAAAAAACTGAAAGTGGTTCACAGCCTGAGCAATCACCAAATGCGAACAAGCAGCAGGATGTAAGAGCTAAAATTTTGCCAAAAAAAATTGAAGAACAACTTGATGAGGTAAACTATTTTATTTTATGAAAAGAACTCTCACACAAGTAGTTTTTTTTTGGGTTATATTAGATGGTCACTCCTTGGTTTGTTAATCACTCAAATTGCTTGCAGGCACAGGGACTGCTGAAGAGTGCGAATGCTTCTGGTCAGTCAAAAGAGGCTAGGTTAGCAAGGGTAAGATTTATTATCATTTTACTTGTCCGTCCATCTAAATTGGGAAGAAGGATCTTGAATTGCATCCATAGTTGTTGTGTATGCAATAGTTTGAACCCAATATGATATAGAGAATAGTATTTTAGTATGAGATGTTCCTTCAAGCTATATAGTCCTCCCACCTCCAAACAATCACAATGGCCTAGCAAAGTGTTGAAGAAGGTAAGTTTTAGAAGGAAAATTGAGTATTGCTCTTACTGGAACTTATTAACCGCAAGCTTAATTATTGATGGGCATTCTTTATGAGAGGGTTTATTGTGACTTATTTTGTGCCTCTTAGGTTGTCCATGTGGCTCTTAGTTTGGACGAATTATGCATGTTGTGTGTTATTATAAATAATCATGTATGAACTTTTAGAGAAGATAGAATGAATGAATATGAAACTTTTGCCTAGCACGGTGATTTTGTTAAACAAAATAAAATCTTTTCTCGAGTGGTGCATGTGAGTTGACATGTGATTCGCTTGATTTGTTAGGCCCGTACCCAATTTTATATCATTTTATATTTGTATTCTCCTCCAAATCTCCACCAAAAGCCTATCTTTCCATCCTGCGTCAAATTTGGTATCGAAGCGATAAATATCATGGCTATGGTTGCTTTGCTTACTGGTGTTCTAGGACGAGTTTATTTATAGACGAGGTTCGTGATGAGGATTTAAATGAGTGTGTGATTGAGGAGGAGGCATACGAATCTCAAGGTGATTTTGGTGATAATGAGAAGGTTTTGAGAGAGGTGGTCACACTTGTATATTGTTAGGTGTTTATACACTAGATTTGAAGATGAAGACTGGTATAGATCTAGTGTGTTTCACAATTATATCACATGCGATGGTAAGAGTTATGAAGTCGTGATTGATGAAGGTAACTTTGTTAACATCATTTCTAAGTCAATTTTTGAGAAGATAGTCTCAAGACTGAAGCACACCCAAACCATACATCATTTGTGTTGATAAGAACTTTCATTCAGTTATCTAGCACTGTCTCATGCCTATTCACTTTTCGAGCTATTATGGTCGTATTTGGTGTAACGTCCTACCCATGGATACTGTTCATATCCTTTTATATAGGTCATGTTTGATGTTCTAGACATGAAGAACTTTGGAAAGTGAAACACTTGCAAATTTATGTATAATAGAAAGAGAGTAGTGTTAACCCCTTCACCACACAAAAGTCAATTTAAAAATCAAAAGAATGGGTTGGTAGCCAATAAGAAAGGCAAGAAAGCCCTCCACTTTGTGCATATTATACTTTATTTTAGTTTCAATTGAGCATGTAAAGTCTAGCTCCAAAGAACCTATATGTTTGCTTCTTATTTCTATAGGAGATAGGCTTGGTCCGCTCATATGTTTACTTGCATATCATCTGCATAAATTGCATGAGAAAACTGTCGGCAAAGTGTATTTAGTGATGATACGTCTAGATTTGTTGCATATACACATGAAAGAATATAGGAATTTTGGCCGAAGATGTGGTGAGGATTAGGATCTAGCTCGAGAGGCCATTCCTATTTGGAACTGTGGAGATCATTCATGCTCGATGTATAGGCTTTTACAGGATTCTAAGGGAGATTTGTGACAATACCTTTGAGTTTGATTTCTAATTGAGCCTGGCATTAGCCCCCTCTTTGATGGTATGGACTTGACTCAGTTCTATGCTCCAGTTGACTTTCCAGCCTTTATTCCAGACATATCATTTTTCGCTGCAGTAGATACACAACTCTTTCTATTTTGTTTGCCGCTATCACTAGGGAGGTAGGAGACAGAGCTTGAGAGCTATTTAATGACTTTTCTTGCTGGAAGCAAAAAAACAAAGAGACGTGGATAACACCTGATCAAGGGTTTGTGCGATTTAGAGATATTTAGTTTGTTGGAAAGAATGACTAGGTTTAATGGAAATGAGCAATTTCACCTAGATTTGATTGATTTTTAGCATTGTTGCCATTTATTGGTGGTGGATTTTTCTAAACCGGGGAGAATTGATCGGGATCCTTTATGAGAGTTTATTGTGACTCTTGATTTTGTGACTATTAAGTTGTTATGTGACTCTTGGTTTGCACATGTCATGCACGTTGTGTATTATTATAAGTAATGTGAATGTACTCTAGGAGAAGATATAATGAATTAATATAAAAACTTTTGTCTTAGCATGATGATTTGTTAAACAAAATCAAATCTTTTCTTGAGTGATTCATATGAGAGTGGGTGTGTAATTTGTCTGATGTGAGGCCCAAACCCTGTTTTGTATCATTTTATGTTTGTTTTATTCACCAAGTCTCCACCGAAAGCATAAAATCCTTCCATCCTGCGTCAATTAGAATCCATAAATATCAAAAAGTGAATTTTTATCAACTTGTGCATGTTAGTAGTGTAAACTCTATTGTTACATAGAGAAAAAAAAGACTTAAAGCTTGTTTACCTTGCCAAACTAAGTGGTGGGGCATCTGAATAAGTGACGCACTTCGATACAACAACAACAACATAACCTTTATTCCAAAATTTTGGGGTTCGGCCATATGAATCCTTTTTTTGCTTTAGGCTCAGTAAGGGTTATTTCCATAGTCAAATTTGCCGCTCCCATGTCTAATTGCTTCCTTTCATGTTTGCTTAAGCCTATCTCTATACATTCTAGCACCATGGACTATGATTCTATCGCTTCTTCTAACCAATATACATAAATGCCTGTCTAAATCATCTTAGTCTGTTCTCTCATTTTATCCTAAAGTGGAGTAACTTCTAATTTCCTGGGGTTGCACTTATTTCATATCCTCTCTCTTAGTATATAGCCACTCATCTTATCATTCTCCTTTCTGCCTCACCCATTTTTTTTTTGAATATTTTCCTTAACCACTTGATATTCAAAGCTATAAAATATTGCTGGTCTTATAATGGTTGATATATTTTTTTTTCCTTCAATTACAGTATTTAACGATCACATAGAACTCCAGAAGTGCTTCTTCATTTTAACCATTTGCTTTGATCCTATGCATCAAATCTTCCTCAATTTCACCATCTTTATGAATCATTTATCAGATTGGAAGTGACTTGTTCAATATATAACTTGACTATTAATTTGCACCACATGCACATTCCTTCTAACAATATAGTTAGAGTTATACTGCAT
The DNA here is from genome assembly GCA_036321105.1 of Dracaena cambodiana. NCBI lineage: Eukaryota > Viridiplantae > Streptophyta > Magnoliopsida > Asparagales > Asparagaceae > Dracaena > Dracaena cambodiana. The sequence goes on along the minus strand of JAYEPQ010000003.1, from coordinate 68,706,269 downwards.
GATTTCTGTATTTGTTCTAATTCTATATCCTTTAGATTCTAAAATTTCGCTCCACTTTTCTATTTTGGATGCTATCTCTTTCCTAGTCTCATCAACTAGTATAATATCATCATCAAACAATATGTACCATGATACTTCGTTCTGTATGCCTAGTAGGTTCATTCATAATTAAAGCAAAAAGATAATGGCTTAAAGTTGATTCTTGATGCAAACATGTGGCGATGGGAAAAGTTTCTGTCCTATCTCTCATTATTCTCTGATGAGTAACTAGTTCATCATACATATATTTAATCATGCCAATATATCTACTTGCTGTATCGTTCTTCTAAAACTTACTGCTTTATCTCCTTTCTCCTTCAACACTCTATCATAAACCTTTTCTAAATCAATGGAATGCAAGTCTCTTTTACTCTCAATATTTTTTCCATCCATCTTCTCAATAAATATATAAGTAGCTTCCATATTCGAGCTTCCTGGTATAAAGTGAAATTGATTTTTAAAGACAAATGTATTTTTCATTAGTCTTTTCTCAATGATTCTCTTTTGAAGTTCCATACTATGGCTCATTGCATGATAGTTTGAACAACTTTTAATTTAATAGAGCATTGTTTTTTCACATCTTTTAAGTCATTTGGCTCGTAGTTGCAAGACCATTAATAAAAGCAAAGGGACTTTTTTGATGGATGGCTCAGGATCTTCCAAGATACTTTTCTTTTACCAAAATACATTTCATAATCTGTGGATCAAGATGAACCATGTGGATCATCCATTCGGGTGGATCGGAGGTCCACCATATTGTTTTCCATGTGCGAACATTAAACCTATATATGTGTTTATGGAGTTTTTAAACCTATTTATGTGTTTATGAAGCGTAAACGTATATACATAGCGTATAAAGTTCCTTGATGTAAATTGTTGCTTTTATTCTTTTTGCCGGTTACCATTTAATTAGTTAAAATGTGTAGATAGTTCTTTGAAATTTCCTCGACACTAATATATACTAAAAACAATGTAATGTCTAGCATTGGAGATTGGACATATCCATAGAGCATATCAAAATTCACCCATTTGGAAAAACTGAGGTTGGATTGTTTAAATTTTTTTGAGGCAACTAATTACAGATTGCAATTCTGAGGCAATTAAAAATATATTGCACTTTAAAATTTACCATCTCTTTTTGACCCTATATGAAGTTTGCTTGAACAAGTATGCTAGATGGATCTCTGGTTCTTCTGATCAATTTTAAGTTCAGACCCAACAATAACTTCTTTTTTGAAGACTGATAGTTGCTGAGAGAAACTGATTATTGTGGACTTCTCTCTTATTAATGCTCTTTCCTAGAGTGTTACTGTCTCCTGTGCCATGGTTTATGTAATGTACCACTAGATCTGTAATGTACAGGAGACAGTAACATTTTAGGAGACAGTAACAATATAGAAGTGCCCCTCTTTTTGTTGCATTTACTGTCTCCCGTGACATTTTAGGGCACTTCTATATCGTTAATCATTAAAAAGAGGGGCACTTCTCTTCTAAAATTTCTGGCTTTGAGAATTCTCCCACTCTGGATCTGTAATGTGCCACTAGTATTTTCTTATAATATTAGCCTCTTTCTACTTTATGATTGTAACACGGTAATTCTATCGACCAACAGGTTTGTGCTGGCCTTTCATCCCGTCTTCAGGAATACAAGTCAGAAAATGCCCAACTGGAGGAACTTCTTGTTGCAGAGGTGAGCTACCGTAGGTTACCTTGCAACTAGTACTTTCTGTATGTTCACATACCTGCAATATGGATGTTTATGTTTCGTTAATCTTTTGTCTTATTTGTGTTGTAACACAATTCCTTGAAACGTGCACTTCAAACAGAGAGAGCGCAGCACTTCATATGAAGCTCACGTAAAACAGCTGCAGCAAGATTTATCTGCATCAAAGCTTGAAGTGGCAAGGGTTGAATCAAATATGAGTGCTGCTTTAGCTGCAAAAAATGCTGAAATTGAGTCTCTTGTTAGTTCCATGGATGCTTTAAAGAAACAAGCTTCTGGTTCAGAAGGAAAGCTTGCATCATTACAGGTTAATTTCTTACACACGCCCTTCTCTTATTTTCCATGTAGATTAGGTACTTCAATAACTGCTTGATTGTTTGTCCCTCTTTTGGCCTTCCATTTTGCCTTATTTATTTATTTATTTATTTATTTGGTGAAAATGTAGTAGCCTGCCAAGGCTTTATTGGAATTTGAGTAAATGCAACAATAAGAGAATCTTTTTGCTTTGAATTTGTAAAGTATATGACATGAAAAAAAAAAAAAGTTGTTTAGTGTGAATGAGAATCTTCTCATCTAAATACAACTTGACATATGAGAACAACAACAACAACATACCTTTATCCCAAATTTTTGGGTCAGCTTCATGAATCCTTTTCTTTGAGACAGCTATGTTAAGGGCATCTCGGTTATTAGCAACCATCATGCTTTCATTCATGTTTGTTTAGGCTCAGTCATTATTGCTCCATCAACTATGATTGTCGAGTTCTTCTAACTGATGGTCTTGTTGGCCTCCATAGAGAATAGCCCAAACCATGTCAAGTGATTCTTCCGCATTTTGTCCTCAATAAAAGCAACCTTTAACTCCTTAAATGTGCACTGTATACGAAGAAAATTATTCCATCCCCTCTTTTCACTAGAACTTCTGTAGATTTATAATCTTTTAATCTGTTACTTATAGCTGGATCCACTGTTGTTGCTTTATCATGTTGTAGCGTGTACTTGGGGAAGAATTGTCCCCTATCATGTTATAATTTTTTTTTTCCTGGTGAGAAGACAATTAACTCTTTTCTGTTAGAATATGTTTATGCAAATTTATGCCAGAACATGCATGGGTTTCGTTCCCGCCTTTCTTTACATCTTTGCCCCTGCTTATTGACAGTTGAGTTTTGCTGTTACATTTATCAATTGACTTGGCACCTTCCAAATGACTTTGGAGCCAAATCCTTTGAAATTTAGTGATGGGGCACCAATTATGTTTTATGATGATACATGATATTGAAGTTGATCTGTGTTATTTAAAGTGGCCTAAAACCAAACACTAGGTGTTTTTTTACCCATTCATTGAGTAGGCACAAACTTGACAGCCTACATGGTAAGTTGTTTAGTCCAACAATGTGGAGTATTCGAAACCTAATGAACAATGTTGTGGTGTAAGAATTTTAAGTGTTTAGATTACAATTAAATATTTGGATCGATTTTTATGTTGTAAAGCGTAAATCAAAGCAAATACTATTTCCGATTATCCATCTTGTGCCTACTTCATGTTTAGGCAAAAAAAAGTTACTTGATTTCAATTTCTAGGTACATTAAGTCTTAAATAGACTTCAACTAAGTGGATCATTAAAAGTTGGTACACATCATTGAAAATTAATGGGAAGGATTGCGCTGCTCCAAATAGGTCTATCCCAATTTATTTATGCAATTTTTCTATTCCAGAAAACAATGCAGATGTTTCTTTCTTCTCCCTTTTCGCCTTCCTTTGCCTTCCTCATTCTTCCATCCCTGCTTTCCACTGCACCTTCTTTGGATTGCTAGTTCCAACTAAACAAATATACCCACTGCACCTTCTTCGGATTGCCAATTCCAACTAAACAAATATACCCACATACACTTGACACAGATACTATAGCCACACCCAGCCACCCACACAATCATTCATCTAGCACCATGCAGATTGGCTTAATCTAATTTCCGACTTCGTCATTTCACAGATATTGGGTTCTTTTTCATTTCCCAGATAATGGGTTCATTTGCATGATAATGGTAGACACAATATATTTATTTTTTAAGGAGAACTCTATTAGCTAGTGTACATTCCTTATTGACTACATCCTAGCATTACTTTCTTTACAACTATTTTGAATATCTTTTAAGCTTGTAACTTAGTTTTTATGTATTTACATCAATCTTTTGGGTATCTAACCAGGCAAACATGGAGGCTATGATGAGGAATCGTGAACTGTCTGAGACTCGGATGATGCAGGTCAAATTTATTTATTCTTAAAAACACATCTTTGCTTTTGCTGTATGGATCATTGTTTTCATATTTTTCTGCATTCATTTAATATTATTGTACAAATGATTTTTACTAGGCTTTACAAGAAGAGCTTGCTTCTGCAGAACGCAGGGCTGAAGAAGAACGTATTGCGCACAATGCAACTAAGATGGTGTTTCTCAATAACTGTCCGGAACATCTTTGTTATTCTTCTTTTGTTGGTTCATTCATGGCCATTGTTGTTTAAATATGCAGGCTGCCGTTGAAAGGGAAGTGGAACTTGAACACAGAGCTGTCGAGGCATCTAATGCACTTGCTAGGATCCAGGTAAACTTTTAAGAGTGCTAAGTTGATTTTTTATGTGTTTGTTGGCATTTTACATAAACAAAACAATACATTCGATCCATGCGTACTTTACTCTTACATATTTGACCAAAATGTTTTTCAACTTTCTAGCAGTTTCACAACTTTTGGTGCTTTATTGACATATTCTGGGAACAATTTATTGACAAATACATCAATTTTGATAATGAAAAGTGGCATGGTTTCAGTGTTCAGTGGTTAAAAGTTGATGGAGGATGATTACCATTCTCAGTTGGATGTTTGCGCTTTGCAATGAAACTACATGAACAGCCTTGATGCGTCAGCATTAACAGAAAGTGTCCATGACCGCCATACATATATGATTGCATGCATGCATCTACACTAACAGAAAATATCTCCATTGCTGACAGACATATATGAGGTCATGCATTGATGTTTTGATAATGCACAGTACATATTTACACAGCTACAGGTAGGTAATATTGTTCCTGAGTACTTGGATTTAGCTCTACGGATCATAGTACACCATGGTTACATGAAACTATCTCCTGCCAAATGAATAGTTTCTTATTCCTAAACTAAGTTTGTCCCAGTTTTCCTTGCATGCTGGTATATTTTCAGTTGGTATCACCTGAATCCTATTTCTATTCAATGAAGTTGATGCATGCTGCTGATGTCCTTCGGACTTAATTGATTTCTGCTATCTTTTTTTTTTTTTTTTACAATATGGAGCTTTATATTCGAGAACTATTTTTTGATTCGATTCACAATTATTTTATCAAGTAATTAAACAAGAAGGGAACAATGTTAGTAGGCTTTGGCACTTTGCTGTAAATTTATAAATTCGTAGTTACCTTAACATCTTCTAGTAAAAGAATGAAATATTTTTCAAAAGTGGGAAACAGTATAGCATGTCTTCAACATAAATCTTATAGGATAAGAAAGTGTGGCATTAGGGGTATTCCAGCTCCCAACCTGTTTAACCATCCAAATCTAAACTTGGTAAATCATCTAAAACCTAGCAAGTCTTTGCTACCAGGTTCTTTTTGTTTTGTTTTTTTTTCTGTTGCATTTCCGCTGCTAACTTACCACATGACTCTTGAGGAAATCAAAAGTGTTATCAGAGAATAGTTGTTTCGATGAGTATTACATTTACTATAAAAAAAGTGAGCATTGGAAGGTTGGATAGGATTTTTCAGCTCGAGACTGGAGGCTAGGCCTATTCTTAACAGTCATTAAATTGAAAGTCAAATTCTTGGCTGGATGTTGGTTTCAATAAAGAATGGATAGTTAAGTTGCTTATGTGTCAAGGTAATAATCGATCCAGTCTTTGCATATCCTAGATGGCATGGTCTCTTCTTTTCTGATTGAAAGAAAACATATGTAGTTTTCTTTTTCTGATTAATGTCTGCATCCTTTCTTAATTGGGTCTTTGCATGCCCCAGACAGCATGGTCTGTTCTTTTCTGATTTTGAAAGAAAACATATATTCTTTCTTCTTCTGAATAATGTCTGCATCCTTTCTTAATTGCCTCAGAGTTTCTTTTTAATGCTTTTCTCTATTTCTTTTAGATCATTCTCTATATCCAGTGCATTTTCTAGCTTAGCAAGGTTTAGGTCATATCTGTATGTGCATACTTCTTCTTTTTTTTTAAATCAATTTCAGTTGTTGGGGATAACATCATACACACCTAGATAAACAATAAGGTATTTATCTATCATCAGTCTTCCAACTTGTTTTTTATCCTGGCAGTTGTTTAACATGATGCATGTAACATCATGTTTGAGATATCCTAAACCGATTCCCTTCTGTTCTTCTCATTTTTGTGAAAGTAGGTTTATTCCTTAAAAGTTTTTATCCACTTTTAGAAATACTTTTGCATAAGCATAGCAATATTGAGATTTATTATATTGTGTAAAACCTAAAAAGTAAACTTGTTAGTATAGTTTAAGATGAATTTAGTTTGGAAGCTTATATCCATCTATAAATTTAAAATATGGTGCAATTAAAGGACTTAATAAGGTGAAATGCGATAATGAGATCATTGAGATGATATTCTTCTAATTATAGATCCATAGAGGTAGGATTCTAAATCTGAGCAACCCAATTCTATTCTTCTAATTATAGATCCATAGAGGTAGGATTCTAAATCTGAGCAACCCAATTCATGATAGCTTGAATTAGCTTTTAACAGCTCATTCAAACTTAATTCAACCTTGGAAGTCGATCTCAAGCTTGATCAAAAATAAGCTAGGCCCAAGCTATCCCCATTGCCATCTTGACTTCTTTAAGCTTGAGAAGCTAGATAGTGCTTGCAAATGTACTTGGTGATTCTTGTCTTCAGGGTAATATTACCAAATACCAATTTCTGGACACTACTTAATAATGAGAATTTTCTTCCTGGTAGATAAGGAACAAGGCGAAAGACCTTCTGGCCTGTAAAAATATATCAAAGACTGAGTACCTTAATTCTTCTTTCAACATTGAAACTTCAGACCAAATCTGCTTTCTCCGATCCAGCTTTACGCAGATTGTCTTGCATGAACAAGTTTAATCATGCCTTGTTGGGGTGCTCATGCCGAAATGAAGCCTAGGTCTTCAAAGAAGTCAATATGCAATTTGCTCTTGTTAGGTCTCAGAAACAGTAAAGAAACCATATCCTTCATGGGTTGTTATCATGTTATTTTATATAGGCAGGAAAATAAAATATTGCATAAAATACCATTTCTAATATTTAAATTCTCTAATACTCCCCTACAAGCTGGAGCATAAATATAACTGGCTTGCTGCAAAGAAGAGAAAAAACATACAATATAAGATTTCATGTACGTGGAGATGTATTTGTACTTTGTATTAAGTGGCTGAACCAATTGTCCTGTATTGGCTTCTTACCAGTAATAATAGTGGGCTTTTAACAAGCATCAATTTGCTTTTGATCAGCAACATTAATAATTGGTTTTTGACAAGCAACATGTTTTTTCATTTTTGACAAATAACAATTGACGAAACTTCTGACAAGCTGCAGTTAAGAGGCTTTTGACAAGTAATAGTAGTTTGCTTTAGACAAGCAGCCGTAGTATTTTGGTTTTGACAAGCAGAAATAGTACGACCATTTCTAAAGTGGCTTCTTCCGGAAACATAAGATTAGAAGTATACAAGAAAGAACAATAACATGTCCCCCCCCCCCCCCCCCAACCCGCCCCCAAAAAAAAAAAAACAAAAAAACAAAAAAAAAAAACAAAAAAACAGTTAGGATTTAAAAGAGAGAGGAAAAAACATATCTTTTTTAGTAGATCGAGAGATTGAAAAGAAAATTGACAAAAAGGAAATATGAGAAAGGAAGTGAAAATAAGAAATGATTTTCTACGAAAGAGGGGTCTAAAAAAATAGTGGGGAGAAATGAAAATTTTGAGCACATAAATATAGCCAAAGTAACCTTTGCTTTTTGTGCGAAGAGAGTTTGGATAGGGCATAAGGAAGAAAAAGTTTAAGACAAGGTTGGGACAGATTAAGATCTTGAAATCATCTAAGTATCTAGAATTAGAGTCGACGAAGTGGAAGGTGTCGATTAAGGAGGTAGAAGATGAAATTAGAGTTGAGTTGTGAAAGTGATGAATCGGGACGTGGCTATCTTGACAACGGGATAGTGACGATAGGAGATGAAATTGGTGTAGGCTAAAGTTAAGGGCTTTGCAGATTTTTTTAAAAACATTTTTGAGATCTTTTTTCTTTTTCTCAACAACGAGATAGTGATGATAGGAGATGACTTTAATGGTAACTAAAGTCAGGGTTTTAAGGATTTTATTTCATTTTTTTTGAATTTTTTTCTTTTTTATCATTGTTCTTGCTTTGGTACCATGATGGTATAAAAAACAATGAAGAAGGCACTCCCTGATGTGTTACTATCATGTTATTCTACTATCGAGAAAATAAAATATTACATAAAGGATTTTGGTTTATATATCATTAAGTTTTTTAAATACTATAGATTTATCCTCATATTAAGCATTTTTTTTTATATCTTGTTGCGTCTTTTGATTATGTGAGTACCCCGTTAATTATGAGTTAATAGAATCCAAATCAGTTACCAATTTGACAAATTTAATCATTTGTAATAGAAGAAATCATAGTAATTAGAGTAAGTTGCATTGTTGCCACAGTACACCCATTCTTCATTTCTCCTTTCTTTGTCATTTAGTATTTTATCATTTTTCCCTCCCTTTACCTCCATCCATGTGATATCTCATCCCTCATTCCTTGTTCCTTTTTTCTGGTTGATCTTGCTCACATTGAGCATCATCACTTTGACGGATTGACTGATACTCAAGCAAATTGAGGAGATGCAACATCAACAACAACAATAACTAAGTCTTTTATCCAAAGTATTTGGAATAGGTTACGTGAATCAAAAGAGAATTATGCTAATCGATCACATAGGTAATCCTTCTCCACTCGTTCCTATCAAGCAGTATGTCTTATTTAAGCCTCTAAATCCATATCCTTTTGTATCAACTTCATCCATGTATTTTTTTGTTGTATCTCACTCTTTTACTTGTCCTACATTGATAAATTCCACTTACCGAACTTGTGCATCTATATGTCTATGTTACATATGACAAAACCATAATAAACGATTTTCTTATATCTTCTCTTCGATGGGGCTATACCGCCACTCCTATCTTACTACGTAGATTCTCATTTCTCACGCTATCTCTCCTAATGTTATTGCACATCCAATGAAGTATGCACATCTAAATTGAGGAATACACTAACCAAAAAAATAATCTTGGAGATGAAGAGGATGAGAAAGAGAATCTAGTCAAATATGGATTTGCTCTAACCAAATGTTGGCACTTAATTAGGAATCATCTTATTTTAGTTTCGATCTGCTCCATTTTTTGCTCATTGAGTTAGCGCAAATTCTTTATCAAGGGAAGTTCGTTTATTCCGAAGCCATTTGACATGGTGCCAATCTCATGATCATATTGCTGCTTAGTTCATCGAGTGTTCTGAATTGGGCTCTCCGAATGATGATGAGAAAGTATCCAGTTGAGCTACAATAGGTTCGTCACTACTGGTGTTCCAGTTCATTCCTATTGAAGCAAGAGAGAAAAGCTGGTTTTCGTTGCATAAATAAGGATGAGGAGTGGTGTTTAATTGTCAATTTGCATTGAGAGGATAATATTGACCTTAGCATTTTCAGTAACATCTATTAAGTGCTTGAGAATGGAAGAACATACATGCAAATAAACCTAAAAACACAGGGCAATGTTTAAAATAATGATAATGGTAACATAACGTTTTGTCTCTCTTAAGTTATGTCGCATATAGCGTAGCGCATAACGTAGGTTATGTAATTTCCTATTTATTTAATAAAAATAAATATAAAACTATATAAAATAATTTTTATAGATTGAAAAATAAATTTAAAATTTCTAAGAAAAGAAAATAAAACCATTTTGTATACATAATCTATTATAATTTTATATCAAGTTTTACAATAATTTTCACATTTATCTTTATAAATTATATTAAGTTTGCAACGTAATTTCAGTCATCATCTAAACAAGAAAACAATATTCTAATTTTTTATTTTAGTTCTAGTTATTATTATTGTAATTTATATTTGTTATATTCAATTTATCTTATTTGTAATTGTTAATTTTAGTTTAGTTAAAAATTCAATAGAATCAACTAGTAAAATATTTCAACAACTAGAGAGGAATTACAATACAAATTAGTAAGTTAGCAATTTCACAAGTAATCAAATAAGATAACAACTAATCAACTAAGAAAATTACAACAATTCACTGGTAATCAAAATAATAATCAACAACAATATAAAAATTACTAAAAAATAATTGTAAATAATGTAACATAACGTAATTTAACATAACGTTACGTAATATAACGTAAAATAATATAAAAAAAACTTACTGTTACAGTGCACAGAGTTATTTCAGTTGTTACGTAGTGCTGGGGTTCCATTAGGTTTCATATTGTAATATAACGGGTTTCATAACGCGTTATTTTCAACATTGACACAGGGACACATGAAAATCAGCATGAAGCAGGGATTAATATGTAATATTTAAAAAAATTAAGGATAAAATATGTTAAAATCCATTGCACAAAACAACCTCTCTCATATCAAAAATACTCTAATAGCTCTGATAGTCTAGACCCATAATCGATAGCTCTTGACCCTACAATCCATTCTTCAACAATAACTACCTTACCTATTGCCTTTTTGGGAATTTTTCTATAACAGCTCATTTCTAAAATTAGGGCCATCTCTGACCAGCCATCTCTGACCAGATACTTTATTTTAGTTCTACCTTTGAACTGAGCATTATCGGGAAGTTTTCAAATACTACAAATTCTTTGTTTGAATTTTTCTTGGGTTATGGATTATTTGTCCCACTTCTGTTGTAAATTTGGTAAACATTTATAAATGTGTATTGTATCTTCATAGTTATTGATCACTTAAAAATATTTGACACGAAGCCTGTGTACTATATGTACTATTTATAATATCATTCATTCTTGTTATGCAGATGGTATGGTATACTATCAGCTTTGGTTTAGTCTAGTATTATTCAATTGATCCTTGATAATTTTTTTCATATTCAGAGAGCAGCAGAGGAGAGCACAGCAAGGGCTACTGAACTAGAGCACAAAGTTGCTTTGCTTGAGGTAATGTCGCTTTTTTGTTTTCATTTTGTCACCTATGAACCAAATTGCAAATACTGGGCGTATTCTGGATATCACTTCTTCATTTCAGGTTGAGTGTGCATCCCTTACCCAAGAACTGCAAGACATGGAAGCTCGTAACCGTCGTGCACAAAAGAAGCCTTCTGAAGAAGCTAGCCAAATCCTTCAGGTAAAAAAACATAATTTACTTATTATAATGTGAAAAAATCAGGCTAGAAAAGCTGATAATACAGCTTTTGGTATGAAAAGAAAACAAAAGAGTTACGAGACTTACAAATTTTCTAAGAGCATTAACTTTCGTTTAATCTTTTCTTATTGTCTTATGTGGTAATAGAAAAATATATCTGCATTAATAATTTGATATTAATTGAATTTTTAATTATCAATAATTGTATAAAATGCATGTTCACACTTATACATTCCGTTTGGATGCATAGCAACAAAATCATAATCTATTTATTTTACGGTTTGCAATTTCATAAGATAACTGCTTTTCAAAATGTAGTTATATTCTGATCTTTGGATAATCTCAGAAAAGTATTATATATTTTAAAATTTTTTAATTTTGTGTTTTTGGCAAGTTAGGAATTTCAAAGATTTTGTGAGATAAAATAAACATGGAAGATCCTTCAAGGTATGGGATAATAGAAAAGAGGAGTGAGGGAAAGAGAGCTGAAAAAACATTATAAAGAAAAATCTCAATATTAAAATTTCTACATTTGAATATCATGATTCTACCTATATCTCGAATGTGAGATTTGGTTGCCAAACAGCTTTTTTTTTTCTATTTATTATTTAAGTTATCATAAAATATCGTAATATTTTTTTGTTATCCAAACAAGGTCTTAATTTTTGTTAACACGTCTATTAACTTAGTTCTGTTTCTTAATTCGTCCTGTCTCTTGTGAAGGAAAAATGGGCATTCTGCTGGATGCTCACGAACTAATTTTCCTAGACATTTTCTTTCTTATGATATAATCACTCAAACAAGAACTTATGGGAGAAAGTATTTTGGCATTTTTACTATGGTGGAAGTGTAATTGTGCTCTGATCAAACAACTATTGCTTAGGAAGCATAGACGCTTAGGAAGCATAGACACTTCAAAGCGAGTTTTGTCTCACTTTTCAATTTGATTTGGACTTTTGGAACTCATGGCACTTGCTTGATACGTGTCGGACACGCTAGAGCGGTAATCGAGTAGAAACTTCATGCCACGGGCATGTCATCTTAAGAAAATGTAAAGATTGAATGTTTGCACTTTGGGTCCATGTCTTACTTCAACAAATTTAAATAGACACTTGATTAAAGCAGATGGTTGTTTAAAGTTCTAATAGAACCTCAGCACCTCTTGAGAATGCAAATGGAGCACTGTGGATTTGCATTAGTTCAGACATTGGATTAGAGTTCAGATTCTTTGTTAATATATTTACATCATTAGAGACTATGGATTTTAATTTGTAAAACAATTATTTAGTTTTCCAATTTACCTTTAATTAAAATATGACAGAAACCCTAGGGATGTTGATGTGTATTATATATATACTCTAGCAGCCAAGCACACTTGTTGCTTTGTCACTATCTTGTCTTTGCATCCATGCTCAGTAGGTTATAATATTATTTGCTTCATTATTTGCTTCTGTTCTTGTAACATTGAAATGCAGGCATGGAAGTATTTATAATATTCATGCATGCTAGTTTCATGTTATAGTGCTATTTGCTTCTTCTTCTTTTTTACATATAGATGCAAGCGTGGAAAGAGGAAGTGGAGCGTGCTCGTCAAGGTCAAAGAGATGCTGAGAACAAGCTCTCTTCTCTGGAGGTAGTTCATTTTAAACTTATTACTAACAAAAGATAATATTATCTAGTCTCGCAATATGCATTTGTTTTTGTTATTCTTTTTTTTTTTTTTTTTTTTTGAGAGGAATTTCTTCTGGTTTATTATTGGACATATGTGTTGACTAGTCTAGGCTGTAGGTTGAAGAAAAAACCAGCTTGGTTGCTACTTTTTATGAGTATCTTTTGGTGTTTCTTATTTTCGGGAATTGTTTTAGCCTATCGGTACTAACTTCTTCATAAAAACATCTGACAGGCCGAGTTACAAAAAATGAGAGTGGAAATGGCTGGAATGAAAAGGGATGCTGAGCATTATTCGCGGCAGGCAAGTTGGTCTGATCATATTGTTTGCGTATGATGGTTGATGAGTATTGCTAAACCAGTTTCTACTAATACTAGTTTCCTGAACAATGTGTGATTTTGTGTGACACTGAAGCCTAAACTGGTTTATATTGGTGTAGTATCACCTCATTTGGATGCTTATGGAAAGAAATCGAGCCTGAGGATTAGGTTAGTAATACTCGCATTATGAAAAATCTTGCTGGTTAAAAATGATTTTTTATAAAATAGATAATGCAGATACGGAAAAAGTCCAGCATTGCTTTCATCAACAAAAAGATGGACCAATTTGTATATATACTACTCTTTCATGTCCCTAAACATGGGAGAGTTGCAAATAATGAGATTTTAGCAAGCCCTCCTAGTGGAAAATTGGAAACATGCAAAGTCGTATTCAAATTGGTCTCCTTCCATGGAATCTTGTTGTCCCTCTTTCTGAAGACAAAAGGTTTAGAAGATAATGATGGCGATGCTTATGATAATTTTGTGTTTTTGAAGCGTCAGGCTGCCGAACATTATCTTTGACTCTTCATTTCACCTTAATTTTTGTAGACTTTGAATATTGTTACCTCTGCAATTATATTAACTAATAAGTGAGCCACAAATACTATTCTACGCTATGGTGGAGTTTATTGAAGTCCTCTGAAGTTATGGTGAGGGTTGAGAGAAATTGTTTTGGTATTTTAACTAGCCCCCGCAGGTTGAAGCTCTATTTTTTGGGCATAAATCTTGGGCTTTATGCAATGGTATATATATATATATATATATATATATATATATATATATATATATATATATATATATATATATATATATATATATATATATATATATATATATATATATAATCTGCAATTAAATGCGTGTCCGACACAAATTGAACCTGGATTGCTCTGATACCATATTGAAGTCCTTTCTGCTGCAGCAAAACTCTGAAGTTATAGTGAGGGAGGGAAATTGTTTTGGTATTTTAATAAAGTTTACTGGAGTAAAGGATTAAATGAAAGTGTATTGTATTGTTGAGGTAAATATTCGTTTATTGGTTGTTTTCAATTCTATGGCCCAGATCCATTTGATGACCGGACTTGGATCATGTTGCAGAGGTGAATCTTTGAAGGGGAATTTTTGTACTGGTTTGCACTGGAAGTGGAGGACTTGGATGTATATGTATTATGATGTAAGGTTTTGTTATGTGAGATGAAGGCAATCACCTTTTAATGAAGATTGTGTTTTGGGGCTCTGAAAGATATTTCACATTGTATTCCTCACACTTTTGTCAATTAATCTTTGCTCCTTCAAGCCATGAACACAAGTTGTCACGCCCCTCACCTAGAATCTAGATAGTGGAATGCCAAAAACATATTCTCTTATGAATATGCCAAGTCTCCAGTGCAATCCAGAAGTTAAAATAGTTTATAATCAATCACGAATTTCTCCCTCAAAAAGCTAGCTACGATAACTTTATGGATTCATGAGAATCATTATAAATTATACTAACTCTTGTTTCATATCCTTCCTATGTGAAACTATTCAAGTTAAGGTTATTACATTCTCCCCTTTTACGATATAACGTCCTCGTCACAGTGACACAATAACACATGAATACTTTACCAGTCAGTATGAGATTTTAGAGGTGGTTTTCATGGATTCTAGATGTGGCTCCCACTGATTCAATTGGTGACCCTTACTATATTTGTATGGCACTTTGTTCTGTATAGCACTTAGTTCTGCATATTTTCAATTGGTATTTAGCTCTGATATCACTTGTAATGCCCTCCACCCGGAATCAAGTTAGTGGAACGCTGGTAATATATTTTCGTAGGAATATACTAAGATTTCGGTAGAATAACAGAAATTAAAATTGTTTATAATTAGGTGCGGATTCCTTCCTTAAAAAGGCTAGGTATGATTACATTATGGATTTATGAGAATCATTTGAACTATACTAACTCTTGTCACATATAAAATGTAGGATTATTCGAGCTAGGAATATTACACAAGTCAAAGGCTGGACCAGTTAAATTGATCTATCTCTTTTTTTGCACCTTGATTGGCTGTGATTTCCTGGGTTTTCTATAACATCACGATAATATTAGATGCAGTTTGTACCTACAGCAAATGTTTGCAGTAATTTGACAAGCTCAGTAAAAGACAGACGATATGTGGAATGCATTTTGACCAAGAAATGTCGCATGCTTTTATCTGTTAGACTGTTATATTGAATAAAAAGGAAGTCACCTCAGGATATAAACATCAATCACAAGTAAACTCTAAATGATGGCAAAAGTTCCATGGAGAAATTGCAGAAAAGGAAAGTGGGGAAAGGAAGAATGAGTGATGTGTTTCAATTTTCAAAATGCAATGAAAATTCGGTTGGCAAACCACAAAATGAGGTATGCATTAGCATCTGGGTAGGGAAGGAGTACAGTGCTTAATCTTTTACCTGGAGAAAATAAGAAAATCTGACTGGTTATGTACTGTTATATTTAAAATGAGTTTACTGGGGAGTTTTTAGTAGCTTCTGCAATAAAAGACATGGTTAATGCAAGCATATGGAACCTAGAGGAAGTTGTTGCAAAGAAGGGTGTTGAGATTTACTTCAAAAGGAAAGGTAAATGGACATAGAAGCCATGAGGATGCAAAGCTTGATCCTTCTGAGGATTTAGCTTTATAAGAACTTGTTGCATAAGGTAGACGAGATAATATCCTCTTCTTATTTTTCTTGTCCTGTTTGGTTTCCTCAATGTGGGAAAATGGGATATCTTGTAATTCGCAACAATCACGTCATTGTAGCTAAGCGCCATCTCTTTTAGATCCCTGGAAAGATGGAACTTGAATTAATGAAATTGTTCTCAGGGATTTAAAAATTTGAATTCCAGCTGTAACTGAAATTCCACATTAGAGATGGGCTCAGATCAAAATTTCTCCGATGGTTACAAGTATTGGTTCTCCATTATATGTGCCATTGCACAAAGTTTTCGTACCGATGATTCTTCTAGATGTTAGCACACGTTTGTTTGAGTTGCCACTTTTTCAAGTGGGTCCGAGTAACAAATTTACACTTTAGTGTGATAGGCTGTGCAACTGTATCCGTATTATTGTTCTCTTACTTCCTAAAAAGTTGTTTCTTGGCAGTTTACTTCTTCTTTACCTTCTGCTCATAAGTGATTTGCTTGGTTAATATCTTGAGACTAGATAGAACTTATCAAAACTGCTGGCTAGTTTTAACCAAGGAGCAATATGCACTGTAGTATTTTGTTTTTCCTGCTAGATGTTTATTGTTTAATTCGTACTTGTTTAACTTGTTTATTTACAGGAACATATGGAATTAGAGAAACGATACCGTGAGCTAACAGATTTGTTGGTAAACTTCCAACTTAAAATAGTCTACATGTATTTATTATATGAGCATATTCTCTGGAGAATGGTGATTGAGATTTCACATTATTACATTACTTCGTTTCAGTACCATAAGCAAACACAACTTGAAGCCATGGCCAGTGAAAAGGCTGCAGCAGAGTTTCAGCTTGAGAAAGAGGCAAGGCGTCTGCAAGAAGCACAGGTTTTTATATCACATTTCTTATTTTTCCCTAGTTCGTGGATATTTGCTGCAGTTATGTAAGCACTTTATTGTTTGTTTGGTAGGTAGAAGCAGAAAGAAGTAGAGTTTCTAGACGGTCTTCTGCAGTATGGGTAGAAGATACTGATATAAAAGCACTTGAGTATGTTTACCTTCTTACTAAAAATTATTTTTTGTCCTATGTATCATACTTAATATAGCACTTGCTTGCGTAAATTTTTTGCTCATGTTTTCTTTATCCAAGCCTTCTGGTTCATGTACATGATTCCAACATGATGAAGACAGTAAAAGCTAAAATTGGCCAAGTTTTGATTAGGGATTTAATTAGGATTTGTACATATTTGATTAGATTATGAGTAGTTGACTGTTATCCTGTTTACATGTGAGGTGCATGGAGGAAGTTTTTGTATATTGCTTCTAAGACTTTATTTTAAACAAAGAATTGTTTTAGATAAATTTTGTTATTGAGAGCATACGATTTGCTATTCGTTAAATTTTTCACGTGTGATTTGCGAGAGTGGGCGTGCGACTCGTTTAGGTGTAAGGTCCAAATCCCCTATCAAACCCTAATTTCATCCCCAAATCTCCAAATCTTCACTGCAAAATCCTAATTCCTCTTCCGTTCTACATAAATTTAATTTCAGAGCTCAAGATCAAAATCTTAGATCACCATCTTCTATTTTTTTTGGTTTTTGATTTTAGTTTTTGAAGAAAAGACAAAAAATAGTAAAAGAAAAGAAAAAGAGAAATAAAAGGAAAAGGAAAATAGAAGAAATAAAAATAAAAAAAAAAATCAAATCAGAAAAAGAAGCCTAGCATTATTATCTCCTTCAATAACTCCTTCAGCAATGACAAAAGCTTCATCCCTGCTGATCAACGCATCGATTCTAGCCACCCCTTCTCCAATCAAGACTAGCAAAAGTCTCTGACTTCTTCATTGCCTACGTCTGTCACTGTCCCTTCGTCAATCCTATTGTTAATCGCCTTCCAATTACAAGCCCCTACGTCACCATGTCGGATCCGACTCTGCCATCAGTCCAGACCATTAGCAAGCCCCCCTACGAACTCATTGAGACCTAGGCGAGCACTGCTTTGCCTCTGAAGCACCCCATTATCATTTCTGACCAGCTTGGAGCACTCCTGTTGTTCGTCCTCGCTCTTTAGGTGTCTCCGAGCAACACTGATGAAGACTACCTTCCCTTTCCCCTCCAACTTCCCCCATCGACATGTCAATAGCAACGCCAGCCCATCGACTATTGCCCATCTTCATCGATTGCAGTGGGAGCTCACTCCCCTCCATAGTCGATCACTACTGCGTATAACAAATTTTGGCCGTTAGAGTGTCTTATTTTGATCATATAGTTGTGCATTTAATTATAGTGTGTAGAATTTATGCATAATCATTTGTGTGCTTAGTTGAACATGCATTTGCACTTATGTAGAATAGTCTATCGTATACTTCATAGTGGTAAGCTATGGAAAATCACACTGATTTTGTGGTTAAGTTAAACATGATTATAGAGAGCACCCAAAAACTTCAAGTAGGCTAGTCGCACTCACTTCACATATAGTTAACTTAGAAATACGAGTTAATGGATATTAACTTAATGAAAATAATCATAGGGATGAGGGTAGACCTAGTAGAGCTCACGATTTTGAAAGAGATGATAGTAAATACGTTGAGTGTACTGAGGATGATCATTATCATAATAACATGTTTTTTAGGGTACATATGAACCCAGTGTCTATGATTGATTAACGGATATTAACTATCTTTTTTATTGGTAGGGATGTTTGAAGCCCGTAGGATCTGTTTTATTAAGATAAAACTAGAAGGGTCTAATATCCATATAGAGACATCTAGAGAGAGACAAGAACCGATAGGAACATGGATTGAGATGAAAGAAGAGCTTAAAAAGAAATGCTTCGTCCAAATTTTGGGGTTTTTTTTTCCTTACCAGTTGTCTAAATTGAGGTAGGGAAACATGGCTATGAATGAGTACGTGTGTAAGTTTGATGAGCTGACAGTGCAGCATGACATTCAGAAAGATAGTTGTCTAAACAGAGGTAGGGAACATGGCTATGAATGAGTACGTGCAAGTTTGATGAGCTGACAATGTAGCGTGACATTAAGAAAGATAGTTGCCTTACCCTTTCTAGGTTTCGCAAAGGACTCTGATTTGATATCCAGCATGAGATCATCCCAAACACTATGAATTCTGTAGCATATTAGTTAGCTCCCAACATTGAGACTTATTTGCAATCACCTTCGCCTAGAGAGTCAGCCTTCAAAGCTTAGTGCTACACACGTAACTACTATTCCTAAAGCCATAACTAGTGAGTCATCAAAACAGGCTACAAAACAGATCAACTATTTCAAGTATCATGGTTTTGGTCACTTTGCTTACCAATATCCCATGATGACTACTTATAGACAATGGTTTGTGATGAAGGCTCTGTAACAACCCCAAACCACAGAGGTGGGCCCGCGTATGTGTTCCAACAAAGGGGTAGGGTGTCACTTGCGGGCACTCTCAATACCATAATACACGAGTCCCTTTTTTTTCTCTTTCAAACACAAACACTGCAAGAATATGGAAGCACATAAGTATGAAATATCACATTACAGG
The DNA here is from genome assembly GCA_036321105.1 of Dracaena cambodiana. Lineage (NCBI taxonomy): Eukaryota > Viridiplantae > Streptophyta > Magnoliopsida > Asparagales > Asparagaceae > Dracaena > Dracaena cambodiana. Next base: position 68,686,811 of record JAYEPQ010000003.1, on the reverse strand, counting down.
CATAAATATTGTTAGGTGAGAATGAGATTGTGGAGGAAGTCTACAAAGCCCAAGGAGATTTTGGTGATGCTTAGATAATTTGATAGCAATAGATACATATTTGCATACTGCATCTAGAGAAGAAGATTGGCGTAGGACTGATGTATTTCACACTTATTTCACAAATAATAAGAGATATAAAGCCATTATTTATGGAAATAGTTGTGTGTGAACATCATCTCTAAGTTAGCCGTTACGAAGATAGGTCCCAAAGTTGAACAACACCCATAGCCATATGTCACTTGGATTGGTATGAGTTTTTTTCATTATCCGGCATTTTCATGTGGTTATTCAGTTTTCGAGTTACGATGATCATATTTGGTGTGATGTGTTACACATAGTAGTATCCTGCTCGGTAGACGCTAGTTGTTTGACCTAGATGTGAAGAGTTTTGAAAGCCAAACACTTTTACATTTATGTTCCATGACAAGAGAATATGACAAGAGAATAGTGTTGACTCCTTTTCCACCCAAGAGTCCATATGAAATCAAAAGAATACATTGGTAGCGGCTATGAAAGGTCAGAAATCCCTCCATTTTGTGCATATATGAGTCATGAGTATATGGAGTGTATGTCCATAACACCTATAGAGCTGCTTCCTATGGAACCATGGGCGATATGTCTAACCTACCTAGATTGCATATGAGAATCCATATGCAGATTGTATTTAACGATATAATTAATATTTGTTGCAAATATATACAAATAAAGTGCAAGGATCTTCAACTTGAGTCGTGATGAATAGGGCTCGCCCTGAGAGGTTCTCTTTTGGATATGTAGAGATTCTTCATACTTGACATATGGATTCTTTCAGCTTTCCGTAGGAAATTGATGCGACTGTTTCTAAGTTAGATATTCGACCAGCACTCAGTATTAGCTCCATTGTCGATGGTGCATGCTTAACTTGGTATTATGCTCCAGTTGACCCGTCTATGCCCGACGTCCTTTGTGACAACAAATTTATAACTCTCTCACATTCCTCTACCGGCACTGTTGCCATCACCATAGGGATGTCAAACAGAAAGCAGTTGGTTACAAACTTGTTCAATTTACGTGTACTTGGTTTGGTGGAAAGTTATGTCAGATCTCAAGGATAATGACCAACTTCACCCAAACTTGTGTGATTTTCCTATCGTTGTCATTCACCAATGGTGAATGGTTCCAAGTCGGGGAGAATTGATGAAGATAATAAAAGCCAAGATTTAATCAAAATTTGTTTAGAGATTTAGTTAGGATTTGAATAGATTTTATTAGATTATGAGTTAATTGACTTTTGTCTTGTTTGTACGTATGGTCACATAGGGAGTTTTTAAATATTGTGTGTAACAATATTTTAAACATAGAATTGTTTTAGAGACATCTTGTTATTAAGAGCATGTGATCTGCTAGAATTGTCAAATCTTTTTTGTATGATTTGCGAGAGTGGACATGTGATTCGCATAGTCTAAGGCCCAAAAATCCCCTAAAACCCTAATTTTTTCCTATATCCCTAAATATCTATTACAAAATTCTAACTGTGTCATAACGTCTTTTTGGCTATTGGTAAAGTTTAATGTATCTATCATCCTGCTTTGCTGTCCAACCATCAATATGGCACAGCTAATGACATGTTGTGGCACAGGCACTAATGATGTACAACTTGGATACATGCACTTGGGCAACCTTTTACAGTAGGAAGATATCTTGCTGTGAATCAAGACTCTTCTCAGATATGAGATTAGTCCTATCAGAAGTCAAAAGCCACGAGCATTCGAGTAAACGCAAAATTATGTATGTTAGTAATGGATATAATCATACATTTTACATCATAGTATACAAATGATTTGATACAATGGACTTGATAACATCGGCCTGTTTGATGTTGTTGTATATTTACCAGTGGCCAAGTGACTAGTAGCGTTGGACCAACCAACTTTCCAATCAATCAGGGCACATGATTATGAGTTCAACACATAGTCGAACTTTCATTAGCTTCGTATTGATAAGGAAAAGTTGTTCATCTACTTCACTCCAACCCATATGTGTATGATATTTCATAAAGAAGCAACAAATCTTTGGTTCACGCAATACTGAAGTTCCCCCTCTGGTAGTAGAAACTGCACGTTACTCAAATTGCAAGGATTGACATCAAAAATTAAAATATTGTGCAGCTCTATACTGCGAACATCCTCTATATGGCCCTCGAAGTTCAAATCATTTGGCATTCTCAATTGAGAAATTTCACTAGTGTAATAATAGATATCGGAGAAAAGCACAGTCATGTTAAATACTGTGTATGATATCCATCCTTAGATAATCATTCATAATATCTTGTATATAGCTTTAGTGCCATGAACAACTCAAATTAATCCATATTTCACTATAAGGACCAAGACTAAAGGGTGTATTGAAGCCCCATAAGTGACATAATATATGAAATTGTTATATTTAGAATATTATGTTGATTCAGGCATATAAATCTGTAGAGAAGCCTGACCACAAGTAAAATTGCTGCATTTCTTTAACTCATCCCATTTCGCATCTCCCCTGTTCATTAGAATAGAAGATCTTTGGATTTTTTTTTTTAATTAACAACTTTATTGCAGGCCTCTTCCCTTGCACCACCGCCATATGGCTGGCGCAAGCATACAGGTGCATAGTCTTCTCCCTCTGTTCTTGTCTCTGCCGTTTGCTTTCTGTTAACTCATGAAGCATGGATCCTTGCAGTTGCAAAAAGCAGCAAAGCTTTTAGACTCGGGAGCTGTCAGAGCCACTAGGTTTTTGTGGCATTATCCTATTGCTCGGATCCTTCTCCTCTTTTATCTGGTTAGAAGTGGTTTATTTTCTTCTTATTGAATTTTTAGGAATATATATACCAGAGAGCCTCATAAAAATTAATTAATTTCATTGGAATTTTTGCTTAATAAATTTCACGGTATATTTGCAGGTATTTGTACACTTCTTCTTAATGTATTTGTTGCACAGGCTTCAGGTATGTTTTCTGAATGCCATTAATGGTCACTGACTAGCATGTCATACCCCTGCCAAATAATTATCTATAGCAAATGTTATTTGCCTGTGTTTCTTAACTTTACCCTGCCCTGACTATGCCCATGTTTTGTTCAACCCAAGGATTAAGTATCAGCCAATATCAATATATATTTCATCTATCATATCTGATTTTAAGGAACCTAATACACAATATACCATATAATATTGGTCTGATACTGTCGATATGTACAATATTGCCGATAAAATAAGCCCGATATAACCAATTTTGATATCATTTGTGATTGGTTGATATCTATACTGATTCCGATGTTTTATACCTTGGTTTAGCCATTTCAAATGATTACAAGAAATCAAATTCTGGACAGGTTAAGGATTGTGATTTGCCTAATTTGTGTTGGTTGTAGTAGTTGTTGCCTTTGTTTCTCAGCTATAGTCATTATTGGCTATTGGTTGTTATTTGTTTACCAATTGATAAACTGTTGGAAAAGATAAAGAAATAACAGAATCTGTATCTCTATATCTGCCTGCTTTGTTGAGGACTCCTTTAGGTCTCAGGAGTCTTTGAAGAAGAGAACTTCAACGACATATAAATGATTTGAAAAGCATGTGTATTTTGCAATTCTAGCCAATTTTGTCCATTTACATTCACCTAGTTTCTTCTCAAGGAGATTTCTGAGTGGATAGTTTCATGGTATTGGAAAAAGGTTCACGATAAGTTTAAATATTTAAGAATCAGCGTTACCTCATTTCTGTGGATCAAACGATGCTCCATCTGGTTTTGGTAACTCTTTATTAGACTGGCTCTTGACTTCAGTAATCAGGGAAGAAGACTGTTTTTAAATGCAGATAAGGATACACATCTGCTGCACCTGCATTTACTTCTGCATGTACCATGTAGTTCCCTAATGCATGATAATCCTGTTGTATATCTTTAACTTGTAGGACTATTTCACTGTAGACATTTTCCCTTTTTCAATATTGGCAGGGTTACAAATGTTATTTATTAGATACTAATGTCAATCTTATAGCATTTTAGTCTTTAAATCAAAAGTCTGAGGCGTTGAAGAAAAATTTTAGTTAACATGACAAGCATATATTATTCTATGTCGTTGTATACCCTTAAAATCTCAAATGATTTTGGTCCTCCTCTAACATCTAGGATGTCTCTCTAACACCTAAGCTTAGTAACTTCAAGTTATCATCCTCATTCTTAACAGTTGTTTAGTCATCTTTGAATTGATTTGCATGTCTTTTGCCTCTTCTATGCTAACTTTCTGGAGATCATCTTATCTACTTAGGATTCTATTCTTAGCTAGCCAAAAATTCATCCCAAGTTTGGAGAGATGTTTAGTCCTATCGTTAAAAGCATAATCCTATATCATTTCATTAAATAATTGGTCCACTTTACCATCTTGCATGATTCTTTTGTTTGTGGAATTTCTTTCTATTAATTTGTTTGTCATAATATGTATTGATTTATGAGATAAGAATGTGTAATGTCTAAACAAGAAATGTGGTTACTGAAAAATGTGTATGATTTCAAATCAATAGGAAAAATTGGAATATGTGTAATTTTGACTAAATTGCAAAATATTAGGGTGTAGTTCAAGTTAAATATTTGAAAATACGTAAAAGTGATTGTTTGCTTTACTGAGGATGAATCATTTATCATGATGGTGTAATTTAGGAAGATTTTGGTCATATGAAAAAGAAGAAATTTGATAAATTTGTCGGTGCATGTATGACCAAATTACCCATGTAGTTGGAAGGAAACTTTTTATCACATATCTATAAGAGCTGCCATGTTTTAGCAATGCTTAATAGGTCAGAATATTGCACAATGGAGAAAAAAATGTGCTAAAATGTGTCATCACTGAAATGAGAAATAACTGTTGCAACTATCAAAAAGATGAGAGGCAATGCACTAAGAGATGGATAAGAAATAAGAGAATGTTTACAAGGTACACTAAAAGATGGATATGAATTGTTAGATTAGAATATCATTTTGTATTTGGATTTAGTTTGAGTTTAGTACCACGTCGTCTGTTGAGAGGTTTATATGGAGTTGAGATGTATATAAATATATGTATTCTCTGACTTATAATAGATATGAAGATAGAGAAATTGATTTTTGGTTTTGATTAACTTTCTTACATGGTATGGTTCTGATTAACTTTCTTACATGAATGCATATGAAGTGCAGGTAGATTCAGTTGAGGTAACATGAGGGAGTCATTTCAGATATTTTAGACATTTGTAAAGGAGAACAGTAGTGCACCATTTTAGGAGTAGTAGAGTTGTAGTGGGTGTTGCTACAACTAGATTTACACCAAAAATATGCATAGATTGTTGCAGGTAAGTCTACAGTAGTTGCTTCTTTGCTAGAGGAGTTGGTGCATAACAGACGGAATGAACAGGGATTTACAATCTGATCTCAAATACTTCAGAAAAAAGGCACTGTTTTAAAATTACCGAAATGGATTTATCTCATCCTTGCTGCGGTAGGGGAGTTCTTCCAAGTTTGCTATCTATGTTACTCAATGTAGTGAGAGTATCACAACAGGTGCTTTAACAACCCTCCGAGGTTCTTGAAGACCATAGTGGTATTAGCATTCAGTTGAAACTGTTTTGAACTGCTGAGTTGGAACTTATACGAGGTTTTTTTTTTTTTTTAAGAAATTTTAACTTGTCTGAAACTATATAGTTTGGATGATCCTAGGCTCTGGATTCTCAATGAGCTCAGCAGCTGAGAGTTCGTGTGTAGTACTATATATTTTTTAAAAAATTTCTTTTAGGAAAAGACAATCAAAAGTGGATAATAGTTCTAAAATCGCACTAAGTAGGCTTCCTATTGGTCATTCTGTTTCAGAGTTATCAGTTAACTGCAAGTAATATAGTTCTTCATAAGAGGGAAGAGTGTACGTTGATCGCTGTCTGGCTCATGTGCACATACAGCTGCCCCATAGAACTGTACCTGGACTGTCCAGGATCATGCTTTTTCAAACCTGTTCTTTTTCATTAATTGAGCGCACCTTAAGGTCTTTCCCTCATACTTCCCATATCATCTCTCTTTGGTGTTCTTGCCATGACAGCTTGAGCTCCTTGGTCTTGGTTTCGTTACAGTAAAGCATTAAGACAGGGGTGGTCTTTTGTGATCAACACTTTGGGTGTGTTTTGCTTACTAGAAGTAGTAGAACTGTAGAAGTGAATAAGAAACTAAGAAGTAATTCCAAAATGAAAATAGAAGAAGAGAGTTATTCTTGTGTTTTGCTTTTGGAAGAAAAAATGTTATAGAAAGTGAAAGGAGTATAATTTAATTGACTAAATAAAAACAATACTTATATTATTTAATTTGTTTTTTTGTATATTAATAAAAGTGCAACTTTTGAATGGTAACAATGGCATGCAAACAAAAATTTACACGCAAACAAAAAATTAAATTTTTGTCTCTTTCCTCTTCTTCCTTAAGTTCTTCCAAGCCAACAACAACAACAACTAAGCCTTTTATCCTAAGTATTTGGGGTAGGCTACATGAACCAAAAAAAGAATAACGCCGGATCGATCACTTTGATATTCCTTCTCCATTCATTTTTATTAAGTAATATCTCCTTATTTAAATCTCTAGACTCCATATCTTTGCGTATCACCTCCATCCATATTTTCTTCAGTCTTCCCTTCCTTCTTTTAACTTGTCCTACATTGATAAACTTCCCTCTTCGAACTGGTGCATTTGTAGACCTACATTGCATATGACCAAACCATCGTAAGCGATTTTCTTGCATCTTCTCATCGATGAGAGCTACACCTACCTTAGCACGAATATCTTCATTTCTCACTTTATCTCTCCTAATATTGTTGCACATCCAACGGAGCATGCGCATCTCTTTTACTCTTATCTTCTGTGAATAACGTTTCTTTATAGCCCAATATTCCGTGCCATATAATAAAACTGGCCTAATAGCTATCCTATAAAATTTTTCTTTCAATTTTAACGGAATGTTACGGTCGCATAAAACTTCCGTTGCCCTCCTCCATTTCAACCATCCAGTTTGTATCCTATGATTAACATCATTATCGATTTCTCCATCATTCTGAATAATAGAACCTAAATATCTAAATTGACTGCTCATTTGTATCTCTTGCATATCCAGTTTTACAGCATTATAGTTTATGGTCCGTCGTTTACTAAATTTACATTCCATATACTCTGTTTTAGAGCTACTCAATATGAAATCTCTAGATTCTAATGTATGCCTCCATAATTCTAACTTAGCATTTACCCCTGCTCTTGTCTCATCAGCAAATAGTATACACCAAGATATCTCATCCTGAATGGCTTACGTTTTTCCAAGTCAAAATGTGGTAGAGAATTTTAGAGGTAAGGTGTCACATTGGTGTCACCTTAACGTCCAACTTTTTTCTTGACCAAATGAACACTTGAAGTGTTGGAAATAGACTTACTTCCTCTATTCTACTTCCATACAAACAAACACGCCATTAGAAGGGAGAGTTGATCCTTTGGATTGTTGCTATCTGGTTGATATATTGTGAAGTCGTCTCAGTATTTTACTTTCTGAACTTTGAGAATAATGATAAACTAATTCCCCTGAATGAGATATGGCTAATTGCACTGGTCAATTGGTATATAAAAATTTCATGTAGGAAAATCTTTTATTTGGTTTACTTATTAGCTACAATGTGAACTTCTTGTTAATAAAACTGATCACTGATGTGCTTTCTGCCCATAATTTCAGGAGCAAGCAGATGACTTTTCTTCGCAAGAAGTTGCTAAATCTATGGGTCTTAGCGATTCAAGTTTGCCATAGTTCGGCCATTTGCTGTTCTGGATTATAGGCCAGACTTTGATGCTTCCTTCGCCCTCTCAAGGCTTTGCCGTATGACCTTTTTCCTTGTTTTTTTTTTTTCCCAATTTAAATGTTTTCCTTTTTTTTTTTAAAAGAAAAGTCTCTATAGTCAATTCTTTTACATTTTACACGCATATGATTTCAAATGTAGTGTAATAATAATGTTAAAGCATATTCCAAATATTTGTACACATCACCTGAAGCAAACACTAGCTGTACCTTCTCTTTCTTTGTTTACAATCTTCTCTATTATATATTTTCTGCAATCAAGATTGAAAGTCCAAGTGGCGTATGGTATGAGTTTGGCAAATTTTAGATACGATCAATTGATGGCTGTGTCCCAATAAATCGATAAATTCACCGTAGAATATTTGGATCAAAATGAAGCCTGAAGAGTAATGATAGAAAATGTTATCACATCAAGACTTCTCACTCTAAGTTTTATGTATCGAGTCCTCATGTTGGGGAGCATGCATTCCACGTTTCTTGTGCAAAAGGTTGTACGTTATGTAGGTAACTACAAAGATCCTATGGAACAGGATTTTACCAAAATAAGAGTCACCTTTGTTTTTATTTTTATTTTTACTCTTTTAAAGAAGTGTTCCTATTTTCGTTTTTGCGGATTACAGTTTCGTGCAAGGCCCATATTTCAATCTCCTATATGTATGAGTGTGAAGGGAATTCTAAACGAGCACACCACTTGACTGAGTGAGCTCCACTTTCCCATTCTGTGCCAATCACTTGATTTTAGGATGTGGTGGTCGAGTGGTGTGCTCATTTAGAATTTCACGGTGTGGAGCCTTTGTTTTTAACTTTTATTAAAAATAACGATTTCCTACTGGTATTCCCAAAGGAAAACGCAGTTTACTGACAACTATTAATGAAGATTAATCTAGATGAGAGATGTAAAGATAAATCTCACATCCATGTTTGAAAAAATAGGGAAATGTAAACTGAATATGAGAAAATTGGATACATGGATCAAACATGAACCTGACATGGTATGAGACGGAAAATATATAGTAAATTAATATGAGCAACCACAAATATTAGAGGTTCGTTAGAGTAAATAATTAGATTATTAAGGATTTGTCAAACTTCTTTTTAAAATTAAAGAGCTACGGGTACTTACTTTAAGCTCTTATGTCCTTGGGAACATCATTCCGATTATTGCTAGCTATATCTAATTCAATCGAGAAAATTTTATTTTAGTCTCTATATTGTCTTTTATATATATATATATATATATATATATATATATATATATATATATATATATATATATGAGAAAACGGAAAATACACCGGCGGTGAAGGAAGTTTCCTTCACCGCCGATTAGGTGGCCCAATAAAATTATTACACGTTGTGTCATTTAAGAGAATTCATTTATTTGTTATCTTAAATGACGCAACGTGTTATAATTTTATTGGGCCACCTAAGCGGCGGTGAAGGAACTCCCTTCACCGCCGGTGTATTTCCCGTTTCCTATATATATATATATATATATATATATATATATATATATATATATATATATATATATATATATATATATATATAGTAACATAAGAAGTAGGATCCTTGTATTCAAATTTTTCTTTTAACATATCAATGTCAGTGTCACATTGCAGAAAATAGTTCCAAATACATAGAAAAATTGGTATATGCATCCGCATTAGATTTGATTTAGGTACCAATCAGGACATTTAAATAATATTCATCTGATTAAGTCTTGCTTTGTTGAAAAGTAAAATGTTTAAAACTTTTTAAGAAGATGTTCATGTGTGATCTGCTAGCATTTTTCCTTTTTTTCATCTTTAAAACGACAACCTATTTTATTGTTTGACAAACAAAACACATATCTCAATATGCAACAAAAAATGAATTTAATTGGTTGAACTCCATGCTGTAACAATAGATCACTATCACAAAAAAAAAAAAAAAAAAAAGCAAAAAAGCTATTTTGATGAACAATTATCCGGCTGAATTGCATTATTATCTTCCATTATTATTGTTTTAGATTTGAATTCTTTGTGAAGTTCAAGATTGTCTAAAGCACATATCAACTATTTATTAAACTAATGAATGGTTAAGATCTATTCTAAGTTAATACATACTATACATCCCTAGTAATAAACACTTTTTACTCTGAAAAATTGTTATTATCCATCCACTTAATGAGCATATGAAATTATGTCTCAAATGGTCATTGTAATTTTGCATTTTGGAGAGGATTCGGATGTGCGGCTGCTTATGCATGGATTACGTCATAAGCAAATCAGATAATATCTCGAGAAAATTAGTGGTCAAAGCATAGTCTATGCTGAATAATTTAATATCTTTAATAAGAAAAATACAAATATTAATGAGTCTCAGCTCTAGTTGTGAGAAATTTTAAATTTGATTTCTGATAGAAATTCAATTTGAATAATTTTGTAAGAATAAGTGTGTGAGAGTTTAAGTTTAAAAAAATCTTTTAGGACAAAAATTTAGCTAATGCGTATGCCCACTGCAATTGCAAAGGTATAAATGCCTGCGTCCTCAATAATTGACTTCGCACCGCTGGAGGTCATCCTTGCAAAAATATCTAATGTCGAGGAGTATTTTGGTGTGTTACTATTTTCCTCCATTTTTTTTTTCTCCCCTTGGAAGTATCTAGAGAGTTCCCAGTTGTATGAAGCAGAGTACTCGGATAAATATCATGGTTTTTGTCAATTACGATATTACCCTCAATCCTAAATGTACAAAACGGGAGTTTCTAGATGGGCACAACTTTTTTCCTTGTGAGCCCACTTAAAACTTCTGTAATATTACAGTATTGCCACCTAATTTTTTAGACCAAAATACTCCTCTCTTAACCCGCTCGCCCTCGCTATCGCCCCCCTCGCCCTCGCCCCCTGCCCCCGCTCACCCTCGCCCCCACCCCTGCCCCTCGCTCGCCCTCGCTCCAGTTTTCTGTCCGGGCTAACCAGTCCGGATCCAATTACTGGGTCCGGGACTGCTAGTCCGGATCCACAGTTCTGATCCGGACTGGCTAGTCCGGATCAGAACTGTGGATCCGGGCTAGCAGCCCCGGACCCAGTAATTGGATCCGGGCTGGTTAGCCCGGACAGTATGCCCAAAATGTGCAGTTTTGGATCCAAACTAGCAAACAATAGAGTTCCCTAATAATTTATTTGGCTCATTTTTGTTGGTCAGGTACCAAACAATATATTAAATCATCATCTTACTTGAGTTTTCTTCTCAAACAAGCTATAACTAGTAACTTCTTACTCTCCACGAACTTAATATAGACCGAACAATGCACATCAGAAATCATCCAAAATTAATGAGAATGAGAATCCGACTTTACTATTTTAGTAACTATATTATTGCATTCTTGTGTGATCCACAAACAGAAATCGATCAGGGTTGCTTAGCGTTCATGTTTTTGCCTACAATGGCGTCCATCCATCATGTCATTGCATAGGTGGATTCTCAAAAACCATCCAAAAAGAATTGACACAAGTTAGGGATGCCTATAAATATAGAGAGCACTGGATGGATGCAGCTAGCTAGCGTGAAAAATCAAAGCAACAGCAACCAATATGCAGGACCAAGCGCGAGCCGAACCAGAAAACATATCCGTGGCCTTAGTTCAGTTCCCGGCCCAAGGCCACCTCAACCAGCTCCTCCACTTCGCCATCCACCTCTCATCGCGAGGCGGCCTCTCCGTCTACTTCACCACCTCCTCGACCCACAACCTCTAGGCCCAGACAAGGCTCCAAGGCTGGGATCCAAATACCTTGGACAAAATCCAGTTCCACGACCTCCCATTTCCCTCCATCTCATGCCCCCCGTCCGACCCCAACTCCCCCAACAAATTCCCACTGCTTCTCATCCCCACACTCGAGGCGTCGATGGAACTGCAGGCTCCGCTGTCTTCGCTGTTCCGGTCTCTCTCCACATTCAATCGTCGGCTGGTCATTGTCTACGATCCGCTCATGCCCTTCGCTTGCAGCGGAGCGAATGAACTCCCAAACACCGATGCCTACAATTTCCAGCGAGGGTAATTTGGGTATATACGTATGCTCACTGGAAAAAACTTTTTTAAAAGGAAGCGTGTGCGCACCAGGTAAAGTGGGCGCCCTAGGAAAAACACCTGTGCCCATCTAGAAATTCCCTACAAAACCCATCGTGTTCCCACTCTCTCTATTCTAGTCGTTTCTTCCCTGCTTCTTTCTCCCCAAATTAGATCGTGATAAACTCCCAATTTTCCAAACCCTAATCTCTAAAATTTACATCTTTCCGTTTGAATTGAGCAAGGGTTTGACAGATCGAAAGCGGATTCGGGCGAATTGGACATGAGATTTGATGGATGAAGGAGGATGCCGGTTCTGCGTAGCGGAGCGAGGAGGGGACGGGCGAACTCGAATCTGAACCCGGTAGCAGCAGCAGTAGCTCAGCCGAGGAACCGGCGGGGGGCGGCGGCGAGGAACCGGAGGGGGGCGGCGGCGGCGGCGGTGGCGGCGGTTGTGGCGGATGAGAGGAATCCAGCTTTGAACGACGAGGAATTGAATCCCAAGGAGGAGGAGATCGTGTTGTTAGAGGGAGGCGAGGACAATAACGAAGAAGGGGTCGGCGAGAGGAGAATGGACGATTTCGATAGCGGGGGGAAGAGCGCGGATAAGGTCATCGGGGCTGAGGATGAGAGCGCAGCTCCCTTGCCTGAAAAGGTCAGATTTTTTTTTAAAAAAAATTTATTTTTTTTTATAACAAGGAATTTCAACCCTTTTGAGATTTTGCTATGGAGTTGAGGATTTTGATTGTTTCTATTCTCAGGTTTAGTTATTGAATCATTGTTTGACAAATTTAACAAACGTGACAATTTTTTTTTTTTGGGGAAAAAATTAGGGTTACTACATTGTGTTGCTCTTTTTTTGAAAGAGAAGTGCCTTGCTTTTTAATGATTGTAAAGGGCAATACTTAAGGTTTTAAGTACTGGCTATAGTGGATATATCATATTATATAGCGGTTATTGTCATCATCGGAGAAATATCGAGGATGTTTACATTTATCGGATATCAATATTGAAATATAAACATACATGCATGTATAGTAGAAAATATAAATAAGGTAATTCATGTATATATCATAAAAAGCTATATAAAACATCATATTATAAGTTTAGAATATACTAACCTCAATAATTTGATATCACATTTTGATTTTTGTCACATTGGAAGAAAAAAAGTAATTTTTCAATGAAGTGATAACCATACTTTCATATTGACGTGAAAAACATCTCTTTTGTCCATAACATAAAAAACAAAGCAAAAGAAAAAAATATAGCGGCTACTATCTTGCGTCCGATATAGTGGGTACATTATCGGGTCCAAGCTGATATTACGTTGCTATTTTTTTAAAAATGCTAAACGCTATAAAATTGCTTATATCATTATGTTTTGTGTTCCAAAACACAATATCGGCCACAATGTTGATATTACGGTCGATATTTAAAATACTGGTGATATTGTTCTTAAAATCTTTGTTTCTTTTTGTTTATTTCTTGTTTGAAAATTGAATGGTTAAGGTTCTTGCATCATGTCACAGTTACCCGAGATATAGTATAATTTTGCAAAATTATTGATTAATATTTCAGTTTTTTATGGCAAAATGAAAATTTTAACTCAACTGAGTTGAGGTTCTCTGGCTTCTACTTGTTAATTTACTGTTATATCTTCTTTTGTGAAGATGTCTAACCGCTTTATTTATTGGACAATTTACATTTTGTTTATTGCTAGAAATCATTAAGTTCAAATTTGTTGTTTTATTCCTTTTCTTTCGGTGATAGATTTACAAAAACTTTATGGCTGTTTTGGTTTCATGCTTGACCAAGAAATGCCATTGCATTCTTTCATTCTCACTATGTCCAGATGGTGAAGGTTCTCAACTAAAATTTCAGTGGAAAGATACTGATAGATAAAAATAGCTTCACCTATTTCTAGATTTGTTTTTCCTTTAAACTTTGAGTAATGGATCGATTGAAAGCAGCTTTCTGACTTTATTCTTTTACTGTATGCTGCTTTGCTTGTGTTAGAAATAAAAAAATTATATTTATTTTATTATTCGTTATAGGAGGTTGTTTGAAAATTCCAGGGGTGGGCTGGTATCTGTCATACGTCCTAACTTTTGAACTCCTGATACTTAGTATTGTGATCCCAAATTTAACCAAATTTAACGAGAGTATGAAGCTCCACACATGCTGGAAAATACTTCTCTATGGCCTTGAGAAAGTGATATTTTCTTATGATGCTTGAGAATGCAGAGCCACAGATGACAGATGTTACTTGATGAGTGCACATTTGCATTGGCAACTCTTGGATATGATCACGTTTGGAGATCGAACTAGAAATGTAAAACCATCTCATTTCGGGTGGCTATGGAGTATTCATGTTATTGAGCATAGTCCAATCCCGTTATCATCTTGAGAAAGTCCAAAAAGAATGAGAATTCTTACAACTATTATCCAACCAGAAGTTAATTCTTGGTTAAACTTGACAAATTTCAGTCCTGTATATACATTTTCTTGTGATCCCTCCTTTTTATGAATTATGTGTCATTGGCAGTTGCCCAGTATTATTACCAAATAATTATACTGTGTCTGAAGGAAGAGAGGCATAGTTTAGAGTCCTTAGACATGACAATCAATTTTGTGTAGGCGTATTCATTATATTTTCCTTCAAACACTTCGAGGGAGACTGTTCAGGTGTATCTAAATATTTATTTTCAGCAGCTAATATTCCATATGACTAATGTCCTATTCTGTAGTGTTCTCATTTAGCATGACTAAAGCTGAGTTTTCTTTTACAGGTTCAAATTGCAAATTCTCCAGTATATAAGATTGAACGGAAACTGGGAAAAGGAGGATTTGGACAAGTGTATGTTGGTCGCCGTATTTCAGCAACTAGTGCAAATGACAGGATAACTGGTTCCAGTGCTATAGAGGTATTTTATTTGATTTGTTATATTTCTTGATCAACTTTAATGGTGTGTTACCCTCTAAAAGAGAAATTTCAGCAACCAACTATTGTCTATATCAATCAATTTTCACATTTTCCATGTCAGGTGGCATTAAAGTTTGAGCATCGAAGCAGCAAAGGTTGTAACTATGGACCACCTTATGAATGGCAAGTATACAAGTAAGTGTTCTTATGCTTGGAAATTGTAAGTCTAAATGTAAAATTTGTCTGATTCTGCCATTCGTTTATGCAGTACTCTCGGTGGCATTCATGGGGTACCTCGTGTCCATTACAAGGGTCGCCAAGGAGATTATTATGTCATGGTAATGGACAATGCGCTTCCTGGTCATGGAGTCTTTTAACTTTTTTATTATATTTATAGATGGTAAATGTTGCTAATCATGCCATTAATTTTATAGGTGATGGATATGCTGGGGCCCAGTTTGTGGGATGTCTGGAATAACAATTCTCATGCGTGAGTGTTTGAACAATGGATGCAATAAAAAAAAAGGAAATAAACAAAAAAAATTCAATCCTATATGCTTGAATTTGATATCTCTTCTACTGCTGATCTGTGCAGAATGTCTGTTGAAATGGTTGCTTGTATTGCTATTGAAGCAATCTCCATTCTAGAGAAGATGCATTCTAAAGGGTGAGTTCTCTCCTTATACTATGGGACATTGTATCTTTCAATTTTGTTTGCCAGCAACTGTTTTGTATTTGTAAAATTGGCAACTTTTATCTACCACTGGTTATGACAGATATGTGCATGGGGATGTAAAGCCTGAAAACTTTCTGCTTGGCCCCCATGGAACTCCTGAAGAGAAGAAACTCTTTCTTGTTGATCTTGGTTTAGGTATATAACTACTTTGAAGGTGCTTTGTGCATTTATAGGAACTGTGTCTCACTGAAGTTATTTTATCAACTGTGATTTATGGTAGCCACAAAATGGAAGGATAGTTCTACAGGTCAGCATGTTGAGTATGATCAACGGCCAGATGTTTTCAGGTGAGTTGGGGAACTTTGTCTTGACACTTGCATTGCTTTTCTAGTAAGAATTAGTTACCCATTTTAATCTAATCCTTATCCTCCCTGACATCTCCCCACGCCCGCCTCCCTCCTCTCTCTTCCACCCCATCCCACCCCACCACAGATCATAGATTTATCTTTTCATTGTCTAACAAGTGGATATCACAGGGGAACAGTGCGGTATGCTAGTGTACATGCTCATTTAGGAAGGACGGGAAGCAGGAGAGATGATTTAGAATCCCTTGCTTACACTCTTATATTTCTTCTCCGTGGCCGTTTACCTTGGCAAGGATACCAGGTATACCCATATTAATAAGAATTTAGAAGCCCCATATTTTGCATAATTTCTTATCCTTAAACTGTTCTGTCATCTTATTTTTGAAGGGAGAAAATAAAGGGTTCCTTGTCTGCAAGAAGAAGATGGCCACATCCCCTGAAGCACTGTGTTGCTTTTGTCCACAACCTTTCAAACAATTTGTTGAGTATGTTGTCAATTTAAAGTTTGATGAAGAGCCTAATTATGCCAAGTGCATCTCTCTTTTTGACGGCATAGTGGGTCCAAATCCAGATATACGGCCAATTAACACAGATGGTGCTCAAAAGGTAAAGCAATTTTTGTTTGTCATGTTTTGCAAGGCAGAATTAGTGCAGCAGATTGTAATCTTTACACACAAATTGGTTAGCATCTAATCTTCAATCGAATGTTGTTCAGCTTATATTCCAGGTTGGTCAAAAGAGAGGCCGACTGATGATGGAAGAAGATGATGATGAACAACCAAAGAAGAAAGTTCGTATGGGGATGCCCGCAACACAATGGATTAGTGTCTATAATGCCCGGCGACCCATGAAGCAAAGGTACATGTTTTATATGATGCACAATCCTAGTCATTTAACTGGATAAGAAAATCATGCCATCAATTTTCAAATTCCTTCTCTGTTGCAGGTATCACTATAATGTTGCTGACAATAGGCTTGCACAGCATATTGAGAAAGGAATTGAAGATGGATTGTTCATCAGTTGTGTTGCTTCTTGTGCAAATCTTTGGGCTCTCATTATGGACGCTGGAACTGGTTTCAGTGCTCAAGTCTATGAACTCTCACCAAATTTTCTTCACAAGGTGAGTGCCTGGATACATCTTTATTTTTTTTCCTTTGTGCTGCTGCCAGCTCTCTCATACCATTTAGGTGTTAAAATTGCAGGAACTTGTTTTTTTTTTTTTTTTCCACTTTTAAATAATTAAAGATGCTGCTTGTTCCAGCATTTATATATTTGTATTTAATTCCTTGCTCATTCATTGTTTCTGTTGTACATCCTCAATCTCTTAACAGGAATGGATTATGGAGCAGTGGGAGAAAAATTATTATATCAGTGCATTAGCAGGGGCAAACAATGGCAGCTCTTTAGTAGTAATGTCTAAAGGTATCCGTTTTTTGTAGTTTCTTCTCATACTGAAATTTGTGATTTAGGAAGTTGTTTTTAAGGCTCATAACTTCTGTATAGCTTCTTCTTCAGGTACACAGTATGCACAACAGTCCTATAAAGTAAGCGAATCTTTTCCATTCAAGTGGATAAACAAAAAATGGAGAGAGGGGTTCTATGTCACTGCCATGGCTACTGCAGGAACTAGATGGGGAGTTGTCATGTCTCGTAATGCAGGCTTCTCAGATCAGGTTATATTCTTTGTTCGTGCTTCATAATTTACATGCTGGAGCGAAAAGAGTTTACTGATTCTTTTATAACCTTTCTGCAGGTTGTTGAACTTGACTTTTTGTACCCTAGTGAAGGTATTCATCGAAGGTGGGATCATGGCTATCGTATAACCGCAACTGCTGCAACATGGGATCAAGCTGCATTTGTTCTTAGTGTGCCCAGACGAAAACCTTCAGATGAAACTCAAGAAACACTTAGGACATCTGCTTTCCCTAGTCAACATGTCAAGGTTGGTTTAGGTTCGCCGTTTTATCTCCATGATTGATAACCACGTAAAAAGTTAAAACTTCCGTATCTGACATCCGCAACAACTTTATCTTCCTGTGCAGGAAAAGTGGGCAAAAAATCTATACATCGCATCTGTGTGCTATGGTCGAACAGTTTCTTGAAGTTCGTATTTGTGATGGTGGAGGCACTGCTCATGCACGGTTTGATGCTATTCTTGTTATCTTCGTGGCTATTAAAGCGACACCTGGAATTGCTTTCCATCCGTTTGGATTTGAGAATTTTGATGTGCGAGCGCTACGTTGTTGTTGCCAATCTTACATGCTAGTTACAACTAACACATGTTGTAGTGTCATTGTCAACAGTTTTCGTTTGCCCTTGCATGAGCTATAAATATGAATTGGGTTTGGGCATCCTTAATTATTGTTAAATTTGTATAGTTAATAAATCTGTATTTGATTTGCGGACCAACAGATGGATCTTAATGTTAATTGTCTAGGCTGATGTTAATCTAATGTAACAGTTTTTAGTTTATCAATATCAGTTCCCTTTTTTGTTGTCAATTTCTGCCATCTATACTTGATTCAAAATGAAGTCTGCTAATTATAAGTGACTATCCTTTTCTGGAAAACCTTATCTTTTAAAGTTTATACCTGAGTATTGGTCGAATGATTTAAGATCTTGAACCAGAACCAAAGTTCCCTAGATTAGATAATATAAATGTGGTTCCAATGGTAAATTTGATCATATCACCAGTTCAATTTGGCTTTTCCCTTGAATATGCTTATGATGGTGGTACTATATACATTATATGTTGCTTTGTATTAATCATATTACCAGTGGTTTCTTTCAGTAGAAAGCTTCACCAATTTCATGCGCACTGGACAACTTTTATGATTCACTCATCCTGCCATACTGTTGTGGGAAAAGCATTATCTCTGCATCATTTTGATAGTTATAGATGGACCTGCCTGAAAATATGTTCTCATCCCTGGTTTGGATGTCTAGCGGTTTCTGGTTTGCCAGAGGAATACTATTGATTTAATTTATCCTTTTTCACAGAGGTACTAGGCAGAAACTGTTAATATTTGCCATTTATATGGTAAATCATCTTGCTGTTGACTAAATGGTTGGTAGGTCTCTAGATTGTAGAAAAGCACCAATACATCATGGGTGGAAAATTTAGTTGTATTTGGCATGTCTATGCTGAATTCTGTCCGTTTCTTTTCTGAAGTGTTTTGAGGAAATATTACATGTAAAATCAAAGTTTAAAAACACTGTTTTTCAAATATTTGTGCATCTACTTTAACATTTGATTATGTAGCTCATTTAGTGGCGCCTGGGTGGGTGGTAACATTATCAGAACATTTTCCTATGAAGTCTAGAAAGTAATGCCTGTATAAGTTGTCTTTGTAGTCCGTATGTTTGGAAGAAGTCGCAAAGGTATCTAGCAAACTCATATGTAGTACGGCCTTATGATACTCTGATTTAACCTCGTCTGGTTTGTTGGCTGCACTTTAACTTTATTTTGTTCTAACAGGGTTTGCAGCGGTTAGTGAGGCATATGCAGTATTTGTGCTCTGCGCTTCCGTAAATTTGCCCTGTGCTTCTGAAATTTGGTATGTGTCGTGTTTTCTCAAATAGTGTCTATCTATAAGTATTTTATATCATTATTATCTTTTATCCTTTTTTCCTCTCCCTTACCGGTTAATGGTCCTTAGCTGGATGGCTTTATTTGTTGTCATAAGCATTCCGTGTAGTACTGATAACTAGATTACCACGACAGTGGGTTTTGCTCATGACAATTGACATATTCAATCTAATCTTTGCATTTGCAATCCCTCGCATTTTGCTTTTATTAGAGAAGTAGGTGCATTTTTTGCCCTTCCAGGATCTGTGAATCCTCTGCTTGAGTGCTATATCAAGCACCGCATGGTATTGATTAGAACAGTCTTGTTAGATTGATGCAGTCAACAAACCTGTGCTTGGTGAGCACCAAATAAATTAATGGCATTAGTAGTTCTGATTCAGTTAGACAATTAGCAATTGCCATTGATATTTTCTGGTAATTGGGACAATGGACATGTATTTTTGTGTAGAATCTGTTTGATTTTCCAAAAACAAAGTGGTCAGTAACTTGGTTAAATAACATAAGTTCAGGTCATTATTGTTTACTGTTGAGTGCAAAATTTATTTCATAGTGAAACTATACCCTTTTATCTTTGAAATTTTTTTTCTCTCCATAGGAGTACAACTCTCCGTTTTCTTTAAATAATTTTGAATTTTGTGTTGCCGAGGGGCTGCATCAAGTTTCCATTAGGGTTTTCTTAGTTTTCTTGGTCAAGTACTCTGTTAGATATCTCTGCACCAAATGTCAAAAAGAAATTAGTGTAGAAATTTGTAGTTTTCTTCTATATAATAGATAGATAGTTATAGTTTGATAGGGAGATGATTTGATCAATGAATTTGGCGAGGTGATCTCGTTCATCTAGGAGAAAGTGCAGTCTGCCACCTTCTAACTAATTAGCAATTTGATAGAATTAACTAATTTTCTTTAAATAATCGTTATTATCAGCATCATGCATATAGTAGGGCTGTTAACAACAGGAAAAATCAAGAAGAATGGTGACTTCCATCTAACAAACTGTCATTTTAAAATCTTTTTGCAGTTGTAAATTTACCTTCAAGCAAGAAATAAGAAGTAAATAGTTATTATTTGTTTAAGCAAAATAGTACCCTAAACTATACATGTTTTACACTAAACTACTATGAACGCTTGTCGCTAGCCTAAACCTTCCAATTGACAAAAAGCTAACGTAGTCAACAGCACAGAAAATGATAACTATACCCCCTCGAATATAGCAGGACATAAGAAAACATGGGACCTGCACATGCTTTGCAAGGATAATTCGTTGTAAAATTACAAACATCTTGAGATTAACGGGGTAGATAATTGTATGATGGAGGGTAGTCTGTTGCAGAAAGAATTGGTATTGAAATAGTTTAGGGTAGTTAATTGTAGTTTTAGGAGTTTAAGGTAATTTAGCGCACAACCGTGTTAGTTTAGGATAGTTTTTTGCAATTCAACCTTGTTTGCATAGAAGTAGATAAAATGAGATCATTTCATACTTAAGGTTCACATTTCTTATACGGCACATCTTTTATGGCTAATGTTGAAGATATTATTTTTGCATCACTTATTGGAGAAAAGCATTCTATAGAAGAGATCAATTCAAACGTATATCACTCTTCTCTGAGAATCCAGATGGAATGACCTTTAAGGAACAGCAAAAACTAATGTCACACTTCTCTGAAAGTCCATGTGGAAATGATCTTTAAGGAGCAGCAAAAACTTATGTCACACTTCTCTGAAAATCCATGTGGAAATGACCTTTAAGTAGCAGCAAAACACCATTTTCCTGAACTGTCTACTCAGCAATCTCGAGGGAACCCACTGAATCTATTGAATGTTTTTTTGTTTATAGAGATTTGAGCGTAGCTAGGAAAAGTGTACAGTTGTAGTATCAAATGTCCAATTTATAGTTTTGAGAAGCATTGGATGTGTTTGTTATGAGGACTTAATAAACAATAAGAGGTATAGAGTAGACAGGATAGAGTGGCATATAAAGTAGCCAGGACCTTTATGGAAATTTTGGGACCTGAGACATGCAGGATAACTAACCTGGTTTGATAAGGTTTTCTTTGGTTAGTGCTCCAAATATCATTTGTTATATCGGATATAGCAAGCGCTGTTATCTTTTGTGGGTGCTGACTGCAGCATTTAGCACTTCATATATCGTTTGTGTTTTTGGGGCAAAAGTGGGGCTATATAGGTTTTGGGTCGATATAGGGGACAAGATACTGGGTGTCAACCCTAAACTTTTTCAATTTTAGGCTTATTTTTTTGGTGAGGTTCCAATTAAACCCAAACCTAATACTATATATACATTTACTCACGGAATATGTACTCTTTTCTAGAGGATTAAGGCTCAATTAATTTGATTGAGCCCTAATTCTCTCAGAAGAGCTCTGAGCGAATGAAAAGGGAAAGGGAAGGTGGGGCTCTGTGCTGGAGAGGAAGGCAAGGAGCAACAGTGGAGGTCAGCAGTGCTAGGGCAGAAGGCAGGGAGCGGACATGGCGGTGATCAACGGGAGGGATGGATTGACACTCCCTTTTTTCTTTCTTTAGAGCTCCAATATCCCTCTCCCTTGTTGGAACAGTAAGGAGCTAACTAGAAATAGTAGATGCCGTGAAGGAATTTGTCATGGACCTGGCTCCGGAACTGGATGGCGGGAGCAATTGGCAGAGGTTGCAGTAGGCGCGACTGGCGGGAGATGTGGAGATTCGGGCGGAGAATGTCGGAGCAACTGAACAGAGAAAGAACTGATATACGGACACGTGAGCGGCAGTCAGAATGGGTTAACGGGTCGGGTCTTGTTTGGAGTATTATTCGATCCAATTGTAACTCGTTTAATCATTTAGTTATGATGATAAATCCAACGGTGGAGATGTTGAGAAGATTTGTATAAATAGAGGATGAGTTGTAAGAAAAAGGTTATGAATGAATTTGATCCTCACTTCTTCTAGTTCTGTTCTCCTTCTCTATTCTCTGTCTTCTTCCTTCTTCTCTTCTAAACTCTTCTTCAATCTTAAACTTCATCTTCTACCTCTGTTCTTGTATTTCCTTCTGCCAATTTTGCAGGACATCTCAATCCAGAGCTTCTACACCAGCAATCTTGGAAATGGCTAGTGTCGAAGGTATGAGAGCCCAGTCGAATTTTGGAGCCATACCTAAAATTTCCAATGAAATATCATCAGCGATTGAATCTCTAGTGTAGGAGTTGAAGGCCAGTCGATATCTCCTTAACTAGCAAGCTACTCAAATGGAGGTATTGACGGCTGGGCTGCAATCTTTGACGGAGGACATGCATCGACTTCAGACCAACCAGGTCAACAATAAAGAGGAGGTACGATCTATGTTTAATAGCTTGAAGAGTATTCAAGATAGTCCCACCAATTCTATAAGTTCTGCCATGCTAACCAATGCCCCTGGAATATTGGGTCCTTATCCAAGAATAGAGCAGGCGTTGAATTCAAGTCCCTTCAATAGCCCCATTCATCATCTTCAAGAAAATCCTCCGCTTGTATTTGGACACTCTCAACCGTTGAAGATACCTGAAAACAGTTCGATCTTTAATTTCCAGCAACCTCAACCCCGGATACCTCCTTATTCTTCTAGAATTTTTGGAGTAGGGCAATGTTTGAGCAACATCCTCCACTCAAGACTCTTGAAGATAGTCCATATCATAACCAATTTCCTTTAGTGCATGGTTCTGGAGCTGGAGTCATGTTTGGACAGTTTCAAGAACAAAAAGGCTTGGAGAGCATTCCTGGGCTGAACCAATTTCAGGCAACAACACCACCACCAGAAGAAGGAACCTCTCATCAACACCATTAAGAAGGTAACTATTATACCAGACCTCGCCCTGATTTTCCAATCTTCAGGGGTTCTGATGTACAAGGATGGGTGTTTAGAGTTGAGCAGTTATTAGATTACTTTAACCTTGTTGGAGATCAAAGAGTCAGAATGGCTGCATTATATTCGGAAGAGGGTCCCTTAGCATGGTATCGTTGGGTAGTTGGGTCGATTGGTCGACCGTTAACTTGGTGGGAGTTTGTGCATGGGTTTGATGTGATGTACGGTAAATCCTCCACTGTGGATTACTTTGCTGAATTGACCAAGTTGAAGCAAGAGGGTTATGCATTTGAGCATTATCAGAATGAATTTATCAGATTATCTCATCAGGTGAGAGGCTTAGCATGTCAATATCTAACCAGTTTGTTTATTAGTGGATTGAGAGAATTGATTAAATTGGAATTGATAGCTAAAGGACCCGGTCAGTAATAGAAGCTATGAGGCTAGCTGGGTTGGAGGAAGAGAAGGTTGCGACTCTCAGGAAGAACAAATCCAATTACAACAAAGAAGCTTCTCTTAAGAATTCCACCTCTTCAAATTCTGTCGGGTCTGGTGATCACAAAAGCACTCATGGCAGTACTTCTACTTCGGCAACTTTGACTAAGAAGCTTACACCTCAGGAGATTAGAGAGAAGAAATTAGGGATTGTGCTTCCATTGTGATGAAAAGTATTCCTCAGGTCATAAATGTAAAAACTAAAGAAATTTCAAATTGGAAATTGCACCTTAAGGAGTAATACCTGAAGAAGAACTATGTATTTCAGGAGAGGAAAACATCAATTCTACAGAAATTACTTTGAATTTTTTAGCTGGGGTGGTGGGTGTAAGCTCTATCAGACTGGTGGGGAAAATTGAACGTAAGGAAGTGTCATTTCTGGTTGATACAGGAGCTACATACAATTTCATTGATCCAAATACTACAATTTTATTGATCCAAATACTGCAAACAGGTTGGGACTCAAATCTGTGCTATACAAGCCTTTCAGTGTTATTATTGCTGATGGAGAGTTAACTGGCAATGTAGGGTGTCCAGTATTAATGTTATTATTGCTGATGGAGAGAAGTTAACTGGCAATGTAGGGTGCTAGGTATTGCATTGCTAAGGGCATACTACTGTAGCTGATCCTCTCATATTGCCCTTGGGAGATTCTCCAGTAATTCTGAGCACTGTGTGGTTGAAAAGACTCGGTCCAACTTTATGGGATTTCCAGAATCAAATCTTGAAGTTCTGGGACAAGGAGAAAGAGGTTATATATAGGGGAGTTCAATTTGATAGTATTGATGTGGTTGATGGAAATACTATGCAGAGGTTATGGCAGGTGAAGGGAGTTATGCATGTAGTACAAGTAGAAGGCAATTCTGTGAATACAGAAGATGAGAGTGTTGCAAAAGATTTGCAGATTTTGTTGGATGAATTCAGTTTAGTGTTTGACATCCCTAAGGAATTACCACCTTCTAGGGCTTATAATCATAAGATTCCTTTGATAAATCCTCAACAATTAGTTTGTGCTAAGCCATATAGATATCCATTCCATCAAAAGAATGAGATA
Organism: Dracaena cambodiana; assembly: GCA_036321105.1. Taxonomy (NCBI): domain Eukaryota; kingdom Viridiplantae; phylum Streptophyta; class Magnoliopsida; order Asparagales; family Asparagaceae; genus Dracaena; species Dracaena cambodiana. The sequence goes on along the minus strand of JAYEPQ010000003.1, from coordinate 68,661,924 downwards.
GAAAAACAAGTTAAGGAGATGATGGAGTCGGGTATTATTAGAGAGAGCAATAGCCCTTTTGCCTCTCCTGTGGTGTTAGTAAAGAAGTCAGATGGGAGCTGGAGAATGTGCATCGACTATAGAGCACTTAACAGAAATACTATCAAAGACAAATTCCCAATTCCTCTCATAGATAACCTGCGAGATGAACTGTATGGTGCCAGGTTCTACTCTAAACTTCATCAAAGATCTGGATATTATCAAATTAGAGTAGTTGATGAAGATATATTCAAGACTGCATTTAAGACCATGAGGGTCATTATGAATTCTTAGTGATGCCTTCTGGACTCACTAATACCCCTTCTACCTTTCGGGGCCTAATGAATCACATTTTTAAACCCTATCTAAGGAAATTTGTGTTGGTGTTTTTTGATGGTATATTGATCTATAGTAAAACTTGGTCAAATCACTTGGACCTTGTGAGAGTTGTATTGCAGATTCTAAAGCAGAATTGCTTATATGCAAAGAGAACTAAATGCAAGTTTGGCTGTGCAAAGGTGGGTTATTTGGGTCATATTATAACAGAAAATGGGATTTCTGTGAACCCTATGAAGTTTGAAGCAATTGTAAACTGGCCACTTCCATCTACACCTAAGGGATTGAGAGGATTTCTGGGTCTTACAGAGTACTACAAAAAATTCATTTAGGGATATGGAAGTCTTACTGCACCACTCAATGAGATGCTTAAAAAAGGAGGATTTGTTTGGCAAGAAGAATCAGTTGTGCAGGCTTTTCAGAACCTTAAGCAGATCATGATGAATCCACCAGTTCTAAGGATGCCTAATTTTGAGCAGGACTTCACATTGGCGTGTGATGCTTCAGGGGTAGGAATTGGAGTTGTGTTAATGCAGGATCAGCATCCCATTGCTTATATTAGTCAAGCGAAGGGAAGAGCTCTGCAGAAAAAGAAATGCTAGCCATCACTTTTGCATTCAAAAAATGGAAACAGTACTTAATTGGGAGGAGATTCATAATCAAAACTGATCACAAAAGCCTCAAATGCTTATTGGATCAGAAAGTGAGACAGGAGTCTCAACATCCTTGGATTCAAAAATTGGTGGGTAATGATTATATCATTGAATATAAAAAGGGAGTGGAAAATAAGGCAGCAGATGCTCTCTCCAGAAATATTTCTGAACAAGACAATGAAATAAGTTGCTATGGGCTGACAAATGTGATTCCCTTATGGTTGGATGCAGTTAAAGCAGCTATGCAGGATTCCCCTTATTATCAACAATTGAAGCAGAAGCTTGAACAGAAGTCCATTTCAGAAATTTATTATAAAGAAGTGAATGGGGTATGGTGCTATAAAGGGAGAATTCTATTAAAGCCTAATTCAGATTTATGTTGCAGAATTTTTTTGGAACATCATGCTACACCAGCAGGAGGACATTCAGGATACCAACACACACTGTAGAGAATCAAACAATCATTCTAGTGGTCAGGTATGAAGTCTTATGTGAAGAAAGCAGTCAAGGAATGTGATATTTGTTAAAGAAATAAACATGAGAATATTTCTCCACCTGGTCTTCTACAACCTCTACCTGTAACTAATAAAGTTTGGGAGGATATTACAATGGACTTCATTGAAGGGTTGCCTATGGCTTTTGGTAAGAATTATATTCTGGTAGTAGTCGATAGATTGACAACGTTTGCACATTTTATTGCTCTCAAGCATCCATTTACGGCCCAACAAGTAGCTCAGGAGTTGTTCACTAAAGCTCTTAAACTCTATGGTATCCCTAAATCCATTATTAGTGATAGGGATGGAGTATTTCTCAGTGAGTTTTGGCTGCAAGGGACTACATTGAAACACAGTACATCTTACCATTCAACGAAGAGGGTGAATCAATCTTTGGAGACTTATTTGAGATGCTTTTGTAATATGAAGTCTCAAGATTGGGTGAAGATGGCAATTGCCATGGGCATTATACTGGTATAATACAACTTGGAAGATCTCTACTGGGCTCTCTCCTTATGAAGCATTATATGGTAGACCCCCTCCATCAATTTTACAATATGTGCCAAAGACTGCTAAGGTACAATCAGTTGAAGATACCCTTTGTGAGAGAGACAGAATCATTAAAATGTTGAAGGATCATTTGCACAAGGCTGGAGAAAGAATGAAACATTTTGCTGATAAGAAGAGGACTCACAGGCAGTTTGAAGTGGGTGATTTTGTGCTGCTCAAGTTGCAACCTTACAAGCGAACTACTTTGACTGCTATGCCCCATAAACTTGCAGCCATATTTTATGGGTCCTATAGGGTGATTGAAAGGATTGGAGAGGTAGCTTACAGGTTCTTGCTGCCCAGTGAAACTAAAATACATGATGTATTTCACATTTCTCAACTTAAGCCATATCATGGGACTCCACCAGAGATACAGAAGGGAATTCCAACTTATTAGGAAGATCAAGCTCGTGTTCCAAAGAAGATTGTTGCTCGAAGGATGGTTAAAAAAAATAATAAAGCAGTAAGCCAAATTTTAATCCAATGGCATGGTGAAGATCTTTCAGAAGCTACTTGGGAAGATTATCACAGTTTTGTGCACAAGTACCCATCTTTAACTTCGAGGACGAAGTTAGGTTTCGAAGGGGAGGACTTGTCATGGACCTGGCTCCGGAACGGATGGCGGGAGCGATTGGCAGAGGTTGCAGCAGGCGCAATTGGCAGGAGATGCGGAGATTCGGGCGGAGAATGTCGGAGCAACTGAACAGGGAAGGAACTCATACATGGACACGGGAGCGGCAGTTAGAATGGGTTCAGGTTGTTATGAATGGGTTAACGGGTCGGGTCCTGTTTGGAGTATTATTCAAACCAATTGTAACCCGTTTAATCCTATAGATAAATCCAACGGTGGAGATGTTGAGAAGATTTGTATAAATAGAGGATGAGTTGTAAGAAGAAGGTTATGAATGAATTTGATCCTTACTTCCTATCAGTTATGTTCATCTTCTCCTCCATTCTCTGCCTTCTTCCTTCTCTTCTAAACTCTCTTCTTCAACCTTAAACTTCATCTTCTACCTCTGTTCTTATATTTCCTTCTGCTAATTTTGTAGGACATCTCAATCCGGAGCTTCTACACCAGCAATCTTGGAGATGGCTGGTGTCATAATTAGTTTTTGACTGGTTTTTTTATTCCAATTTCTTTATTCAATTGAAACTTGATTTTCTTTACTGTACTACTGTTTAGTTTGTTTTCAGATGATTTTTCCCAATAATAACATGATTTCAACTTAATTGATTTGAGTTGTTGATATTTTTTTATTTGAATTTCATTTTCAGTTTCAGATGTTTTCTAATTTCTTCTAATTTCTGCTTAATTGATTTGTCGATGTTTACAACTGAAAACTGAAATGTTAATGTTTAAGACTAAATAAGAATTCCATTAACTGAAAACTGAAACTTGATTTATTGATGTAAAGACTGAAACTAATTGAAAACTAAAAATTAAATGTTTGCGGTCCTCAAAGAGAAAAGAGTCTGTACATAACTGAAACTGTAATATTTAAATATTTTTTTATGCATTTTTTTAACATGATTTTTTGGTTCTTTTTGAGGAGAGCGCTTTCGTCCTAGGCTTCCAATTTACTCCTAAAACCAGGAGGCAAATATTATTGTTGGGATTATGGGGTGAGGGTGGAGTCTAATAATGCAAATGAAGTGCATTGTAAGTACTGCAAATGGGCGCACCATGGAGGGATTATTCGTTTGATATAACATTTGGTGTGGATGAAAGGGAATTGCACACATTGTGGCAAAGTTCCTCGTAATATGAAGGAAATAGTCATAGCTATGCTAGATAAAGCTATAAAGAAAAGGAAGCTCTGAAAACTAGACTCCTAAAGTTGTTGAGCATGTTAAGGAAGAGGATGAGAATGACATGACTGATGAAGGATCATCTTAGCAAAGCATGTCTAGATTAGGGACAAATGCATCAATGGACAGATTTACCCGGTCACTGGAGGAGTTTGTAAATATTGGTAGTAAAACTACGTAACCTGCTGTGAATTTCAAGTTTAGGAAGAAAGCAATTAAGGATGTAATGAAGTGGTTCTACAAAGTCAGAATAGCTTTCAATATTGCTATTCTTTCCTCTTTCCAACAAATATTATAAGCTATTGGAGAGTTTGAAAAATTCTTAGAAGCTCCGACACCCGATGATAAGTGAAATATATCTTCAGAGATGGAGGAGACAGATGCAGCTTTAGCTTCATTGAACCAAAGTTGTGGCATTAGTGGGTGCACGCTTCTGATTGATACTTGATTGAATAGGAAAAATAAAAGCATCATATACATTTTTTGTGCCTTGTCCTGTAGGAATGGCGTTCCTGCATTCAAGAGATGCTTACGCTAAGATGATGGCATTGATATCTACCCGTTCTTGATGATGCAATAGGGATGTAGGGCCTGATAATGTGTTGCAAGCACGAATAGGGATAAAATGCACCCTTTTCGAAATGGATGCAGGCAGAAGGGTACATATTTTTAAGCTTATTTATATTGTTGCATTAATAAACTAATAACTCATTTACAATTTACTTTTATTATGTATATTCTGAAAGCTGAAAACTGATTCATTACATTTGTAAGTTACCAAAATTATCGCAAGTAACAGATTCTAGGATAATGTAGACTTTTATGTAGACTTTCACTTAAAAGTCTTTACACTGTTGGTGGAAGTTATATGAAGGATTGATGGTGACAAAATGCCATCCATGGATTGGGTTTCAGGTGATTTGGGGAATGCGAAGGAGATCAAATTGGTCATTGATTGTGAAGAGAAGAAATGTCTTCATTTTGGAAGATTATCGACACAAGATGAGGAGAAACTTAAAGGTCCCTTGCGTAGAGCTGGTTGCTGCTTGAACCCTTATTTCTGTAATGCTAAGGAGATTTGAAAGGCTGATATCATTATGGATGGCTTTTTTGAAGTCATAAACAAGTTTTTTCCTACTAAGTTTGAAGCTACCAAAAAATTGGTCAATAATAGCCAACTTACCTGTTTCAAAAGGGATAGTTTGGGTGGAATTTCGCAAAGCATATGCTAAGAATCCATGGAGTATTTGTTGATACTTGCATTACGGTTTTTGCATTATTGGGTGTTACACTCACTCCATACTCCCTACAGGGATCTCTATCTCATGGTAAACCAAAAGCTCCAGAAATTCCAGGAAAGAACAAACAAATTTATGTAAACAAAAAATGCATCAACTAATCATTTAAATGTTAAAGTTTCAATTTTGTACAGTTTCAATTCTTACATAACTCTAAACATAGCATTTCAGTTGTAAGTATCAATGTTCTAAAACCTAGGTTACTCAGACGAGTACTCATCTAAGTACTCAGGCTCGTTCAGAAAACAAGTCTAGTTGATAGTAATCGATCAAAAACTCAAATATAATGAGTATTCAGCCAACTTGTCCAAGTACTTGTCCGAGTTAAGAGTTTTAGACTTGATCTGCTAAAAACTCACTCTTTTTTTTCTTTACTATTTTTTTTTTTGCAAATTTTTTCGTTCTTTCCATAAGTCTGCAATTTTTTTTTAAGATTTATATCACAATTTTTTCTGCAATCTTTTTTTTGAAGTATAGGATCTACAGGAGCGAAACGATGGATTTTCTTTCTGAAGTGTAGGATCTACAGGAGCGAAACGATGGATTTTCTTTCTGAACTAGAAATCTATTTTGTTGATTTTTTGCCGACTTTTTTTGTTGATTCAATATTCTTCTTTGTTGTTTTTTTTAGCAATCTAATTAGAAAATTATAGGATATGTATAGAGATGAAATGGAGATGTAATTATTTTTTTATAAAAATTATAAATATGATTACTTTATAAATAGCTCTCGGACTGAGTGGGTAATTAAATTAAACTGAGTTTTAGAATATGGGTAAGTATCAACATATCATTAGAGAACATCTGAAATTGAAATTAAAAATCAGAAAATATCAACAAATCAATAAAATTGAAATCATGTTATAATTGTGAAAAATCATGTGAACAAACTAAATGTAATTAAGTACAGAAAATTAAGTTCAATTTGGAAAATATTGAAATTTAAAAAATCTGTCAAATGCTGATTCCTCCCTGTCATTTGGTGTTACTAGTTGTCTCCTTCCTATTCCAACAACAGGGAGAGGGTGGTGAGAGATTAGAGCTCGAAGAGAAGAAAAGGAGAAGAAAGGAAATAGATTTTCGGGCCGGGGGTGGGATCGTAAGTAATGATTCCTATCTGTTGTCAATTGCCACCATCTCCTGTAGTGTATTGACCGCAACAATTGCTCCGTGTCATCCTCTCCCGTAATGTCATTGATCACCCCCTTTGCTCCGTGCTCTCATGCAATGCCTCTGTCGTGTTCCTGTCTTCATTCGCTTAGAGCTCTTTTGAGGGAATTAGCACCTCTATCAAATCGGTCGAGCCCAAATTCTCTCGGAAGAGAATGTATATAGTATCAGGTTTGAGTTTAATTGGGCTTTATACAAGTATACAACAACAACAACAACTAAGTCTTTTATCCCAAATATTTGGGGTAGGCTACATGAACCAAAAAAAGAATCACGCCGGATCTATCACTTTGATATTCCTTCTCCATTCATTTTTATCAAGTAATATCTTCTTATTTAAACCTTTTGACGGTGGACGGAAGCGATTTATGGATGAATTGGGGAAGAAGTTAGGGTTTTGGAGGATAACTTAGGGTTTGGACCTCACGTCCAGGCGAATCACTCGAGGAAAGATTTGATAAAACAAATCACATGTTCTAAAAAAGAAATCATAATTTCACTCTTTTTTTTAATCTCTCTCCTTTTTTTTTTCCTCACTCGATTTTTTCTCTTTTTTTTTATCTGTCTCTCTTTTTTTTTTGTGCTCCTTTTTTTTTTTTTTTCCAGATGTGATCTACTGTCAGATTTTTTTTTTAGTTTTTTTTTTCAGATTTTTTTTCTCTCAAATCTAAAAATAAAAAAAATAAAAAAAATAAGAAGATGGAGATGGATTTGGACTCTGATACCTGAAGATGTGGATCTTGAGCTCTGATACCAATTTGACGGCGGACGGAAGCGATTTAGGGTTTGTGGTGGATGAATTGGGGAAGAAGTTAGGGTTTTAGAGGATAAATTATGGTTTGGACCTCACGTCCAGGCGAATCACACGCCCACTCTCTCACGAATCACTCGAGGAATGATTTGATAAAACAAATCACATGCTCTAAAAAAGAAATCATATTTTCACTCTATGTTCAAATTAGGCTTTTACAAGCCATATATATAGAGAATTCTAAAGTAACAAAATACTAAATCTATCCAAATCTCTAATCAAATCTAATCAAATCTTAATACAACAAGGTAATACCAAATCTAACCAAATTCTTATCAAATTCTAATCAAATCTCTATCACCTCTAGACTCCATATCTTTGCGTATCACCTCCATCCATATTTTCTTCGGTCTTCCCTTCGTTCTTTTAACTTGTCCTACATTGGTAAACTTCCCTCTTCGAACTGGTGCACTTGTAGGCCTATGTTGCACATGACCAAACCATCGTAAGCGATTTTCTCGCTTCTCATCGATAGGAGCTATATTTATCTTAGTACGGATATCTTTATTTCTCACTTTATCTCTCTTAGTATTGCCGCACATCCAATGGAGCATGCGCATCTCTGCCACACTTATCTTCTGTGAATGACGTTTTTTACAGCCCAACATTCCATGCCATATAATAAAGCTGGCCTAATAGCAGTCCTATAAAATTCTCCTTTCAATCTTAACGGAATGTTATGGTCGCATAAAACTCCTGTTGCCCTCCATTTTAACCATCCAGCTTGTATTCTATGGTTAAAATCATTATCGATCTCTCCATCATTCTAAATAATAGAACCCAAATATCTAAACTGACTGCTCATTTGCATCTCTTGCCTATCCAGTTTTACAGCATTATAGTTTATGGTCCGTCGTTTACTAAATTTACACTATATACTCTGTTTTAGACCTACTTTTCTAGATTCTAGTGTATGCCACCATAACTCTAACTTGGCATTTACCTATGTTCTTGTCTCATCAACTAAAACAATATCATCAGTAAATAGTATACACCAAGGTATCTCACCCTGAATGGCTTTATACAAAATCCCGTAAGTATGGATTTCAGATGCTTTTTTATGCCTGCTATATTGGCCTTACTTTTGTTCCGAAAATGGAAAACTGTATGGGTAGTGCTAGATTGCTGCTGTTAGTACCCAAAAACTATATAGCAAATGATACTTAGAACACTGGCTAAGATACTCCTATTGAATTATTTATTGAAATTGGCATTTTTGTTAATGATTAGCAAAACTCTTTCTTAGGAGAATTTCGTATTATGAACACAAATATGGTATATAATTATAGTATAAAATTCAGACTGAGTTGTTTTTTTTTGTAAAGAAGAAAATACTGAACTTGGAGATTGGAATAGCAAGTAGCACCCTGGAAGGTTGACTTGGATGGTTTTAGGTGAAATAGTTATCAGAGGATTTAGGAGTATGAATGATGCTGAGAGGGTGTTGTGTGCTGAACTGGCAGAGCAAAATTCTTGTGATGATATCGCATTTGGTATATACTTGAAATTCCTATGATCATTATACCTGTGTCTATTTTTTTGTTTTTTTGGTCATATGTGCTAAGAGATCTTTAGTTGTGAAAGTTTATGACATGATTTCCTTTCATTATGCTCTCATCATTGGACTTTGATTTGTTCGGTTTTGTTAGGAGGATTCTTTTCTGGCAAAGCCTCCATAGCTGTGACTACTTGAGATCTTGGGCTCCATGGATTTAAGAAGATTGACATCCAAAGATTTTGGATGTCTGAAGCTCTTGGCTTGACAGGTAAAACAGGTTTTTCCTTGTTGTATCAGCTAGGATATGGTGGGACATGCTTCTTATCACAGGTTTCATATTAACTATAAGACGAAAGAGGAGATAGAAAACAAACTATTGTATGGTAATATGTCTCAACCTTTGCCCACAATTTCAGTTGACATGTCTCCTACTAGTGATTAACTGTTGGGGATCATCGAACAATATGTTTTCAAATCCTGTCAGGGTTCACTTGGAGCGGCAAAACCTGAGTTTGTGGATCTGATGCGGGTGATCTATTGATTGCGTAAGCTGTGGCTAGAAGATGAGTTTATCTGTTGTGGGAAGAATGTTCGGTCTTTGTGGACCTGATGCAGGCAGCCAGTTTGCTAGTACTGGCAATGTCCTCAATACAGTGGTTGTAAGCGGAGACGGGCAATATCGAGTAATGAACAACATTAAGGCGTTGAATTTGTTTACACATTTCGGGTTTATGTACAGTAACTGAAGTCTTGTAGCTGGATGTCGCCAACCATGAGGTGAGTCATACCGTCAACTTGCTCCAGCAAGAAGAGGAATTTACCTTTGCCAAGCCTGGTTTCTGAATTTTCCACCAAAATGTCTTGCTCTCTTTTTAGACGGTTAGCATCGGTCATGTGTATTGTGTAGGTTGTTGGATGTATTAGATTAGCATCTCGTCGTTGTTTTCTTAAAGCAAAGAAATATAGTTTGATTTCCTTGAAAACTTGCTTTAGACACTTCATTTTCGGAGGGGAATATCTACGACCTTGATCTCTGGCTGATGAGATGCAGGAAAAAGAGGAGTTGTCTACAACATGATTGAAGCTGCTTTTTTTTTTCTTTTTTTTTCTTTTTTTTCTCTCTCTCTCTTTCTCTAGGGGCTTCTTATGTATGGTGTGTTCTTCGGATCTACTATGTTCATGAAAGTAATGAGTTGGTGTCAAAATGCTCGTAAGTATGATTTTAGTAATTTCAGTGGCAACTGAGACGGGCTGGGTGAGAGGGGCTGAGTTTACATCTGAATATTGTCTTGTGCAGTGACTTTTTTACTAGAAAAGCTGATGGTCTGGATGCATTTGTTGGAAAGCCCGAGGATCATCATGATGCTAAAAATGTGAAATTACTTAATCTTAAAGGTACTGTTTGGCAAGTAGGTGAAGAAAGGAAAAAATAAATAAAAATAAAAATAACTTTTAAAATAGAAGTTTATGAAGAGATCCTTAATAAAGTTCTTTATTTGTTAAGAAGCGAACTATAAAATATTATTATATTATTTAATATTTTATTCGTTACTAAGACTAATTAAAAAATAATCACGAGAGATAATGAAGATATCTTTCATAAAATATTATTATTTTATCTAATGTCTAAGTTGAGCTTTAAGAGTGCTTTCAACAAAAAAATGAGAAAAGAGGAAGTAAGCGGTACTCATACAATTCACATTATCCCAAGTAGAAAATAATTTCTAATATTCTTTTTAGCCAAACAAACCAATAAAGTAATGAAAAACACTTACCTTCTACTGCTCACATTTTACTACCTGGCAAACAATGCACCCATTATGGAGATCCACCATTTTACTGAATGATATGAAATGCAACATAAAATGGGGGATCTCAGAAAGTCTCACTAGCATAGGCAGTAAGAAACCGCAGCATCTGCAAAATGAATCCACATGAAATTTCCAGCAGAGCTCACTTGTACCGACAATATTACAACAATGTAAAATACTTAACCTACAATTTTTTCAAGAGTTGTTTCGGTAAAGCATTGCTCAGGAGCATACGGACTCTTCAAACAAAATCCTTTTGGAAACCAAGAACCTTTACAACTGCACAGGAATTGAAGAGGGCCAAAAATAAATAAAAAAATCTTAAAACACATTAGCAGCTCGATGACAGTGACAATCCAACCAATCATGAGACCTTGTGTGGGGTCAGCAGCCACTCGGTGCAGAATCAGGCGTCGGCCAATATGGTGATCACTGTTGCTTGATCACCCTGGACAAAAGTGAATATGCTTCAACACACAACCAAGCGTCTCACAAAAGGCAAGAACAAATACAATATGAGCTATGGAACACAAATTTTTAACAAAGGCAGCCACAATGCTGCCTCCAATAGCATACAAACAGCAACAAACCTAGAAAAATTCAGGAAGACATCAGCATGATTTACGAAAGGTATATTATATAATTGCACACGGTCATGCAGAATCTCAGGAGAATATCACCATGGGCAAATAATTGAAACTATCCACGCTTTACTTGATTTAACTCTTCAGCATACTGCACATTTTCCTTTTGAGGGTTGAGAGTACACAAGGTAGAACTGTAGGAGTATAGGAGATATAACCTAGAAAAGTTTGAAGACTGGTCTAGAAGCAAGCCCAATGGTTCAAAATGTGAGCTTGGCATTGAGATGGAGCCTGTAAAGCAAAAGTTGCTTACCATCCAAAAGAACAAGCAAAATGCCAACAATGGATCAACGTTTTCGCCTGCAGCAGAGTTTCTTCAGGACGACCCTTTCTTGGCATGCTTTGGCCTGCGGCAGAGTCTCTTCAGGCCAACTGTTTCCTGGTGTAGTGAAACATAAGATCATGCTATTTGAGGAAAACTCCGTAGGCAATGGAAAAGAGAACGAATAACAATATTAATTGAAAGTCTAGGCAGTATGGTAGTAACCTGAGTTTCATCATGATCATAGCGAATTAAGAATCGGCACCGACAACCCCTTATATCATGTAATTTCCTTTGAATGTCCAGAACATGGGCATCAAAGTACATTGCCTGTTCACTTCTCTCCTGGAGTACAGACCCAGAAAGAATTAAGACATGGGCAAGACAAAGACTCACACTTGCTCAACAATTGACATACCTGGAAACAAAGAACAAGATCCCCCAATTCAACGTTCTGACACTCTGAGGACTCAAGGGGAATGGAACGCTCACGAATATCCTTCTTGATATTCACCCATTCATCATCGTCAGAACCAAACCCATGAAATCGAATGCGAACTTCCTAGAGGAAAAACCAAAATGAGGAACTAACTTGAGTTGCGTAAAGAAGACAGCAAGCAAGTGATGATGATCTTTGGAAAAGAAATGCAGAGAACCAAAACGATTGAGATTTCCGATTAAGATTTCTGGAATGTCTTGTGAAAAAAATTCTGACACACATCAATTACAAGAAGCTTTAACCAAGGGAAGATTTACACAAACGAATGCTGAAAAATACAAGAATAACCAGTAACCACTAAGGAAACACAACAAAACATAGAGTGGGCATTTTTAATACAACAATAAATAAAATCATCAATTCATCCAATCAACATTATAGAGAGTAATAGTAAAACAACATAAATGGTCGAGTGAGATACGCACGAGCTCTTACTGCTACTTTTCCTACGGCTACTTTTGATGTAAACGAACTTGCACTGAACACACCACACATGCACGCACATCCACATGCCACGCGCATGCGCGCATGCGTGTGGCATGTGCACGCACAGCACACGCGCACACACATGCACAATTTGCAGTTGACTAAACTGCTTCATGGCATTAACTTTATAGGGGAGGGAACAAAATGTATTGCTACTTTTAAAGTTAATCTAGACACAGAAGGTAAAAAAAAAAAAAAATTCACAATACAAAAGAAACCTGCAATGGAAGGAAAACCACGAATAAACTGATAACCATGAAGGATGCAGGAAAGTAGCACATTAAGATGGCATCACTTGCTGACTAAAATATGTAATAAACCCTGACTTAGAGCCAATGTCATTATGTGAAAAAACCTGACTGTATATACTACTATGAAAAATAAGATAGCCTGTATGGAAAGTTCATTCAAAGTGACGAAATAAAATAAAAAAATATATAATGTTATTCAAATAATTGCCATAGACCAAAGACAAGGGCTTGAAGTAATTCCTTTTTTTTCTTTTAAATTTATGTAATGTTTTGAGATTTATAAGAAGCTCTCTTTTCCCTTCATAGATATTCACAAGTCAATTGGATTTGCGAAGTATGAGATCAAGCCAGCACATTTCAACACAAAGCAAGTACACCAAAAGAGAGTTTAGGAACTGCTGAATACGATAAAAGAACAATAGAAAGTTAAGAAAAGATAAAATTCAAAGATCTAGGATTAACCCGTCAGCAACAGAAAATAGCATTTTGTATCTTGAAACAGACAAAACTCTTCTATCTAAGGTAACAAAAGAATGGGATTGTACTCCTTACAGGTTCTCCTGTACTTGTAATTCTGTGAGCAAGGAATGTAGAAACATCATACCTGCAATACACAGAATAAATAGATAAGAACAACCATCCAAGAAAGAAAATGAATGTATAGTCTCATGCATGCCTGCGTGTTTGCAGCTGTGGATGCATGTATCATATTCTCATGTAGTGTGGACCATACGTGGTACCCTAATATGTTAATAGCCACTATGTGTGCATACAAGAGTCCTGTATTATATAAGAGAACTTGGGAAGTAACTATCTTGAACTGTCCCAACAGTACATTTCCATGGAAAGAACGGAATATCCTCTTTTATATCTAAATATTCTTTAATAAACATCAAAATCTCCAACACCCATATGGTGTCGGCCGCAACAATGCCCAAATCCAGATACAAGGACACACGAAATATGTATATTAACTCTAATAAATCTGCTTGGTGCCATTTATATATGAAAGAACCTAATTTTTTCTCCAAATTTATTAACTTTTTCCAAAAAGGACACAACATACTCCCATCTTACATATAACTTCAAAGAATAATAGAAGTTCACAAATTTGTAAATGACGATTCGTGCTTCACATACAACACACCCAAACACACCGACTGTTGGGGGTACTCTCCTACATACCATATATCAACATTACAGTTCTATTACAAGATGAGTAGCAAGAATTACATTTTTAGCCATTTACTAGCAATCTAGCCGGTGCTATTTCTTTTGTAAAATCATATGCAACTTCATATGCTAAAGTGTGCTACCAAAACTTAAAATTTTGTATTAGTTGAACCAACTCCTTAAGTTGACGTTTATTCATGCACATCCCAATAGCATTTGGTTTATTCATGTATTAGTTGAACCTCAATGAATTTGGCTTCAAAGATTCAAGCCAGAGAACCAGTCTGAAATGCAATATTGGGTGATGTTATGCAAATATATTTGATCCTCCTCACAATCTGCAATTGATGAGAGCCTTGTCCATTGGGATTCCCTCATCTTATCGGGCTCCAAATCCTAAACTCTCCACCTTCCTTTATGAAGTTAAACTACTTCTCTAGCTACTTTTTCATTTTTGAAATGGTAATTTTTAAGGTTACAGCTTGCTAATGTTTCTACCAGTAGGGTTTAACTTTCTTTATTTTTCTAATCATGTGCATATATTTTTTAAAAGGGAAGGTCATGTGGTGATGTTTATTAAGAGTCGGCTACCACAGCTTTAAGTAGTCCTTAAGTACAGGACAACTTAAACGACTTGACAACTTGTAAAGATTCAGGAAGTTCTCAGATAGCAAGAGCCCCATACCAAACAATGAAAGGGAAAGGATTCATGCCAAAAACTCTCTGCCTGCTTGGACCCTTCGGAAAACATGTTTCTTAGTTATAAGGCTTCACAAGTTGGTCATCTCCGCTAAGTTATATGTAGCTTTCCTGTGTCTTCAGATGCAAACTTCTCAAAAGTAAATAACTGTTTTGAACAACACAAAGGGGAGTTCCTTTTTATTTTGTTATAAACATCCTGTCATCTTCTTCTCATCCTCTCCCCTTGAAAAGATCTTTTTATGCTCCAACACATCTTCAGTCAATATGCCCTAATGATCCTTCATTCTTTGGCATGGAAACCTTATAGTTTTCTGTGGGGGTCACTAGATATCTTTATCCTTATAATTCATCTGTCTCTAGGTGCAGCAGCTAATTCACAATGCTTTAAGAATTATTTTAAGTTTAAACACAGTTTATTGGTAATTAAAAATATATTCAGTTACTTTAACACTAACACATATTAAGTACTTTCAGCCATTCAGGGGACTATAATGGGAGAGGAAGGTACTCTGTGAAAGCCTCAATATTGGGATAAGAGCTTTTCAAGTGGGAGATGGAGGGAGACTCCTATTGATCATTGATGATCCCGAAATATCGATGCTAATTTTTGGTTGAAAATCCACATTACTATTACACAATGGAATTTCCAACTAATCACTAAGTGTGGACACCAGTTGAGCTCATGGGGTCAGAAACATCCATATTCTCTTCAATCTGTAGGTATTTTGATAGAAATAAAATTAGTTATTTAGTTAAATTTCATTAGATTGGATTAGACATTTGGTTAGATTTGTTATTATCCTGTTGTATTAGAATTTTCTGTATATATGGTTTGTGAAACCCTAAATGGAGGATATAGTGCGATATGATTTATGAGAGCATGTGATTTGCTTTATCAGATCTTTCTCTTGACTGATTCGTAAGAATGTGATTCGCTTGGGCGTAAGGTCCAAACCCTAATTTATCCCCCAAAATCCTATTTTTTATCCCAATTCCCCACCACAAACCCTAAATCGCTTCCGTCCTACATCGAATTGGTATCAGAGATAAACCTCCAGTATCAGAGTTCAAATCCTCAAATCCACATCCCCGTCTTCCTACTCTTCCACCTTCTTTCTTATTATTTTTTTTCTTTTTTTAGATTTGAAAAAAAAAATCAGTGAAAAAAAAAGGATCAAAGAAAAAAAAATTGAATAAAAAAAAGTGAAAAAAATTAAAAGAAGAAGTTAGCAAAAAGAAAACAGAGAGAAAAAAAAAGTCAAAAAAAAGAGAGATCAGAGAGGAAACAAAGCCAGAGAGAAGAAAAGAGAAAAAAAAAAAAAAAAAAACTGAAAATTCCCCTCTTTCCCCCGCAGCAACACCTCTACCCTTTCTCCTTCCCACACCGCCTCTTCATCAAAACCCACCAGCACCAAACCCCCGACCCCTCTTCTTCTGCTTCTTTCTCTCCGGCAACCACCTAGTCGACAGCCCCTCAACCCTCTCCACGAGCTGTCGCCGCCTCCCTAATCAACCTCCAACAGTCCGCCACCTTGTTTCCCCTTTGTTGATCCCCCCGACCTCTCCGCCTCCTCGTCGCACACCATTTCTCGCTGCCCTCCTTCATCTCTCCCAGAATCCATCAGATTCATCGCGGCTTCGCCACTTTGCCTCCATCTTCCCTCAACGGCAATCCACGGCCTACCCCACAATAGCAGCAATAACCCTTCTACTCTCTCTCCTCTGGACCTCACCAGCAGAATCATCATCAACTCCTCAACTCCAACCTCACCTCATTGTTCGCCAACCGCCCGCCCAGATAGTTCGCCCCTTCCACTGCTCCCAAATCTCGTAGTTTTCCTGTCGTCACAATTGTCCTTCGATCATCAAGGACTTTGGACTCCTTAGATCCAATTGTTTTGGATCTTATTCAACAAAGATTCAACCTGCAGTTGACTGAACCCGAATTCAATTTTGGGTTAACCAATACAAAACCTGACCCGCAATTACTGGATTCACAGCAGACCCGTTAAGGGTTCTTTGGATGATTTTGAAGCCATTTCAAGCCTGATTCACACCCAGTTTGAGCTTGATCCATGCAGAAATAATTATGAACTGTTCTTGAGGTGCTTCGTAGAATTTCTACTCCAGAGTTTGTGCAAAATTCCCAACACTCCTCGAAAGAATCTGTACATAAGTGTGATTTACTCTACATCGTGGTAACGTCTAATCGTACTGTTTATTCAGTCAGTAATATTTTGCACTCTATTCTTGTTATTTGCGTAGACTTAAAAAGTGTATTGTTACCTATAATTTGCCACGAGATTTATTTGTGTTGCATTTTATTGCATAAATAGAAACTGCATTTTTCTACATATAGCAACTTTCAGTCATTAGATTGTTTTATTTTAATCATATAGTCACGCATTTAGTTTTGGTGTCTAGAATTTTACATATTCATCTATGTGTTTTATTGTAACTGCATATAGATAACTATTGCATACTTCGTAATGGTAAAAATTTTAGAAAAGTCATGAACCTTACTGAAGTTTTGAATAAATTAAACAAAATAATGGACACTAATAAAAAACTTCAAATTGGTTTAAATGTAATAAATACATGTTTAGACAATTTAGAAACGCAAGTCAATGAACAAAAACCCACTGCAAATAATCAAAGGAATGAGAGTAGACTAGAAAGTCATCATAATACTGGAAAAAATAATAATTTTGAAGATGAACATCCACACGATATCACACATAAAGTCAAAGTTGATGTTCCCTCTTTTGATGACACTTATGACCCCCAACGTTTTTGTAAGTGGTTAGCGGATATGAACCATCTTTTTGAATGGTATGGGATGTCAGAAGTCCGAAGAGTCCGTTTTGCTAAATTAAAATAACAAGGGTCAGCTAAAATGTATTGGATGTCAGTTGAAAGACGATTAGCAAGCGAGTGATAAGAACTAATTGAAATATAGTTTGAAATGAAAGAACTTAGAAAAAAATATTTTCCTCCAACTTTTAAGAATCACCTTCTTGATCAGCTATCTAATCTAAGATAGAGAAATATGAGTGTGACTGACTATATGCATAAATTTGACGAGCTTCTAGTGCGATATGATATTCAAGAAGACAGCCGTCTAACCCTTTCACGATTTCGCACTGGACTCAAATCTGAGCTCAAGCATGAAGCGCTTACACATTCTTTAGATTCTGTTAAGAATGCATTTCAGTACGCTCTCAACTACGAGACATATTTGCACACCTTCAGATAAAAGTTCCACTTTCAGAACTGCGGAGTACTCCGGGCGACAATCTGACACTAATGCTACAAATACTAATACTGTTTCTAAAGATATAAAAGGTAAAACCGTCACTAGTGAGTCATCAAAACCAGCTACAAAACAAACAAAGTGTTTCAAACGACATGCTTTTGGTCACTTTACTTATCAATGTTCTACAATAAATTTATTAATAGACAAGATCCATAATAAAGATGATAGTGAGACTGAAAAAAGAAATTTATGAAGTTTTAAGGAAATTTTAGTGATGTTAAGAATGATCTAATAAATACACCTTTACATATTGTTAGGTGCTTGCATACTGTATTTAGAGATAAGGATTAGCGTAGGTCTAATGTGTTTTACACCTATGTCACACACAACGGTAAGAGTTATAAAGTCATAATAAATAGAGGTAGTTGTGTCAATATCATTTCTAAATCAGTTGTTAATAGGATGGGCATCAAAACTGAACCACACCCTTAATCGTACAATGTTACTTGGTTGATAAAACTTTTCATGCTATTATTCAATATTGTCTTGTACCTGTTCAATTTTCGAGTTATAGTAATCATATTTGGTGTGATGTTCTACACATGGATGTTGTACATATTTTGCTCAGTAGACAATCGTTATTTGACCTAAATGTTAAGAATAATGGAAAGTCCAACACGTATACATTTATATTTAATGGAAAGAAAATTATATTGACTCCTCTACCCAAGAGTCTATCTAAAAATAAAAATGGATTAATAAAACTAACACATGGTGATAAATTGCTCCATTTTGTGCATAAGAATCATGAGTCTATCGAGTCTAGATCCATATTTCTTGTAGACTCTAGTTCTATAGTTGACAAGACTTATCCACCTGTAAATTCACTTACACCCCTTTTGCATCGTTTGCATGTGAATATTCGTAGGAAAATTATATTTAGCAATAATGCTTACAAGTATATTATAGATGTACTTGATAGAGTGTAGGCATTTCCAGTTGGATCCGTACTGATTAGGGTTCAACCTGCAAGGTTCCCTTTTGGGAATGTAGAGGCTGTTCACACCCAGTGTACGAATCCTTTCAGGTTTTGCCGGGAGTTTGTTATGCTTCTCTCGGAGTCGGATATTCTACCAGCCCCTGATATTCGCTCGTTCGTTATTATTTCACATGTGTCTTGGTGCTCTACTCCATATGATCTTCGAGCTCCTGCTTTATGCACGACGTTCTTCGCAGCATCAGATTTTCAGCTCGCTCCACTTCGTCAACATCTACGAGTTCCACCACCATGGGAAAGGAAGAAAGTTGATATTTGGCTTCGAATATGTCTGATTTACACATATTTGATATAGTCGAAAGGTTTACCAAATATCGAGACGCTTATTCGCCTTCATCCGATGTGTTTTAACTTTCTTCTTCCCGCCATTCACCGATAGTGAATGTTTCCAAGTGGATGAGAATTGATAGAGATAAAATTAGTTATTTAATTAATTTTGATTAGATTGGATTAGGGATTTAATTAGATTTGTTATTATCTTGTAGCATTAGAATTTTCTATATATATGGTTTATAAAACCCTAAATAGAGGATATAGTGAGATGATTTATGAGAGCATGTGATTTGCTTTATCAAATCTTTTTCTCGAGTGATTCGTAAGAAAGTGGACGTGTGGTTCGCTTGGGCGTGAGGTCCCAACCCTAATTTATCCCCCAAAACCCTAATTTTTATCCCAACTCTCCACGCTTCCGTCTTGCACCACATTTCAAAGTTATCAATAAAAATATTTTATTGTGCAACATTATAATTAATCCAAAGGAAGACTAATGAGAACAGTGCAGGGGAAATTATATTTTCAATAAACAACTTCCAAGGCTCATCAGATCACAAATAAAAACCAATGACAAATATAGGAACTGATGAGTTCAACAGCTAGGTAAATATCATGAGAACTATAAATTAATAAGCTATCTTATTCCGGAAGAACATAGTATAATCAAGAGTGGTAACTTACACAATAGCATCAAAATGTGCATCAGTCTCCAGAAGAAAAAGAAAACGGAAAAATTGTCATTTAAGCAGAAATTATAGCATTAATTTACTATGAAATGCTTACCACGCATTATCTCTTCCTGACCGGGCCTCAAATTCCAGCTCTGATTGTTCTGGATCCTTCTCCATGGAGTCTGAAAAGCATAGAAGTAGATAGCTTTAATTTTCATAACCTTCAGACCGAGTTAAATATTTTACACAACAATAATTTATCGCAAGCATCAATTCAATTCCAAATGCCAAAGTAAATAACGCATAGAAACTCCAATGGATTCTGAGGTATAAGGAAGAATGCATAATATCCAAAATGGTTAAAAGCAAAGCTTTAAAATCTTGGAATTCGTATCAGCATCGGCAAATGGTCATGGTCATGGTCATGGTCATGGTATCGGTATTGGCAAATATTGTACTTATCATATCCCAAATATAGATAACGATTTTATAGGTAATGGGTACCTAAATCAAAATCTACTCAGATATATGCTATACCTATCAGTCCCAATCGATATTTGGAACCTTGGTTAAAGCAAAATGAGAATTCACAAACCTGAGATATTCAAGTACACAATGGATAAAAGAATAGAAATAATGTATAGGTTGCAGGATTATATAAGTACCCGTCAATATGCAAAAGGAGAAATTATTACAATCATTAATTTCAGGCAAGCAGCTGGCAAGCATTTCAAGCAGAGATCGTATACAAAAGTTTATGACCACAGAGCACATTGAACAGTCTCAACACACATGATATGATAAACTTTCAGCATGCCATGCAAACTACACCTATGGCACAGAAGTAAACAATGAGAATACACATTCATTATCCCAAAGAAAAAAAAAATAATATGCCATAAACTTTTGTTCCTAAAAAACGTAGGATACACCTCCCTAGGAAGCTGGTTCAGAAGATTAAAGCCTAATATAACTAATATCACACTCAATTACCAATTTCAGTCGTATAAAACATTGAAACCTGAAGGAGAGGGGGAAAAAAAATTTAACAATGAACCATATCCACTATTTTCTCACCATTGCTCTAAAGGAATTATTCTCTGATCCTTGGGCATGGAGACACGTGTCATACTCCAGTAAATATAAGACACGTCAGACACGGCAACCCTCCAATATCTAGACACAAGGGCTCAATTACATATGTGAACATTATATATATATATATATATATATATATATATATATATATATATATATATATGCACATTTAACTTATACAAATATATGTATTGTGTTGTGTTGTTACAATTACACACAGAAGGAAGAAGCAATAAAAGTTAAATAAACCATCAAATGTTTAGTTTTTCAAACGGTGGCATAACATACTAAATCTTGTGATATTTTTATGTAAATATACATTACACGGTTACATCATTCGCATACTGGCATCGTGTCTGACACCACTGAAAACATCTTTTTCGAGCGGGGGAGTGTCCTATATATCATAGGAATTGATTAAAATAATATTTTCACATCTTTTAGGTGCAACACATTTACCAAAAATTTAAGTTTTTAAGAAAAGGAAATTGTAGTTTGATATTAGAGAGAATAAAATTTCAACATCATCAAAATTATAAAAAGGGCAATATATTATACTATGCTTAAAATAAAATAAACTAGTCTAGCTAAAAAAAATTATGTGAATTATGCACCATATGCCATCCAGTATGTGAACTTGTTCCAGCAATTCACCTTACATGACAGTACAACTTAAAGTTCAAACTTCAAACAATGCCAAAGCAAAATGTGCAGATAGAACTTGTGAAATAGGAATAGTTTGCCTTGAACTACATTAATGTCATAATTTATGCAAGTACTAAAAAGGAAAGGCCACCGTAATGCTTAATCCTCAATTCAGTGCCGAAGTATACAATGAATATAGAAATAGCAGTTTCTGTTAGATGAAGATGCATAAGCACTTGGAACTCATGCAAATGGAGGTGGTGCAAACTTCCAGTTGTTTTTTATTGCTTGTATTTGAGATTATCGTTTTCAGTTCATCTTGTAGTAGGTTATAGTTGACTTGCCAAATTCCAATTCACGTTACCAGTTGGTTACAGTACAGATGGTAAACTGCAGATCATGTTGCCTTGGCTATATAGATTGCAAGTAACATAATACATTGCACTGGAGATACATTTCCAAATTTCTTAAATATGGAATAGTCTCTGAAGCAATTTGCATCGTCTAGGAAGCACGGGCACGGTACAGATTCGAACACAAACACGAGACACATGTATGAAAAAATGAGGACACGAACACGGCTAAGCCATGGGAAAAAATACAAATATAAGTATTCTTCTCTTACTAACATAATAATTTTACTAAAATGTCCAGAATGAAAGCGTTGTCTACTTAGAGGTTTGTGTCTCTTCATTCCTTTACAAAAAACAAGTATCGCTATCAACCATGTATCCGTCTCTCTTCCTCACTCTCTATAGATAAAGCGATAAAAAGAAAAGATGGTGATTATAGCGGGTCATGGATCAACATTTAGAATATGAATATAAAAGATTATTTCTTCAAATATAGAAACCAAACTAGACTCATGTCTACAAGAAAATACTAAAGTATAATTTCATAAAACTAACAACATATAGATAGATGTTACTAATTTTTATAGTGTTTATTTTCAGTTTTTCCATACTATTTAACTCATTTTTTTAAACAACCTATAAGAATCTCGGACACAGAAATAATAAGATATTTTTCCCTTAATTTTATTAGACACGCCATATGGTATGTCCGACACAGTTTTTGGCGTGTTTATAGTGTGTCTACGTCAAACACGTGTCCAACACGGATACGACATCCTTTGTGGCGTGTCTGTGCTTCTTAGTGCATCGTCATACAATGCTTAGACATGTGAGATTACTCAAATTAAAGGGTAATAGAATAAGCAATCTCAATTGAAAATCATTTCATATCTAGCACTTGATACACATTAAGAAAAGGGCCACTCTCACAAAATAACCTAGAGAAGTAACAAAATAATAGAACAATGTATTAGAAGCAGTGACAAGCATGATAGGATTTTAAAAAATTTAGAAGGCACCTCCAGGCATGTCAGAAGAACTTTCAGGAACAACGCTATTAGACTGGCTTGTATCAGCAAGAGGAACCAACTCTTCAGAAGGATTTTCAGGGACAGCAATATTAGACAGACTTGTATCAGCAACAAGAACCAACTCTTCAGAAAGATTAGGGGCGTCACTCAATTCAGCTGCAGGATTTTTCCTCTTTTTGAACCAGTTTTGAACCTAAATGATACATAGGAAAATTATGAGACCTAAGCTGACATCCTACCAGCACAAAGCATCATATATAATAAAATGAAAAGAGAAAGAAACCTGCTGCACTTGTATGGCCTTGTTTCCAGCTCGACTACGACTAATAAAGGAGTTCATGTAAACAAATAAAAAAATTCAGATTAGCACGTCCAGAAAAAGATAGAATCAGAGTAATTGCCTGGTTTTATACTTTCTTTCCCTTTTTTTATTGCTCATTTTAAATTGATTAGCATGTATGAAATTGTAATTTTAGAGAACAGTAACAAGCTTGAGCTGGAACTCACTTGAACTCTTCAGTTAGCTTCTCATGAAAATTTTCATTTAATAATTCATCATTCCCCTCTTCAAGTAATTTCTCCATTTGTTTTATCTGTTGCAAATTGAAAGAAAGAGACATTATTCACCATGAATCTCAATTAATAAAGAGTAGCCATCTTTAGGCTTCAAAAGCTTTCACATAACAGCCTTGAATCGCAAAATTATCTTTCAATGTTCACATACCAGCCACGCTACAAGCCTTACTACCCAAATGATGAAGAAACGGGGGGGGGGGGGGGGGGGGGGGGAGGAAATTCTAGATACATGTTCACAGTATCAAGAGAAGCACATTACCATACTATTGAAGAAAACTGAAAATAGTTGGACAATAAATTTGTGGAAAAACGATGATTCCTGAGGGTGGGGAAGCATAAGCAGTAGTCACTGGAGATGCAATAACTTAGCATATTCTGAAACTTGGTTTAGAAATATGCATTAGAAACATTAAGGAGGACATAAATAAAATTAGATGCTTCTTTATAGTATTTCAAACCCTGGAAAACTCTCCCTTTGGCTCTGCATTATATTCTACCACACTTGATAGAAACATCAAGAACTTGAGGTAGAAACATCAAGAACTTGAGATACAAGGATGCAAACACCAATTCAAATAACTTATTTGCCCTTATTTCTCCGGTGGTGCTACAAGAATATGCAGCACAAGAAAATATATATTTCCAACAAGGGATATTTTGTTGTACGTAATACTTAGGATGCTCTTATCAAGTATCCACAAAAGCTTTGTAGTGCACTTTCCAGTCATTGCTGATTAATTTTTATGATGATTAGAAGAGAACTTCCATCTTATTTTGTTTGGTTTGCTGGACTATATGAAGTGCCAAAGTGTTTCTTTATGGTCAAAGTACATGAAACTTTAATATTCTCATGTTGTTCAACAGGTATAACCAAAAGTGTATTGCTGTTGATTAAACAATTCATGAGCAATGCACTTCTAGCTAGCTTCTCTGCATCTCTAAATAAAATCCTTTTCACGTTTTTTGAGCCACCAAATATGCATCTAATTCAATGAGATGCAAAG
The DNA here is from genome assembly GCA_036321105.1 of Dracaena cambodiana. NCBI lineage: Eukaryota > Viridiplantae > Streptophyta > Magnoliopsida > Asparagales > Asparagaceae > Dracaena > Dracaena cambodiana. The sequence continues at coordinate 68,637,496 of JAYEPQ010000003.1, read as the reverse complement.
TGTTTAAAGAAGTAAGAAAACCTTGTTGAGACAGACGGGCATCTTTATTGCTTACACAAGTCTTCAGAAACAGCACAATGCAGACTGTATTATGTAAAAGCCTTAAAAGGCTTTTGATGTAAATATAAAAGTTATTTCAACAACATATAGACCACGAATCATTTAACTGAACCATCATCAAATATAGCAAAAAATTGAAACTGAATTCAGCAGCAATAGCGGATGAAATTTTCACTATGTTTAGTGAAAAACTTGTCGTTTCCTTGGTCCGTCGAACTAAATTATGTGCCAAAAAGTACCTTTAGAATAAAAGTATATCACACTTTTATATTATCATGCTGCTCAACTGGTTAGAGCAAATGGCATCATTAACAATTAAACATTCCACAAACTAAGCACTTCCAGTCAGCTTAATGCATTTTTGTATCTAAATATCCTTTTCGTGTTTTTAGGCTGCAAATTCTTATTATTCTGTAGATTTGGTAAACTTCTCAACATGCTCTTTACATTTAAACAAAACGCAAAGCATAAATAGAAATAGGCATATTTTTGTTGCTTAAACAGCACTTGGAAAAGGGAAGAGCACTCATGACATTGTGCAAATGCCTCGAAAAGCTTTCACGCAAACAGATAAGTTTGTTTCAACAACACTTGGACCCCGAAACTTCAGGTAATGCAAGCAAGAATTAGAAATCGAATTTCCGAGCTTTTGCTCTCATACATGAAAGAATAATTTGGTCTTCTTTCTGCACAGCAAATCATGGGTAATTCTAACGATATCAACCACGATAACTGACTTTTTTTTTTTCCCCACAAATGTTGCATTTCTCGTAAACAGGATAAAAAAATATTGAGAACAGCAACACTAACTGAATTTTAATAAGGCCAATTATGGCATACCAGTTGACAACCAAACCAAAAAAATTATCTAAAATCCAAATTTTCGAATGCAAACCTCTCTAATTTCTACATCAACAAGCACTCATCTAAAAAAAAATTCAACCGTCCCATCTAACAAGAACCTCAAACAAAATCATTAAATCACTGCTTCACTGCATGTTCACAAAAATTGGGGAAAATGGAGAAAAATGCTGATCATAAACAAAACCCCACCAAAAAACTTCAGAAAAATAAATATAGCGTACAAAACCTAATATTAGAAAAAAAAAAAAAAAAACAGTTTCGTTGTTTCACCTCAGCTTTTGAGAATCGAGTGGTGGTCTCTCGCTTGGGCCTGATCGCAGCTCTTTTCCCCATTCTCTCTCCCCTCTCTAGCTCTATAGAGAGTGAGAGAGATGAAAGAGAGAGAAACGAGAGAGAGAGAGAGAGAGAACAGAAATGGGACTTCAATTTTCTACCCTTTTTTATTGTAGTGAAGTGCCGCTTTGGTTTGGGAGTTTCTGGAGTAGCACACGATTTTTCACAGTAAACCCACTTTTCCCAGTGCGCCCACTCTACTTCCTGAAAAGGAAGGGATTTTTCTAGTGAGCCCTCTGTTCATTCCTAAAAAGTTCTTCTCTCTTTCAATCTCATTTCCTCCAAAACGCTCTTCCTATTCCTTTTTCAATTCCATTTTCAGCTCCCTAACTCTAAACTCTAACTTAAAGAGCTTAAAATTTAAAAAAGATTAATGAATTCAAACCTCCAGAGACTTTGAATCGTCGATATGGTTTTAAATATTCAATTTTTTTTTTTTTTCATTGATCTCAAATCTTAACCGGTGAAAAAGAGAGAGAGGAAGAAGGGAGGATGAATATAAGGATAGAAAATAATGATGGCAAACTTGTAATATTAATCAACTTCATATGTGGGCTCACATAGAAAAATAGTGTGCTCCTTAGGAAATTCCCCTGGGTTTCTGAGCGATAGCCGTTTTGCTTTTCTTCTGTTATTAGGGGACAAGGGCGAGAAAGAAAAGGGGAAGAGAACGGAGGGGCTTATCTAATATTTACTGCAAAGAGTGCGAGGCACTTACGAAATCGAGGGGGGCTGGCTTAGGGTGCGCTGGTTGCGTAGTCTGCGCACTGGTACTGTGCGCTGAGTGGCAGCTATAGTCAACTGAACTCACATTTGTGTAACGTAAGCTGGTCAGGATTCAAATTTTAAAGTGCCACGAAAAATGAACATAAATAAAGGAAAGCAGGGATGATAATCGAACACGTGCATGCACCAAATTTAGGCATGTCCTGTGCAGAAATTAGAACTAAAAAAATTATTTTTTTAATTCTAAATTTTAAATAATACGGATTAAAAATTAACTCATAAACTTATTCATTTTCATCCCTTGTTGCATAATATGATAAAATATTTTTAAAAAAATATTTAAAGTATTTTTCAAACTATAAATATTATGTTAGTATGCTGTATTATGTTTAACAAAATAACTTAGTGACTGAATAATTAATTTTTTTTTGCCGGTTTAAAGGCAAGGTTAAATTCTTTAATTTATTAACTTCCTCATAAGTTGAAGACAAAGTTCAGGTTGCGTTCCTTTTCTAGTCCGCGCCCTGGCACGGACTTGGACTGGGTTGGATTCAAGTTGGACTCATACCGGATTGGATCCGGCTTCACACTGGCTTGAAGCAGATCAGGTTTGGACATGGGCCATATCAAATTGAGCCGGAAAGGTGGGCTAAAATGCACGGCTAATATCTCTTGGGCTCCAAAATCTATAACTATAAATGCTGCTGTCCATGGGCTTCATAACCTACCTTAAATTTAATTGGTTAGTGGTTGACTCAGTCTCATGGGCTCCAAAACCCACTTGGTTAAGCCGGATCAAAAGATTACTACGGAAATAACTTGAGACTGATAGGTGCCTTCGCATTTGGGCTCATAGGCAAACTCCATTACGCACTCATTTAAATGTGTGTCTAGTGGGTGGGCATTAGCATAAGTTTTATATACCAAGAAATGAAGAAAGATATTCTCTTATAGATAGCCAGTGCAAATATCGTCAGCCCCGTAAAGCCTAGTCCCTGATGGTTCAAGGAGAACACAAGGCCAATTGGTTGATATACTCCGTCATTGTTTCTTAAAGCAATTAGATCTTGCGATCCTCACATTGAGTATCGACTTAAGTTCGACGTTCAAGAACGATCCTCATATCAAAGCGGATTGAGTATTGATTCAAATTCAATGTTCAAGAGCGCATAGCAAGTTTGCATCAAAAAGTTTCAAAGCTACTACCTCCAGTTTTTAGGAAAGTCGTCTTCCCTTTTAAAAATCGAAGATGCTATTTTTAAGTTGGTATCATTATGTTGCTTCTCTTGTTATCAGCTTTGACAGTTGTCTCTCCTTGTTTACGCTTATTCCAAAGTCAATTTTCCAGTTAACAAAAGAGGAGAGTTACCTGTGACTTGCCAGAAGCACTCCTCACAATCCACCTGTTTTTAAAACCACATCTGTACAGGCGGAACTAGTAAAATCACTCGATAATCATCAAAATGCCTATACTGCTTACAAATATAATCGTCACATACCACAAACAGACTGAACCTAAACTTTATGGTAGTGTAAAGGCATGCTGAATTTTTGTATCCAACATGAAAATCACATTTAGATAATAACAATGATGGTCATTGTTCCATACTCTGCCCAAAAATTTCTGATGGAATTGCGTGGTTCCAATTCTATTTTCATTTGTGAAGCTCACTGCACAAGTTCCTGCTTATAATCTGCATAAGTTTCCTCACTGCACAAGTTGCTGCTTGTCATCTGTGTAAGTTTCCTCATTACCTGAAAAACTACTAGTTAGACTAGGAAACATGGTCCCGCAACCAGCAATGGATACCCTGGGAATGCCATGAAGTTTCTCTCCAGTATGTACGTCAATAAAATTGTTAAGCATAAATTTATCACCTTGGAGCCTTTTCATCGGAGATAGTAAGAGAAGGAAACTCAAAATAACATGTTTACAGAAATAATGTCTAGATTATCATGAAGTATCTTCGTATCACATATCTATGGACCATGAGTAGTAAACTCAAAACGACTTGCTTTTGAAGGCAATGCATTGGTAATTCTATCTATAAATTTTAGGCGTCATGTTGCATAAATAGATATTAAAATCAATAGTTGGCTTTTCTTCTTTGGACTCTGTTTTGATCGTAAATTCCTATTCGAAATGAGTAAAAAAATTTCATACCATCCAACAAGAGGGATATTCTGTATTTCTAGATAAGTGCAACAAGAAGGTGCCTAACTTGTTTAAAGGGTAAGGTGAATATTCACATCATATAATTTTCATTTTAACATAACTTGCTGTATAATCTACTTTTAAAGGAAAATATTCTGATTGTTTTTTTAATTTCATTTAATGTAATTTGCTGTATAATCTACTTTTAAGTTATATCTTAGTAAATTTTAAAATTTGTAGGATGCATCTGTTTCACATTTTTAATTGCCTTTGTGGGAATCAAATAGGATTAACTCAAGAATATTCACATCATATAATTTTTAGTGGCTAATTTTATCACAAGTTAATCCATCAAAGTTCTCTATTAATCCGATTTTCCATCAATTAGGGATTTAACAAATGAAGAAAACAAGATGATAATAGACAAAATTATGGAAAATCAAGAAACAATATGTAGCTTTATGCAAAGAAAGAATATCTATACTTTTCAAAAAGGAATATCTTATTATTATCAAGTACATTAGCTCGAGCTGTACGGACTACAGTACTTTTATGCCTAGTAGATGGCTAAAGCAAAGAAATTTCCAGATTTTCGACTAAAAATAATAGAGGACCAATTGTTTAATTCAGGATTCAAGAAATCAAGATTATCGATAAAGTCCTTTGGAAAGGAGCAGATACCTTTGCATTTATTTTTTCTTACCATCCGAATTGGTTTCAAATATATAATCGCTTGTTTTAAATTCTAAATTCTCTAAGCCCAGACGGATAAAAGGGTAGTATCACGATAACACAGTAAAAAAAGATATCATTAATATTAACTGATAGAGGTCAATCCTTTCTGCATGATGGAGCTATGCAAGTCAGATTAATTATGCTTGTTTAATTCAGGATTCAAGAAATCAAGATTATCGATAAAGTTCTTTGAAAAAGAGCAGATACCTTAGCATTGTTTCTGACAATCGGAATTTGTTTCAAATATATAACCGCTTGTTTTAAATTCTAAATTCTTTAAGACCAGATGGGCAAAAGGGTGGTGTCACGATAATACAGTACAAAAAGATATCATTAATATTAACTAATAGAGGTCAATCCTTTCTGCATGATGGAGCTCTGCAAGTCAGATTAATTATGCTTGTTTAATTCAGGATTCAAGAAATCAAGATTATCGATAAAGTTCTTTGAAAAAGAGCAGATACCTTAGCATTTTTTCTGACAATCGAAATTTGTTTCAAATATATAACCGCTTGTTTTAAATTCTAAATTCTTTAAGACCACACAGGCAAAAGGGTGGTGTCACGATAACACAGTAAAAAAAGATATCATTAATATTAACTGATAGAGGTCAATTCTTTCTGCATGATGGAGCCATGCAAGTCAGATTAATATCAATTCTTTCTGCATGATGGAGCTATGCAAGTCAGATTAATTATGTTCTCGGCACGTTAAAAACTGTTTAAATTAGACTTTGATGTATTTGGCACATTGTGACTGTCAATTCTTGGGTAACTTAAAATAATGGATATTTGAACCGCTGATCCTTGTCTGGTAAATAAGATCAAGGCTGCATGGAATGAAGGGAAACAATGAAGGTCTTAATCTCAAATGAAATTATTACTTAACGAACAATAGTGCTTGCCAGGTTCCTTTGTTTCTACAGAACTAGCAGACATCAGCCATAGCTACAATAGGAAGCTGTACTAGAAAAGGTAATTTAAGGAATTAACGTAAGCCGGTCGCACAATTGAAAATTAGTACGTTCAATAAATCAAATGCATGAAGATGGATGACAAGAAAAATAGGGTTAATTACAGTTAGACCCCATGTAATATTGGAGATATGTAACTTAACACCCTGAAGTTTGAAACTCTAAAAAAAACCTCTGAACTGTTAGTGAGACTTAGTTATTTTCACTCTCCTTTTTTATTAAAGTGCACGATTGTCTTTCAAATTCCTATTCTACCATCATCCCTCCTTTAACCAGCACACTCCCTCTCTCTCCTCTCTCTCTCTCTCCCTCCCTCTCTCTCAGTCACTCACGCTCCCTCTCTGACTGAGAGAGAGGGATAGAGAGAGAGTGACTGAGAGAGAGGGATAGAGAGGGGGGAGAGAAAAGAGAGAGGGAGTGTGCTGCTTAAAGGGAGGGACGAGGCTAGAATAGTAATTTGAGAGACATAAGTGCACTTTAGTAAAAAAAGAGAGTGAAAATAACTAACTCTCACTAACAGTGTTAACAGTCTAGTGATTTTTTTGGAAATTTCAAAATTTAAGGGTGTTAAGTTATACATCCCCAATACTACAAGGGGTCTGATTGTAATTAATCCAGAAAAATATTGTGCTTATATCCATTTGCTATCATGCAAATAATACATTCAGTAAATCAAATGTAGGATGATCGACGAAAGGATAATGTCGTGCTTACACCAATATTTTAAAAGGTGATTTGGGCTGCCGCCAAGGTGGAGGCACCCCAGGCCATTGATTAACTTATGAGCGGTCTATCCCACTGCTTGGACAGAGTTGGGCCGCCTAGTTGGCCTAAACAGCCTAAGATTTGAGCCTACGTAGGTTGCACATTAAATACTTATAATGTCTTAGTAAACATGTTGGACTCGTTTTAAAAAGGGGCAACCTGTCTCATACGAAGGGTATGTCGAGCTAGGGTTTCACCCTAGCCTCAAATATTGACTCCTTCCCTCCTTTCAATCCCCAACAAAGTTTCCAGCTTCAATGCTACTTAGACGCTACCTCACCACCACTCTGCTTAGCCACAGCTTTATGCTGCCTCTCTTCCCTCTCCCGTGTCTCTTTTCATCAGTCCCAGCGCCTCATTCCTCATGCCACCTCAATGTGACACTTTATTGGGTCCAATACATTAGTGCAGTTGACCCAATAAAGTGTCATGATGCTCGGATAAACACTGATTGACATTAAAAAAGAGCAACGATAAGCAGTTCTTCGTTAAAATGTCTTTAGAGGTCTAGGTTGGATAGTAAAGGGCTTGGCTTGGATTATAAACAGTGGAAGGTGGGATTGGAAATGGTCATTAGTTTGGATTGTGGATGTTTTCTCTACTACTCAAAATTAGGCCCATATTTTTCCTCTTTTTTCCCTCTCTATTATTCAGCGGTTGTAGTAGGACTCTAATAGGGATAAGAATTCTTAACCCCTCAAGTATTACCAATTAAACATCTGTTTAGTCTAGTCTCAGAATTTAACTAAATTTTTCTTAATACACCTCTTTTCCTTTTCGGTTGCTCACTTTCGGAGCTTTCTACTTCATTTTTCAAATTAAATTTGAAATCAACACATGAGTTCGGTTACTCTGTTTGCTTTTCACAATCCTCTATTTCAGTTAGGATCTCAACTTCCTCGTGTGTATTTTCTGCTGAGAAATTATCCTCTTCTTTAAATATTTGAAATAACAATGTATGATATTTTATTGGATCCAATACAGTTTCAAATCTTTTTGTAGAGTCTTACTCCATATCCGATCCAATTTTGATTGGAAAAAACTTAGATAATGATCATGCATTGGACCCAATCTCTTTGATTTGATGGTAACTATGACTATATATATATATATATATATATATATATATATATATATATATATATATATATATATTCAATAAAATTGTTTTTTCTTTTTTATTTCTTTTGATGGGAGTGCGGAGACCAGATCTCAAAAGATGATGTTAAGACTTTTGGAGTCGTACAGAAAAAGGCTGGAGAGAAATTCCCCAATTTTGATGGGAAAAGACTTGGATAATTCTCTTTGATTTGATGGTAATTATGACTATTTATATATATATTTTTCACTAAAATTATTTTTTTCTTTTTGATTTCTTTCGATGGGAGTGCAAAGACCAGCTCCCAAAAAATAATGTTAACATCTTTGGAGCCGTACCGCAAAAACCTAGAGAGAGATTCCTCAATTTTGATGGGAAAAGGCTTTAAATAAATCTCTTTATTTGATGGTAATTATGACTATTTAAATATATTCTTTCACTAAAATTATTTTTTTTTCCTTTCGATAGGAATGCAGAGATCAGATCTCAAAAGATGATGTTAAGATCTTCGGAGACACTATGTGTCTCCGTGAGTATTATACTTTAAGGATTTGTCGTGTCTTCATGTTCATGTCATGTACGTTCTTACACGAGGTCCATCTAATAAGGACAACCTACTAGGCCATACTTTAAAAAAAGGATTCAGGCAAGAAACCAATGATATTTAGCACACTTTCCCCAACTGAAAAATTGGCCTACTGTCCTTGTGGGATATGAAACCATGCCCCCTGTCTAAAACTTACAATTGTATTTCTTAAAAAAAAAAAAGGAAAAAACATTTAGTGAGAATATATATATATATAAATAAACCAATGACATATAGCACACTTTCCCCAACTGAAAAATTGGCTTACTGTCCTTGTGAGATATGAAACCGTGCCCCCTGTCTAAAACTTACAATTGTAATTCTTAAAAAAAAAAAGGAAAAAACTTTTAGTGAAAACATACATACATACATATATAGTCATAATTACCATCAAATCAAAGAGATTTATCTAAGCCCTTTCCATCAAAATTGGAAAATCCCTCTCCAGGCTTTTGCGGTACGACTTCAAATATCTTAACATCATCTTTTGAGATCTGGTCTCCGCACTCCCATGAGAAAAAAGAAAAAAGAAAAAAAACAATTTTAGTGAATATATGTATAGTCATAGTTACCATCAAATCAAAGAGATTGGGTCCAATGCATGATCATTATCTAAGTTTTTTCCAATCAAAAATTGATTGGATATGGAGTAAGGCTCCACAAAAAAATTTGAAACCATATTGGACCCAATAAATTGTCATATATTGTTATTTCAAATATTTAAAGAAGATAATAATTTATCGGTAGAAAACACACATGAGAAGGTTGAGATCCTAACTGAAATAGAGTATTGTGGAAAGCAAACAGAGTATCCGAGCTCATGTGTTGATTTCAAATTTAATTTGAAAAATGAAGTAGAAAATTTTGAAAATGAGCAACCGAAAAGAAAAAGAGGTGTATTAAGAGAAAATAAGGTAAACTCTAAGACTAAACGGATGTTTAATTGGAAGGACTTGCGAAGTTAAGAATACTCATCCCTACTAGAGTTCTACTACAACTATTGAATAATAGAGGGAAAAAAGAGGGGAAAACATGGGCTTAATCTTAAAACAAAGTAGTAGAGAAAACATTCACAACCCAAACGAACGACCATTCCCAATCCCACCTTTCAATGTTCATAATTCAAGCCAAAACCCTTTACTATCCAAGATAGACCTCAAAAGACATTTTAACAAAGAGTTGCTTATTGCAGCTTTCTTTAACGTCAATCAGTGTTTATCCAAGCACTAGTGTACTGGACCCGATAAAGTGTCACAATAAAGTGCAACGGTGAGCAACTGACCCAATAAAATGTCATATGTTGTTATTTCAAATATTTAAAGAACATATTGCAGGTGCACTAGTGTATTGGACCCAATAGACCTCAAAAGACATTTTAACGAAGAGCTGCTTACCGAGCATGCTTTTGCGGTACAACTTCAAATATCTTAACATCATCTTTTGAAGTAAAAAATAATTAGGTGTACAACATAATTACTACAATACCCTCCATCCTTCTTAATTAAGTACTTTACATAAATTACTTGATTATTGATGAAGAAATTTCAATAAGGAAATTAAACAACATATTGATTATATAGAAATTCAATATCAAAAAAAGAAGATAAATAAACAATACAGTCTCTCTGTCTCTCTCTCTCTTAATTATAAGTTAGATGATATCAAGCCCAGTCACCAAACCGCATCAGCTCCAACGTACCAAATATTCCAACACAGTAATAAACAAAAATTACCAAAATTAATCCACCTACTTAAAAAACAAAAAATCAAAAAACGTAAATTTATTTGAATCACCTTCATCAAAGGAAATTGTTTATGTATTTTTTTTTTTTTTTAGATAGTTAAGAATAAGCATATATCCACAAATCATGTTGACATCCTCAAGTACTCGAAAAGTGTTCATTGAAGATGGAGTCCTGACGTTAAAGAAGAGCATCAGTAAGTAGCTCACCCAATAAAGCAAGGTCGTTATTATCTACTTCTCACTTGGATAAATTTAGCATCATGGTGCTCCGGCCGTGAGTTCTTCTATTGAAAGGAAGAGACATCACTCAGGCCCTAAGTTAGCATTGAGGTCAACACATCAAAGTTTTTGAAAGAAATGAAAATGCACAACTCATTTAATCACACCCACTAGTAGCAATTAACATATGATAAGAAGTATGAATATGGTTTAGGTGCAATAAAATGAGGAGACATGAATATTTGAACTTTACTGTGGACATCCTTGTTACTAGATATTGCTGCCATGACGGACACAAGAAACCCCTGGAGTCAATACCAGGATGTAGGTTTTCAGGATCAGATTCTTTTATCCTTTGGATTTCAGATCTGTTTTCCAATTTGCTGGTCACTTTTATGGTATTTTCCCCTTATTTTATTGGATCCCTTCTCTTCTTTTGTCTCAACCTCCAAGCAGTTTTGCATGAAAGAAGATGCGACCACCAACCTCAAATCCTACTTTTTCTTGTACTTGTACGCTACAACATTATTGTCAAAGCCGTTGTCTAAAATTTTGGAGTCAGCTGTCAGCCACATGAGGCCTTTTCTTCCATTCAACTCAGTCACCTGGACTCATGCATGACAGCAGTTGTTTGTGATGTTTTGTAATTTATAGGCTAAAGAGTAAAAATGATGCATGCAGATTATGTTTATTGTCAGGGCATATAAGTAAGCTTTTGAATCCAATAGCTTATATTAAGGGACTTTTTGTTTTCGTAAATAATGGGTAATTTCCCGCATTCCAGAAGATATGATTTAACGAAACTAAGCTACATAAATAATATATGACCCTTGCTAGCTAGAGAATAGACATCCTTGCCAATCGAGAGGGTGAAACTAAAAAGACAGAAAAAGCAATAAGCCCCCTTTGCATGCAATGCAAAGAATACCCGAACAATACAACTCAGGTACAAATACAAGGCGTTTTACATGCATACATCTGTTCTCAAACCAGTCTTGTATAGAGATCTATGCTGCGTGACCCGCTGACCCTCTAGTCCATTTCAACAATAACAGATATCAAATTTGAAACCAAGGGCAGAGATCTATGCTGCGTGACCCGCTGACCCTCTAGTCCCTTTCAACAAAAACATATTTCAAATTTGAATCCAAGATCAGAGATCCATGCTGCGTGTCTGACCCTCTGATCCACATGATCAATAACAATTTTTAAAATTGATATTAAGCCCATAGACCCACGTGATCTCTACAAAGGTTTAGCAAAGAGGGTGGCCTGCTGCTCTGTGTGACCCACTGCAATAGAATCACACATATCGCACAGATATCGAGGGCGATCAACCCTGCTCCTCTCAGCAAGCGGGGCCACTCCTGCCACCGGTGAGCTCCGTCCATCATCGATGGACATTGCCGCCCGGCATCTATTGCTACTCGACATTGCCAAGAGAAGGCCACATCAATTGTCACCATCAACCCACACAATTGTCGAAAGCTCACCCTGTTGGAATCCCCCATTGAGATCATAGAGACGAATAAAACAATATAGCACAAGAAGAACACAAGAATTAACGTGTTTCGGCCGACCAATTTCGACCTACGTCCACGGGAATAAAAAGAGAAACATCCACTTACAATAAGAAATCTGAGTATCTCTTTATCTCTCACATCTATCATAATAATAGAAGCATCTCTTTCTCATCAATTGCTCTCATCTCTCGTATCATATACAAGAGATATATATAGTGTTCCTATCATAATCCTATTAGAATAGACTATCATCATCTAATTGGTGTTCCAATCTAATTAGAACTCTGGTTTTCTAACCCAAGTCCAACTTGGACTCCTTGTGACCCTTAATCACATCTGAATACTCAACAGATGTGAGACACAAATCCAACAATCTCCACCTTAGCTCGTATCCGATGAGCCATGCATTTTGGAGAAACTTCGTTGTTCTTTCCATCCACTTCACAGACATCCACCGCACAATCATCATGCTCCACCGACCGGGAACAACTTGTATAATCATCACCGTCTCCAACTTGAGCATATATAATCACTAAACCATGCTCTCCTCCGAGTACTCATGATCACTAAATTGTATTCTCTTGAACACTCACGATTACTACACCACGTTCTTCACCAAACGTTCATAATCGCTACACCGTACTCCACATCGGTCAAAACACCTGGACCTCGTAAGTACTCACAATCATTTATCATCTTGTGCATCACGTAATCGATACACTGTACTCCAACTTGATCCAAAAACTATCACTAACTCTAGAGACAAATGATTATATATTACCATGTACTTATCATGTTACGAAATAATCGTATCCATCAACATGAAGTACCACGTCGTACCTCATCATCGTACGATCAACCAACCATTGACCATCGATCATCTCAGTCAATATCGACCCCTCGATAATCGTCGATCACTGTTGGTTTGCGCAAAATCTACTCTAAACAATGGATTTTGCCCAATTCGCATCCACCACTGCATCCAGAATGCTAAAAAACATAGGATTCGACTTTTGGATCATCTTAATCGGACACCGATTCTTCGATCCACACTTCGATCAACCATAGACATCGATCTGTGCCTCAGAATCTATCTCAGTTATCAGCCACTCCTTTTGGTGCACATTGCTAGAGCCTCTGGTTGTGCACATCACCGGTTGTATCCGGTTGTTTTTTTCTTCTTATTGTATTTTGCCTTGATTCCTCTGCCAAGCTCGTTGTCGACTCGACATCAGATCTACCATCTTGCGATCTCGATTCCGGATCCATAACATAGCTCTGATACCACTTGCTGGGGATCGAATCCCCCATCGAGATCGCAGAGACAAAGAAAACAATACAACACAAGAACAACACAAGAACTAACGTGGTTCGACCGACCAAATTTGACCTACGTCCACGGGAGCAACGAGCGAAATATCCACTATGAGTAAAATATGTTACAAGAAGAGATTGAAGTATCTCTCTACTTCTCACATCTCTCATAATAATAGAAGCACCTATTTCTCATCAATTGCTCACCTCTCTCGTATCACATACAAGAGATATATATAGTGTTCCTATCATAATCCTATTAGAATAGTACAATCATCATCTAATTGGTGTTCCAATCCAATTAGAACTCTGATTTTCTAACCCAAGTCCAACTTGGACTCATTGTGATCCTTAATCGCATCTGGATACTCAACGGATGCGAGACACAAACCGAACACACCCTGAGTGATCCCTATTTGCCATAAAATTGAATTTTTATTGAACTTTGAGAAAAAGTTACAATATGAATGGATTCCCATTTATAGAATGTGAGGAAAGTAATTCCTCTTTGTTTAAAACTGGGTTTTGTTATAGCCGTGGAGAACGATCTTACTCTCCGTTGACGCTCTGAACACAAGTATGTAGTTGGCAGCTATTGAAAACCTTCTGAAGAGAAAGAACTTTTGTTCTTTAAAACAAGCTCAAAGTAGAGATAATCCAACCCTTTTTTCAGTCCAGTTTTTGGTTATTTATAGAGATCTGAAAACCTTTGAATTAGTGTAACCGCTCAATTAATGGCCTCCTTGATTTGAGGATTAATTCTCTGTATTTAATTCGTTGGATTTGTGTTAAATTTTTATAATTTGTAACTGACGTTTTTAAGCCTCTGAATTTGTAACTGAAATGCAAATCTCAACCTTCAGTATCCAAAACAGTTTCGAACGCGACTTTGCGTTAAATTCGCGGATTCACTTTCAAACGCAGCCATGCGTTTAATTTGCAGATATGTGTAAATGCGACCTTGCATTCGAAATTTCAAATTCGCATTTTGGGCAGTTAAGACAAAGCATCGCCACTATTTTGTCATCTTTTCGGCACAAAAATCGAAGAGCTATCGCGTTTGAAATGATGAGAAATCTTTTAGAGATTTGGACCGTGAATCTTGGCCATTGATTCTTCTATAAACGACCTGAAGTCTTTTCAAGAATTGCACTTTCTGCAATTTGATTTTCTTCATCTTCTTCAAACCTTCAAGCTCTCAAACTCTCTTCTTCAAGCGCTTCAAGCTTTCGGACTTTCATTCACAAAATCAGGATGTCGAAGGGATCATCTTCCTCAACTCAAGCCGTCGGCGGCTCTCACAGACTTTCAGCCACTTCTAGCTTTTTCCCAACGCCGGCTAGAGAGGAACCTCCTATCTCTGGTAGGTTTAACGAGTTCAACTCGTTTGACAAAGGTGATTCGTTGCCATGGACAAATTTTTTATTTTAATTTTAATCAATTCAACTTAAAAGAAATTATAATTTCGTAGAGATTTTAGATGCAACGCAATGCAAGTTTCTACGTCCAAGGTTTGAAATTCAGATCTTTACTGGTGATTCGCATTTGTTATTTAACCAACAGATTGCCTTGTGATCTCGAATCTTGATTTAATTCGCAGATCTCTTGATTTAATTCGTGGATCTCCATTATGTGATCCGCGTTTGACACAGTCAATAGATCGCTGTGCGATATTTAGCTTTAATTCAATTTGCAGATCTCCACCATGTGATCCGCATTTTGCACTTAATCTAATAGATCGCCTTGCGATCTTTAACTTGAATTCAATTCGCGGATCTCCACCATGTGATCCGCATTTTGCACTTAATCAATAGATCGCTTTGCAATTTTTAATTTTAATTCAATTCGCGGATCTCCATTATGTGATTTGCGTTTTACACTTAGCTACTAGATAACATTGCGATCTTCTATTTTAATTCAACACGTGGATCTCCACTATGTGATCCGCGTTTGACACTTAATCAGTCACATCATGATCTATCACTTGTGCTTTCTTCCATTTTCTCTGGAATATTCACCTTGTTCACTTTTTCTAGTAGTGAACTACTCTTTAAACCTGACGTCCAAACTTAATTTTTTTGGACACGTGGGTGGCTATGATGGCACCATTCAGTTCAGGCTAAAAAAGGAATTTTCTTTGTGCCATCAGGGTTCCAACAAAGATTGCCTTAAGAAAATACTCAGTCTAGGTCCCAATGTTTTAAGAGAACTCATGACAGATGCAGTTTTTGAGGGTAAGGACATGAAGAAAATGAAGAAGCCACACTTTCTATTTGGAGACAAAATGGAGTTACCAGAAGATCATCTTTTCGATGGTAACTATAAGTGGTTGAGACAGATCCGAGGACGATATATGCTTCTACCAAACACAGAACGACTGTACCCTCTTTCATATCTTCAGGCAGTCTCCATCCCTAGAAAGATGGATTGACATTTAACAAAAGCTCAAGACGGTGTGCTTCTTGGAGGTTTTGGGGCTACCTCAGCATTTTCCACGAACACTGGCAAACATGTAGCTGGTCTACTGCCAGGTTCATTAAAGGAGTACCAAGTTAGAGAGGCCTCTATAACTGCGAGTATCTTCCTGAATTGTTTTGCTGCAGTACATGGTGAATTTCCTTACCAAGATTTCAGACCATTAGGATGGGTTCATTCTTCGGATAGAGCATGGTGGTCTGTTCTAACAGCTTTCATTCTGAAGAAGTTTGAGAGCTAATTAAAAAGAATAGGACTTTATTGGGCTATACAAACAATTCAGCATGGAATACCGCCCAGTCGCTTCCATTTCTTTAGCATCTTAGAACTTTATAATTTGGAAATGGTACTTTCTTCAACCCTGTTGGTGAATTGGTGAAATAGGTTTAGCCCTTCACAAGAAGTATGAGATTTCAGGCCTGCCCATGAGTGAAGTCCCCTATGAAAAGTATGTTCCGACTGGGGAAGAATTGCATCTGTTGAAGGCTCGAGATCTGTTGGCCTATGACACAAACAGGGAACTGCTCTGTCATTATCATATTTGTGTCCAAATTATAGGGCTAAGAAATAATGTATTGAAACAAATAACCTGGGTAGAATACTTATTCCCAAGTTTCCAAACTGATAATAAGGAAATTTCGATTCTTTCTACTTGTACAGCTGAAATAGAAGAAAGAATAATCCAGTATGGAACCAGGTTTATGTTGTAGAAACAGATGAGAATGTCGTCAAAACTGGCACTTTATTTGAAAGTTTTCACCACCAAGCTAAATATCCTTTGTCTGATACAGCTTTACTTGCGATATTTTTGATGTTGTGACTGAAATGCTATTGGGTTGAGGCTGAAACGCTATGTGGCAGTAGTTACAATTATTCCAAGAACATGTGATTGTTGGATTATCTAGTATAAATTTTAAATAACGTCCTCCATTTGGGAAGCAGCTGAAAGACAGGATCATTGCAAAACGCTTCTCAACATGCATTTTACATTTAAACAAAATACAAAGCATAAATAGAGATGGGCATATTTTTGTTGCTTAAACAGCACTTGGAAAAGGGAAGAGCACTCATGACATTGTGCAAATGCCTCGAAAAGCTTTCACGCAAACAGATAAGTTTGTTTCAACAACATTTGGACCCCGAAACTTCATGTAATGCAAGAAAGAATAAGAAATTCAATTTCCAAGCTTTTGCTCTCATACATAAAAGAATAATTTGGTCTGCTTTCTGCACAACACATGAATCATGGGTAAATCCATCTATATCAACCACGATAACTGATTTTTTTTCCCCACAAATTTTGCGTTTCTTGTAAACAGGATCAAAAAAAAAATTATTGAGAACAGCAATAGTTACTGAATTTTAATCAGGCCAATTATGGCATACCAGTTGACAACCAAACCAAAAAAAATTATCTAAAATCCAAAATTTGGAACGCAACCTCTCTAATTTCTACATCAACAAGCACCCATCTAAAAAAAAATTTCAACCGTTCCATCTAACAAGAACCTAAAACAAAATCATTAAATCACTGCTCCACTGCATGTTCACAAAAATTGGGGAAATGGAGAAAAATGCTGATCATAAACAAAACCCCACGCAAACTTCAGAAAAATAAATATAGCGTACAAAACCTAATATTAGAAAAAGGGTTTCCTTGTTTCACCTCGGCTTTTGAGAATCGAGTGGCGGTCTCTCGCTTGGGCCTGATCGCAGCTCCCCATTCTCTGTCCCCTCTCTAGCTCTAGAGAGAGAGAGAGAACAGAAATGGGAATTTAATTTTCTTCCTTCTTCGTTGCAGGGAAGCGCTGGGAGTCTCAAGAGGAGCACGCTACTTTTTCCGGGAGACGGTAGACCTACTTTTTCCAGTCACCTCTCTTTTTAAGAGAAGATTTTTCTTGGGGAGCACATCACTCATTCTCAAACAGCTATTTTCGCTTTCAATTTCATTCCCTCTGAAACCCACTCTCTCTTCCTTCTTCAATCACATTTTCATGCTTCCTAACTCTAAACACTAACTTAAATGGCTTAAAATTTAAAAAAACATAATGGATTCAAACTTCTAAAAACTTTGGATCATCGACGTGGATTCAAAGATTCAATTTTACTTTATTTTTTAAAACTAAGTTTAACCGATCAGAAAGAGAATAGAGGTTGAATATAAAGATAGTTTTATTTAAAAAGAATGATGTCAAATTTATAATATTAACCAACTTGATATATGAATTTACTAAAAAAATAATTAATTACACTCGGACCCTCTGTATGATAGAAATGTATAAGTTATCACCCATAAAGTTTAAAACTCTCACGTAGACCCTCATAACTGTCTAAATCACCGTGTTTTAATTACAATCAGATCCTAGTCCAAATGGTCTAACTAAAAATTTTAAATTTTAGGGATGATAAATTATACAATCTCTATACCACAGGAGTCTGAGTATAATTAACCCTAGGAAAATGGTGTACTACTTTGGAAATTCCCCTTTGGTTTTTGACCGTTGTTCGCTTTGCTTTTCTTCTGTTATTATGGGGACAAGGGTGAGAAAGAAAAGGTGAAAAGAACCGAGGGGCTTATTCTAATATTTACCGCAAAGAGTGCGAGACATTTACGAAATCAAATGTGCTGTGCAGAAATTTGAACTAAAAAATTTATTTTTCTAATTCTAAATTTTAAATAATACTGGAAAAAAATTAACCCATGCACCTATTCATTCTCGTCCCTTGTTGCATAATATGATAAAATATTTTTTAAAAAAATATTTAAAGTATTTTTCAAACTATAAATATTATGTTAGTATGTTGTATTATGTTTAACAAAATAACTTAGTGACTGAATAATTAATTTTTCTTTTTGCCTGTTTAAAGGCAAGGTTAAATTCTTTAATTTATTAACTTCCTCGTAAGTTGAAGACAAAGTTCAGGTTGCGTTCCTTTTATAGTCCGCGCCCTGACACGGACTTGGACTGGGTTGGATTCAAGTTGGACTCATACCGGATTGGATCCCGCTTCACACTGGCTTGAAGCAGATCAGGTTGGGAAATGGGCCATATCAAATTGAGCCAGAAAGGTGGGCTAAAATGCACGGCTAATATCTCCTGGGCTCCACAATTTATAACTATAAATGCTGCTGTCCATGGGCTTCATAACCTACCTTAAACTATTTGGTTAGTGGTTGACTCAGGCTCATGGGCTCCATAACCCACTTGGTTAATGCGCATCAAAAGATTACTACGGCAATAACTTGAGGCTCATAGGTGCCTTCCCATTTGGGCTCACAGGCAAACTCCATTATGCACTCATTTAAATGTGTGTCTAGTGGGTGGGCATTAGCATAAGTTTTATATACCAAGAAATGAAGAAAGATATTCTCTTATAGATAGCCAGTGCAAATTTCGTCAGCCCCGCAGAGCCTAGTCCCTGATAGTTCAAGGAGAACACAAGGCCAATTGGTTGATATACTCCGTCATTGTTTCTTAAAGCAATTAGATCTTGCGATCCTCACATTGAGTATCGACTTAAGTTCGACGTTCAAGAACGATCCTCATATCAAAGCGGATTGAGTATTGATTCAAATTCAATGCTCAAGAGCGCATAGCAGGTTTGCATCAAAAAGTTTCAAAGCTACTACCTCCAGTTTTTAGGAAAGTCGTCTTCCCTTTTAGAATTCGAAGATGCTGTTTTTTAGTTGGTATCATTATGTTGCCTCTCTTGATGTCAGCTTTGACAGTTGTCTCTCCTTGTTTTCGCTTATTCCAAAGTCAATTTTCCAGTTAACAAAAGAAAAGAGTTACCTGTGACTAGCCAGAAGCACTCCTCACAATCCACCTGTTTTTAAAACCACATTTGTACAAGCGGAACTAGTAAAATCACTCGATAATCATCAAAATGTCTATACTGCTTATTTAATTAGAATTTTACAAATATAATCGTCACTTACCACAAACAGACTGAACCTAAACTTTATAGTAGTGTAAAAGCATGCTGAATTTTTGTATCCAACATGAAAATCACATCTAGATAATAACAATGATAGTCATAACTCCATACTCTGCCCAAAAATTTCTAATGGAATTGCGTGGTTACAATTCTATTTTCATTTGTGAAGCTCACTGCACAAGTTCCTGCTTATAATCTGCATAAGTTTCCTCACTGCACAAGTTGCTGCTTATAATCTGCATAAGTTTCCTCACTGCACAAGTTGCTGCTTGTCATCTGTGTAAGTTTCCTCATTACCTGAAAAACTACTAGTTAGACTAGGAAATATGGTCCCGCAACCAGCAATGGATACCTTGGGAATGACATGAAGTTTCTCTCCAGTATGTACGCCAATAACATTGTTAAGCATAAATTTATCACCTTGGAGCCTTTTCATCGGAGATAGTAAGAGAAGGAAACTCATAATAACATGTTTACAGAAATAATGTCTAGATTATCTTGAAGTATCTCTGTATCATATATCTATGGACCATGAGTAGTAAACTCAAAACGACTTGCTTTTGAAGGCAATGTATTGGCTATTCTATCTATATATTTTCTTAAGTAAATATTAAAATCATTAGTTGCCTTGACTTCTTTGGACTCTGTTTTGATCGTAAATTCCTATTCGAAATGAGTGAAAAAATTTCATACCATTCAACAGGGGGATATTCTGTATTTCTAGATAAGTGCAACAAGAAGGTGCCTCGATTGTTTAGAGGGCAAGGTGCACTGGCAAAAAAACCTCTGATGGGTATCTCAAAAAATATCATTTACAACAAGAAGACTCTAATTTTTGGCTTATGCAGTTTGATCATAAAGGAGCAAAAAGAAATGTGGATGAAGAAAATCCTTTTATGTTTGCATAATATTCTGAATGTTTTTCCCCAGCAATGCAGATGTTGTCAAGGGTGTGCATTTCCTTCGATATATATATATATATATATATATAAGATTGTTTTTAATTTCCTTTTAACATAACTTGCTGTATAGTAAATTTTAAAATTTGCAGGATGCATCTGTTTCACATTTTTAATTGCCTTTGTGGGAATCAAACAGGATTAACTCAAGAATATTCTCATCACATAATTTTTAGTGGCTAATTTTATCACAAGTTAATCCATCAAAGTTCTCTATTAATCTGATTTTCCATCAATTAGGGATTTAACAAATGAAGAAAACAAGATGATAATAGACAAAATTATGGAAAATCAAGAAACAATATGTAGCTTTAAACAAAGAAAGAATATATATACTTTTCAAAAGGAATATCTTATTATTATCAAGTGCATTAGCTCAAGCTGTACAGACTACAGTACTTTTATGCCTAGTAGGTGGCAAAAGCAAAGGAATTTTCCGGATTTTCGAATAAAAATAATAGAGGATCAATTCTTTAATTCAGGATTCAAGAAATCAAGATTATCGATAAAGTTTTTTAGAAAGGAGGAGAAACCTTTGCATATTTTTCTGACAATCGGAATTGGTTTCAAATATATAAATATTGCAATCACTTCTTTTCTAAAACATCACCGCTTGCTTTAAACTCTCTAAGCCCAGACGGGAAAAGGCTGGTGTCATGATAACACAGTAAAAAAAGATATCATTAATGTTAAATAGAAGTCAATCCTTTCTGCATGATAGAGCCATGTAAGTCAGATTAATTATGCTCTCAGCAAGTTAAAAACTACTTAAATTAGACTTTGATGTATTTGGCACATTGTGACTGTTAATTCTTGGATAACTTAAAATAATGGATATTTGAACCGCTGATCCTTGTCTGGTAGCTAAGATCAAGGCTGCATGGAATGAAGGGAAACAATGAAGGTCTTAATCTCAGATGAAATTATTACTTAACGAACAATAGTGCTTGCCAGGTTCCTTTGCTTCTACAGAACTAGCAGACATCAGCTATAGCTACAGTAGGAAGCTGTACTAGAAAAGGTAATTCAAGGAATTAACGTAAGCCGGTCGCACTGTTGAAAAGTAGTAAATTCAATAAATCAAATGCATGAAGATGGATGACAGGAAAAATATTGTGCTTATACCCATTTGCTATCATGCCAATAATACATTCAGTAAATCAAATATATGATGATCGATGAAAGGCTAATGTTGTGCTTATACCAATATTTTAAAAGGTGATTTGGGCCACGGCCTAGGTGGAGGCCCCCAGGCCGTTGATTAACTTATGGGCAGTCCATCCCACTGCTTGGACAGAGTTGGGCCGCCTAGTCAGCCTAAACAGCCTAAAATTTGAGCCTACATAGGTTGCACAATAAATACTTATAATGTTTTAGCAAACGTGTTGGACTCGTTTTAAAAAGGGGCAACCTGTCTTATTATACGGAGGGCATGTCGAGTTAGGGTTTCACCCTAGCCTCAAATATTGACTCCTCCCCTCCTTTCAATCCCCAACAAAGTTTCCAGCTTCAATGCCACTTAAAAGCTGCTTCACCACCTCTCTGCCTGGCCACAGCTTTATGTTGCCTCTCTTCCCTCTCCCGTGTCTCCTCATCAGTCCCAGCTCCTCATTCCCCATGCCGCCTCAATATCTGTCCGCCAAATGTCCCATCACCATATAGTTTCCTTCTCTATGCTCTACACTTGCTAGAGTTGAAATCTAAATATTAAGAATTGATGAATGTCCTGTCCTCTTTCCAATTTTTCTATATTTAAAAAACAAATTAATATGTATATATGTGTGTGTAAAAAAAAAGTGCACCTAAAGTGTCTCCATAGGGAGTTGTTCATCGAGGTGGCTCTAAATCTCAATATAGTGGATGTATCTGGACGAATGAACTATTAATTGTGATCTCCATATTCTAAAATATTGGTATACCAAAAAATATATATTTTCAAAATATTTTGACCGTATATTGGATAGATATAAAATGAACGGTTTCTCAACAATAAAATAGATAAGACCTCTTGATTGATGATGATGAAGTATTTAAATTACATTTTTTTTATACACCAACTACTTAAAGTATTAAAATCACAATTAAAAGTTTGGATCGTCCATATAAATCTTCTATGTAAAGATTTAAGGACGTCTCCATAGGTAAATTCCTATAGAGACACTTTTAAGTACACCATTCCCATATCAATGTAATATTGTATTTGACTAGTGTACTATGACTAAGAAGTGAACAAAAATTTAAAAGTCAACATGACCTTAGCATTTCTAAAATACCAAGGCCATTGTAGCGATAATTGAGTTATAATTAGAGATCATAAGGCTGGTGCTCTTTCGAACGTTTTCTGAATGGAGGTTGTCAATGTGGCATGTAGAAGGGATGGCCTAATGCTACTAAACTGCGGTGGTTCAAAGAGTGAAAATGGTCGTGAAAGCTTCAATTTTGACAAGAAATAATAAAGAAAAAAGTCTATGACATAATTCCAGATAGCTGGTATTTTGAATCACAAGCGAAAAGGTCAGGTTTTAAGTTCTTTCACTCAGAAGGATATGCACCTCTGTTAAACAAGAATACAAATGAGTCCCTACATTGCTGCCCTTTTGCCTGGGTTTTGTAGAAAATATTCCTATTATGAAGATCTCATGGTTTCTGTTTTCCATGAAACTATTATAGCAGAGAGGCCCATGAAGATGGTCAGTTCCTTCGTGGACCAAAAAGCACAAATTCCTATTGGAATCATGTATCCAAAAATATTCAACCATCTACCATCTGTCTCTCCAGTTGACGTGGCTTTGTGGGACTACACCTTCCTCATGGCTTTTCCCATACTAATCCTAGCTCGTATGGCTGTAAGAAACTACAAACAATAACAATACAACCAAAAAAATAAACTGGCTTTCCCTTTGCTTGTAAGCATTGCATTTTTCTGTTGTTTACTAATGGGACTAAAAATATAGTCTTGTTTAAGAGCTGATTCCGACATTTTCTGAGAAATATGGATGAATTAATATGACATTAGGTCAAGAAAATCACATCGGGTCATATACTTTTCCCGCACGTCATTTCATCAAGATGTTGGAACTTATTTATAACAGATGTTGCCTAAACTTCTGGGATTTAGAGTGCCATCCCAATTGACATCTGATGAGATCAGCAATGAAAAGTGCATACTTTATAAGTGTATGAACTACAATTCTACAGAGGAAAACTAGTTGATAGTAAGCTTCATTCTCCTACTCTACAAAGATAAATATACCAAATTCCAGCTAATATAGTTTGGAGCTAATGACAAAGTCATTACAAAAAGTTAATAGTAGAATAATGACCCCGTAATCTACATCAAGACATCATAATGAGCAACTTCACACGATTTCTTCACAAAGACGACAACTTTTCTTTAAAGAAAGGTGATAGGGTTCATCCATCATGTTTCATTCATAATTACCTCTGAAAAATCAACCCAAAAGTAAGAGATGTACTAATATTAAACATCAAAATGAAAAGAAAAGCTAAAAGTCTCCAATGAATTATAATTCTTCATGTCATGCCATCGTTATCTATATAGTGGTCTTGGATCAGAAATGATACTAGAGTGCAAATCTTGAGCAATGGAGAGAGGATGCAAAATATAGCTATCAACAGCACAGATGCAGTCAAAAGATTATTGTTCTTTCTCCTTTTTCTATCAGATATAAAATCCTCTGCAGTTTTAAAAGAAACAACTTTTTATGATTCAATTAACTCTATTAATTTTAATCAACGCAAGGAGTTCTCATTTTCTCGCAACATTAAGCTATATATCAATTAGGATCAGAAATGAAAAGAGAAAGGAATAAAGGGGGAAAAAAGATAGAAACTTCTAATCCTTCTTTCTCCTATGTCAAGATATATATAATAAAAGAGCAAACTTTTTCTTTAACGAAAAAGATAAGGGCTTCATGATCCATCATGATTCAATTCCCTTTATACCAAATTTCTCAAATTAATCAACTCAAAACCCTAAATTAAAAATTCAAGAACTCTAAACAGCCTCACCTGTGCCATCATTGCTCCGCTTAGCTTTCCCCTTTTCCCTTCGCTATAATCTCCCCCCATCCCCAATGCTCCTCCCTCTCGTCCTCCTTTGCAAATGGCCGCAACTCCGCGAACCCTAGCGGACCAGCCTCCGGAATTCCGCGCCCCGCCGCCCTCCCCAGCCACCGGGGCCCACAATGGTGACCTATGCTCTCTCGAAGAAGACGAATTCTCCGGGTTCTTGAACCGATCCCTCCGCGTCCCGCAGCTAGTCCTGCCGGACAGGATCCTCCACCGGAAGGCGACGCCGCCGCCGTGGACCCCGCCAGAGATCGACCTCCGGTCGTATGATGCAAAGGTATTAAGATCGGCGGCGAGATCGGCCGGGTGCTTGCAGATCGTGGGTCATGGGATCGAGAAGGGTTTGATCGAGGAGGTTAGGGTTTTGGCGGGGAGATTGTTCCGGTTACCGCCAGAGAGGAAGAGAGAGGTGACCAGATCTGAGGAGAGAGACTGGGGGTTTGAGGCGGAGGAGGAGGAGGGTGACGATGGGGAGGAGATGTTTTGGTGGAATGCGAGTGGGGATGAGGAGTTGGCGGGAATTTGGCCTGAAGGGTATGAAGAACATAGGTAAAAGTTGTATAAGTAATTTTCATTAGTCACTCTCAATTCTCAATTAAAAAAAAAAAAAGTATAATTTGCTTCTTCTTCTTTTTTTTTTTTTTAAACTCTTTCTTTTTTCTCCTAAATGCCACATTCATCGCAAGTAGTTTGTTATATATATTTTTTTTTTACTAGAAGTTTTTTATAAAAAAAATTACCTGTTTATATACATTTCTGAATCGTCAAAAATAATTATTATAAAATCAGCATACTCTTGTTTTATAAATCATTTGTGATACTTTTCAAGAAGAAAAAAAAAATACAATAAATTCCTGTTCATGAATTACTATAGAATATTTGCATATTATACTTCATTTTTTTTATTAACTGCACTTACTTCCCTCTCATAAAAATCTTAGGTATAAAATGCAGTATCTTTGGACGAAGATGGAGAAAATTGCCAACAAGATTGTGATGGGTTTAATACAGAATGATTCATTTACTGCAAAGTTATGTTCATCTCGGTCTAAAAAAATTAGTGGCGGCTCAGCTATTTCACTCCACATTCATAATCGGAGTATAATTTATGATATTGGTCGAGACAGTACATTGAAGCATGATATCTTGCGCACAATTATAAGGAACGCAATTTGCTCTCACTTTTTGTGCCTTCATATCTGTCATGGTGCTTCTAGGTTTTGTGCATACTCAAAGAATGGCTGGATTTCTTTTCCTATACAAGATGAAGCAATTATGGCCACTTTTGGTGACCAAATCCAGGTAAATTATAAAATTGAAGCCTTTTTTTTTTTTTTTTTTGGGTCCAACACTTATAAACTGTTTGGTTACTTATAAGTGATACTGCAAGTTATAATTTATATTATTACGATTGCAGTTGCAGTAATAGAAGTTGTTGCATTTTGTATTTTTTATGATTGGGTCTGAAACTTAAGTGGCGACTAGAGCTGCAAATTTTTTTAATTATTATTATTTTTAAATGTTTGAGAAATATTATATTTATCAATAATACAGTCACTATTTGCAAAAGAAAAAGTAAAAGTGTCTTATGAACTCTTTTTCTACAATTGTAATCATTGCAAATGTAAATGGTTACAAGTGTATTCGTAAATTTTAGCATCTGTAACCACGATTAAACAGTCTAAAGTGTCAATTGCAGTAAAGGCGGTTGCAATTTTTCTCACCCTCAATTCATTTTGCGTGATATCTATTGTTTCCTATATTCTCTATTGCAGGCGTGGAGTGATGGGGTGTACAAGCAAGCGACTGGCAAAGCAATTTTTCAAAGCAAAGAAAAAGATGTAATTTCCATTGGATATTTACACTCTCATAGTCATCAATCTATCACTGATGCATCCTCTTCCTCTTGGAGTAATACTACTAACAGTAGTGTTGGCGGAGAATGGAGAATTTCTCTAACTCAACAAATCATAATAGCAGCTGCATTCGTACTTCTTATATGTCTATGGATGGCACCACTTGAGCCTCAAACATAAGTTTATACGAAATTAAAGTGGGCTAATTGGAGATGAGAATGGACATGTTCGAAAGCTGGTCCATTGTCCTTCCAATTAAATTTTGAATTAAAATATTTTAATTCAAAATTTTGATAATTATATGTCAAGAATTGGCCCTTATATCCCACCATTTTCATCCCCAACACTTATAGATTTAGATTTCTTTTGTTCGTTCATTATTCCTACAGCCTGTTAAAAATGTATTTAACATATGCTTAGCTTTGCTTTGCCTTTCTTTGCCTCCAACAAAATGTAGCATTTTATCATATATTACTATAGTTTGGAGTCATATCTCATTTTTTTCCCTCGGATATCTTTATTGTTTGTTTTGCTATTAAAATCATCTCGGCCATTGAGTTTTTTTTTTTAAAGATAATTCTCTTTAGAAAACGCATCTCAATCGTCGAATTTTAATTATTAAAAATATAATTGCTTAAACTTAACTGGAGGTGATTGGGATTAAATTGGGCCTAGAATTGGGTTTGATTAATTACAGTTTTTTATGAGTTATAAATTATAACTTCTAAGAGTTTTTCATATAAAAATACAAAGTTATAAAATAATATAGATTTACAGGATAAAAAATTATGGCGCAAATCACAATGGTGGATGAATAGTTCTTAATTTTGTGACCGAATGAAAACAACATGCACGATACATGCATCGAAAGATGGATCGAAACTAACTAACGACTAAGTGTAGAGTTATAATTAGTTTTTCGTCGCCTATAATTTAATTAAGGAGGTCATTCTTTTACGGAATCTAATTTTTTATCCCAACAAACTTATTTATGAACTTTTTCGCTCAATAATTGAACACTCAAAAAATAATATACGGAAAGCGCCTCCATTTTACTAAAACTTACAAAGCCCAATGCGACAGTCATAAACTTATAACTAGGATTACGGCTACATCTAAATTAGCACACCACTTGACTTCATGAGCTTGTAGTGTTTAAGTGATGAGCACCATGAGGACCCATGCGAAAGTGGTGGAAAATTTTGAATACGCCCAATCTTTTCTTCAGTGGGCCCTAATTTCTTAGTAAGCTATTGCAAAATTAAAATATAGCCCTTTTCGCAATTGTACTCTCCCTTCTCTCATTTTTTTCAATCATCCGAAAAACCTAACTTTAACCGTCGCGGTCTGTACACTCACCTCCATTTCCTCCCCCTGGTGCTCACTGGTTAAGTGTGCTCATTTAGAATTACCCAGAAGATAATATTAGGGCGCGAGTGCAAAATAATCAACTTAGGTATTTATGTGCAAAGTCGCAAATAAGGACTTTTCCCCCAAACCCTTTGAAATTCTCAGTAATTCGAAGAACGACGAGGACGCGAGCTCTCCCGATTGCGCTCATCTTAGGTACGCCCTTGCCTGCAACAATTACCCCAACTCTTAAGATGAAAACCCTTTGAATCTATCTCTAATTGTGTATCAAAATTAAATATTCAATTACCTAACTATTAATTTGAATTTTGGTTTTCCCCTTGAAAACCCTAAACTTTACCGTCGCCCATAAATTTACCATTTCAAGGACATACTCGTTTGCTGTCTGAAGAATCTTGTATAAAGCAAGTGACTAATTCTCCCACTAATTATTAGTTAAGAGTTGTTGATTAATTTAACTGAGCCTTGGAAAAGGATTGATTCGGTAACATGTTGACATAACGAATTGCATTGTTTCAACTGGATTGTATCTGTCTAATTGTCACAACGAGACGAGCACGAATGATGAGCTCCCCGTTGACACCTCGCCCAGTCAAATGTACAGAACATGCACGCAATCGAGAAAGAGATCTTGTTGAGCTAGGTCGAAATGCCCTCCGACTTAAACCCTTCAATGTCTAATTCTGGTACCAATCTCGTGACGATTGAGGATTGTGATATCTATAGAAATGCCTGATAATGGTTACTTAAGGATATATTATCTGTGAATCAAAATAGAAATATGCAACAAATAAAAACCCTACTCGTGCATTTTGCACCACCTGCACTTAGCAACTATATGTTAGCATCACGATGAAGCTAATCTGTTCCACCAATATCCATTTAGTATGAAAGAAGTGAGAGCTTCCGGCGCTCGAGGTAAGGAAACTCCGGCAAGGTAAGAACTCCTTCAGGTATCTTCTTCCTTTTCGATACATTAGCCTCCCTCAGCTCACACTTTTCACCGGAGAGGACCCCAACCCCCCCGGTAGCCGAACACCTCCTCCTCCCTGTTAAAAAAAAAAAAAAAAATTCTGAGAAAAAAAATAGTAGAAAGCAAAGATGGAAAACAGAGAACCAGAGTGACCGGAATAGAGGGTGGAGTGTATTTCTGCCTCAGGTATCTCATCACTGGTAGTTAATCGGGGCAAGGTGGGAGGCCGGAGTAGACCTTCAATCACATCATCGATTCCGATGGATTTTGGATGGGGCTGGCTTGGTCGGAGGAAAAATCGAGATGAGGCTCCTAGTGAGGAGGACAAAAATCCCAAACACCGAAGGAAAAGTTGGTCAGAAGTGGTCAGAGAGTCGCCGGTGAAGGGGATCCCTCCCTCTTCCTCCTCGGTGCTCCCTGACAAATATCCACACATCAACTGTCACAGTTCCTACTCGGGGGAAGAGGTTCTTGCACTCCTAGCGGCTGCGAGGGGAGAAACCTCTCGACCTCTCAGGAAAAAAGATGAAATGCAGGGCAATTGGCAGCTAGTCAAATCCCGCAATACAGCCAGAAAGGAACGAGCCTCTAACAGTAGAGGAGGAATAAAAAGAAAATACTCTCCGGCTAGCAACCCAGCAACTGGAAGCCCAGAGGCATGTTGGATCTGTGGGAAATCAGGGCATTTCAAAGACGAATGCCCATTCATCATGTGCAGATTTTGCAAGGTTCTGGGGCATCGAATTGGAGAGTGCCCGATAGCACCAGACAGGAAGGAGGGGATTCAAGGCAAACCTGTCCGAAATGGGGACGGACCGAAACGAAAAGCAACAGTTCAACAAACTTCTCTTCCCCAAAATGCATAAAAGAACCCACAACCAAAACCAGTGACCTATATCCCGTTGTCAGAATTAGCCATGGCCGATAAATTGCAACTTACCAGGACGGTAGGGGTCATATACCCAGGGAAAGGCAACCCAACGGGGATGGACATCATAGGGACTTTGAAATCCTTGGCCCCTGAATTTACAAATCACTCATGGAGATTGGATAGAAAAGGAAACAAATTTTTATCGCAATTTCCATCGAAGGAAGGACTGGCCATTGCAGTGAGTAAACAAGTGATTGTATGCGAGACGACGGGGGCTGAATTCAAAGTTCTCGGGTGGAAAGGGGATGAAGATTCCCAACATTACCTATTCCCAGTTACGGCCTAGATAGCCATTCATGGCATCCCGCTGCATCACTGGAACATGACTGATATTAGCAAATTGCTTGCTAAATATGCCCATGTGCTGGATATCAGCGATCAAACAACCAGAAGGCTCACCCTAGACTTTGCTAGAGTCTTTGTGGGATGCGAGAACCTCGCAAAAATTCCCTGAAACTTCTATGCAGTCATGGGAGAACATCTTTGCTATATCAAAATAGAAATCACTTGTAACTTTGACAAAATAGAACATATCTCACCGGATTGTCGGCTTCCGATCGATACCCCGCTAATGGTGGAGATGATAGCAGCACCTGCAATCGGTGTGGTCGGTCCATCCGACCAACCGCTGTGCGGTGTGACTATTCCCCCCGCCGGTATGCGACGGAGCTACACATGGAAGAGGACAGAACCCGATTTTGGGTCCGCTGGACAAAACACAGTGGACAAAAACATGCCCTTAAGCAGTATGGTAGCAAAACCGGAGCCAGAGGAATCCCAGGACCACAAAGGGAAAAACCCCCAAATCGAAAAACCAATTCCATCTAGGGCAGAGGACCAGAACCACTCTCTGGGTACAAGCCCTGGTCAGACAAGCCAACCGGAGAGAAAAGACAGCCAACAAGCAAGAGATCAACTCCTAGGCAAGATAGATTCAGATCTACGAAAGGATTTCTCGCAAATCGATGAGCAAGGATCCAACCTTGACATCATTAGTCGAGATTCCAGGGGTAGACTAATCTTAGACCTGTCGAAGTGGGAGCGATCTAAGGGGGTAAAACAGGACAAAGGACGAAAGAGTCTTACCGAGGAGGAAGGAGAGATGCAGAGTAGAGAAGACTGCTAAGAGCTGAGACCGGAGTTCGAGGAAGGGGGAGGAAGCGACCGGTCGCATTTATTACGACTGGAGAGGGCCAGAGAAAGGTCAGATGGGTACAACCCAAACAGAGGGAGGAGAAGAGTCTCGGAGGAGGAAGGAGGATTGGGAAAGCAACAAGAGGTACTCGCGCAAACCGAGGAAGGAAAAGTAGTCAGAAAGAAATTAATGCACATGGAGGAGTGAGAAGAAAGGGGGCGACTCCTATTTAATGAGCCCAGAGACTTTTAAAGCTCTGGGTTCGGATCCCAATGCACCTAGGGGAGGAATATCAGCCTGTAGAGCCGATTCTTTATCCGGAGAGACTGACTCAGGAGACAGGGGGACCCACTCAAGAGACAAAAAAACCAAGGGGATACAAGTGCAGCCCCAAAACAGCTAGATAATGGAGTGGAGGCCTGCTGCAAGGCCCAAACAGAAAATAAAATTGAAGCCCAGACAAATTTTGTGGCTCCTAATATCGAAGGCTGTTCCAACACAAATAATTCCCAAAGTGATTATTTGGGCCTTCTCACACATCTCAAAAATCTGGACAAGAATTTTGCCCGGGACACAATAGCAAAATTAGTAGAGAATGTAATGAAAGGGGAACAGACAAGAACCCCCATGAAGACACGGCGTAGACAGGCCTCCCGTCTACCAAAGAGGGTACGAGATAGGAAAAAACTTCAGATCCGAGCAAGCAGTCATAGCCTACCTGGAACACCCCCAGAAAAATTACTCCTACACACGCCGGATGCACTCCCAACAACAGAAGCAGGGAAAGAGGACGCCCCAGAACCAACTTCAGCCATGAAGAATACAAACAAAGCTCCTGATATAGAAGAGGGGACCCGTGAAGGCATTCCTGTGATCACCCCAAGCAGAAGGAGCAGGAGACTGGAGGAGAACAAGGGGGGTCAACAATACAAAGCTGGGCAAACTGCACTATCAGCTGCCAAACGCAAGGCACTCATTTCAGAACTGGCCCCAGCTACTTCTCTTTTAAATTTTGATATACTAAATTTAATTCCCAATAATGTGTTACTTTCTGCGGTCAAGATTTGTGATATTGACATGGGACAAGAGGATGTAGAGACCAATAATATTTTATTGCAATTTAGATCGCTAGACGACCCTAAGTTTGTGGAGAATAACATAAGGGTTTAATACCCACATGTTATGGAGAAGATACCTCAACAGAATCAAATGAACTGTATGTTCTGGAATATTAGGGGATTGGGTGACCCAGTCAAACGTCGTATGGTAGCAGAAGTTACCCGAAATAATAAAATCGACATTGTTTGCCTGGAAGAGACTAAGCTAACCAATCCGTCCCAGAAAATGTTAAAATCTATTGGTAGCTCATTGTATTTTCATTATAAAAATGCATGTGGAGCATCAGGTGGTCTATTAATAGGATATAATCACAAGTTTTCCTTAATAGACACATGGGAAGGACAATTCTCCCTTTCAATACGAATAAAGAGACTTACTGATGGGTGGATACAAACAGTCACAATAGTTTATGGGCCTAATGATTCACAGTCACGTCCTCTGTTTTGGGAGGAAATTAAGAACATCAGAAGTAGATGGAGCTCTCCTTGGATCATAGGAGGGGATTTTAACATCACACGATTTATTCATGAAAGAAAAGGGCCGGACCATCATCCACGAGATAGGGAGATGTTCAATGAGCTCATCTCACATCTTCAACTTACCGATCTTCCTTTGAACAACCGTAGATTCACATGGTCTGACATGAGGGAAAACCCAAACTTAGCCAAATTGGACAGGGTACTAATTTGTCAGAATTGGGATATGAGATTCCCCCTCTCTGATTTCAAAGCACTAGAGCACATCACTTCTGATCATGTACCAATTTGTATTGATTCTAGAGAGCACCAATTACATCAGAAAAGATTCCATTTCGAGAAATGGTGGCTGGAGCATGAAGAGGTCCATGAACTCATCAAGGAGAGCTGGGCTCAACAGACCTCGGCAACAGATGCTACGGGTAACATTTGTATTAAATTTCGTCGACTCCGCAGAATATTATGGAGATGGGAGAAAAGACACCGCCTCTTATCTCGAGATAACAAAACCAGATTCCTAGAAGAAATAGCAACTTTGGAAAAAACTGAAGAGACAAGATATCTCAATGAGGCAGAAAGCTCTCGACTATTCGATCTTCGAAAAAGTATAGATGAAATCTATAGAAAAGAAGAGATAATGTAGAGACAAAGAGCAAGATGCAAATAGATAAAGGAAGGGGATGCTAACATTGCATTCTTTCACAGATCTGCTTGCATGCGGAAGAAAACTAACAAGATTGATGAACTGCAATCTGAGGAAGGACTCATTCATGGATCCCAATTACAGGATCATGTATACCAACATTTTAAAAAGCTATTTGGAACAAAAAACCACTTCGGGTTGCAACTGCTGAGGAATACCTGGCCATATGCCCAAACTTACATGAATTAGAACGGGAGTTCCAGGAAGAAGAAATTAAGCATGCAGTATGGGAGTTGGGACCTGAAAAAGCACCTGGTCCGGATGGTTTCCCAATGTTCTTTTATAGGACTTTCTGGGAGACGGTTAAGGAAGATCTTAAAAAAGTGATCTACGAAGTATACCAAGATTCGTCTAGACTTGAAAGAATCAATTATTCCCTCATCACACTTATCCCCAAGAGGGACCAGGTGGAACGGATCGGGGACTACAGATCCATTGCTTTGGTGAACTGTTCTATTAAAATCATTACAAAAATCCTTTCCAACAGACTTACACCCAAATTGCAAACTATGATTGGGGATTATCAGACTGGGTTTATTGCCGGAAGGAGTATATTGGAGGGGATAGCATCAGCACATGAGGTCATTCACCACTGCAAAAAGTCCAAGTTGAATGGATACATACTCAAACTGGACTTTGAAAAGGCTTACAATGTGGTAGAATGGGATTGTCTACTCGAGGTCCTACGGTTTCAAGGTTTTGGAGAGAAATGGATCTCATGGATAAAGAACTGGCTTACAACTGCCAAAACACAGATCCTAGTTAATGGTGTGGCTGGTAAAGAAATAGTACTCAGGAGGGGACTCAGGCAGGGTGACCCACTCTCCCCCCTGCTATTTACACTCATTGCTGATGGCCTCAACATCATGTTTAGGAAAATGAAAATTGCAGGTCTCATAAAAGGTCTTGCAGGATCTACCTCACATATCAACCTCCAATACGCTGATGATACACTCATATTTGGAGGCGATAATCTTTGTGAGGCAATTTACATCAAATGGGGCCTTCGATATTTTGAAGCATGGTCAGGACTAAGGATCAATTTCTCTAAGAGTTCCATGATATGCATAAAATACAAAAATCTTACTATGAATCTTATTCTAGAGATCTTCAGATGTAAGGAGGGAGGTTTCCCAATGAAATATCTGGGTATCCCTATCAAACCAGGAATTCAAAACAGGATTGGTACCTCCTTCTGGATTGCTTCGAGAAGAAACTAGATGGCTGGAGAGGGGGACTATTATCTTTAGGAGGAAGGGTTATCTTCCTCAATGCAGTTCTTTCATCCCTTCCCCTCTACTACATGTCCTTTATATTACCATGCTGAGTTCGAAACAAAATAGACCATATAAGAAAGAGGTTTTTGTGGAATGGAACGACAGATTCTAACAAATATCATCTTGTTTCTTGGAGGCAGGTTTGCAGGCCCAAATCTGCGGGAGGTCTTGGAGTCTTGGATTTGAGAATGTTCAATTTGTCCCTAATGGCTAAGTGGTGGTGACACTTACTCACTCGTCCAGAGGGAAGCCTCCAGAAACTCATGCATGCCAAATACTGTTCCCGAAATAACACCTAGTCTAAAAATACCATAAATTCCCCAACTTCATCACACTTCTGGAAAGGGGTGATCAAGACCAAACACATAGTCTGGACTAGTCTATAATATAAAATAGGTAATGGTCGAAAGATTGCATTCTGGCACGATCGGTGGTGTACACAAATCCCTCTCAAAATTCTATTCCCTGCAGCATTTGAACTATCTCGCAATAAAAATGCAGTTGTTGCCTCCCAATGGGGAAGAGCGAGATGGCGACTTAATCTAACACATCCCACATCAATATTGGAGGAGACACAGACCCGAGAACTAAGGTCTACCCTAAATGAAATAGCACCAGCCGAGACAAACAATAATCAACCAATATGGAGATGGAACAGAAATGGAGAATTCTCAGTAAAATCCGCATACCGTCATTTTATGTATAGTGGAATCAACACTAAGAACACAAGTTGGATATGGAATACAAAATGCCCACTGAAAGTTAGGATATTTCTCTGGCTAGCCCATATGAATGCCCTACTCACATGGCCAGCATTACAAAGACGAGGCTGGGCAGGTCCAAATTTCTGTGTCCTCTGTAGTAAAAATGGAGAATTCACCACTCATTTATTACTAAACTGTCATTTCACTAATCATCTTTGGATCCGCTGTGCAAGAATTCTTGGGATTAACCCAAACATGAAGGAGGAAAATTGCATAGGGGTTGGACTAAGCTTAACAAGCCATACAACCAATCACGTCAGAACACTAATTGCAGTTTTGTGTTGGAATGTTTGGATGGAAAGAAATAGTAGAATTTTTAATTCTACTGTCCGCTCCCTACATACTTGCACCCGTCTAATCATGCATGACTTTTTTATGTGGACAGGTATACCTTCCGATGAGGAGTGCATACATATATCAGAGGGATCCTCGGCAGATGATCTTGATTCACCTGACCAAACTTGATTGGCACCCCTCACCCTACAAAACAGCCACTCTACAAGAAGAGTTATCCTCTGGACCTGGTGTTACACTTATGTATCTTTTCTATTTTATTTCGTGCAAGTATTGTATTATGAATCACTCATTTGAAGTGATCGAACTATGTTACTCTTGTATGGTTCTGTTATCTCCTTGCTAATGGAACACGGAAGGCTTCCATCAACCGTTTTATTTAAAAAAAAAAAGGATATATTATCTGTGGTTTAGATTGGTCCTTTACTGGAAAGGGGAGAACCCCCTTAGGAGAATTCCCAGAGGCTTTAGAGTGACCGTTGTCATCCCTCAGTGTTTTTCTTGTTTGGGCCTGCAACCTGGGCCTCAACCCATTTCTGTGCTTGGAATCAGCGGGCCGTAACTATAGGGTGTGACTCTATGGAACATAATAAGATTGGTATTAAGGTTAACAAGGGTAATCGTATCTTGTCAGAGGTAGGCCCATCTACAATGTTCTACCAAAGAAAGTATAGGCATTAGTTGCAACGTTCATAATTAGAGAGATACAGTACGGGACTAGAACTTTTTTCTGAACATGAAATATGTCTAATATAATATTATTAACTATATTTCTCGTAGCATGTAAAGTTTGAGGCATATACTATTTAAGGCTGGCCCGGAGGCATATATACAAATAAGAAAAAAGACTTCCATTATTGCACCATCAATAATGCTTTCAATATTCTTGACTAGAGATTTGGATGAGAATAAGCTGGCCCCACGTCTAGTGATGCTAGCCTAAGGTTCATTTCCCTTTTAGTCTCGTTTATGTCATGGTCTGACATATAACTTATTTGTACTGATTTTCCACTGCAACGATCACTTTAATAAATGTTTTTTGATGCTTCATTTCCTTTATTATATTGATGTCATGCAAATTTTGATGACGGTTAAACTCAATGATCCATGTTATCTTCCAGATAATGACAGTAAAAATCAAATGATATCTGCAATTACTGATCATTGGCATTCTGTTGTTTGATTCATTGCTGTTTGCAGCCATTGCATAAGAATGCCTTCAGTAAGTGTGTTGGTCTTCACCTCTACTGTTGTTTAGTTAGGAATACATGCTATCCTTCGAAAGGCAATGTGTGGATATCAGAATATGTATTTACTGCCATCCTATGTATTAACTGGTCTCTCTCTACACCCCCCTTCCCCCGCACGCAGGGGCCCTCGTCCCCTCTGTGGTGTGGATCATAGAGCGTATATGGAAGAACAAGGTCATTTTGATTTTCCAGAGCCAACTGGTTGATGTTACGATATAATTTTATTTAATTAATAGTTGTTGTGAATTTTCACTTTGGAAATGGATACTTAGAAACAAAAAGGGGAGACTAATTGTAGGTCAAGTTTTACCAATACTAATCATTTTGTTCTTTTGTTCTTTTGTTCTTTTTTGGACAATTGTTTTTCTATATAAACTAACAACACCACAATTTTTCCTTTATTTTCTACTAGAAAGTAGTCCAAATATGAATTCTATAATGACTCAACGTACGTACAATTTCATATGTCTGAAATATGTTTCTGTAGCACATTATCGGAATGCATGGTAAACGTTAGATGTTTTTATATGAATGTTGGCCTTAATCTGTAATATAAAATGTTTATATAAGTACATTTTGTAATATTGGCTACACAAGGCGGCACATGATCTCACCACACTTGTGGTGAATGAGTATACTTGGACATATGTTTACCATTTACAAAAATGTTTTTATATAATCTGGACGTGTTCACCTTCAAGTTTATGGTTGGTAGTACCTTAGGTGTCCGTGTCATTTAGGTTCAAGCTTTTGCTTAAAATTTTACAGTCTCTAATAATACTTATATTGGAAAATGCTATTTAAAATGTTCTCTCACCACATGAACAAAACATAATGAACTACTTCCTGTTATCAGTTGAAGTACTATAAAACATTTTATCCTTCAGCGAGTTCATTTATAACACTGTTGACTTCTTGCTTTTGCAGGCACTCTTGTTTCTGATATCACGAAACATCAGTTCACATCATATCGAATCTTGTTCTCCTCAAACTTCATAATTTTTTGAGTTACCTTTTCTATTGGCCTCATATATGTATTTTGATTTACCTCAAATTTATCAATCTCTAAGCATCTGTGTATTAGATACTTTTGTTTTATAAATAACCCTTTTATATTTTAAGACAAGGCATGATGGACAGCTTTTGCTTAACAGTTAAGTTCTTCGACTATAACTTTTCTGTTATATCTTATATATCATGTAACTCACCGTGGACACTTTTGAGCTGTATATTTGTTTCTTTGCAAGGATATATTGGCCTAATGTCTGCATCAGCATTACATGGATATTTTTCTAGAGCATCTGAGGCTAGCTAAAATTCATATATTCTCTTCAAGACAATGTCAAATTATCTGTGTTTACTTCAATATTCTGTATCTCAAACCTATGAGGTTTATTCATCGTCACAGTTCTACTATCATTGGAGACTTGGACTAGAGGAGAAAACTTTAATGGTTAGAAGGGTTCATGAGATACGAAGGTTACTCATCATCAATCTCTCTGTCTTTATACTGGTTCAAATGGTTTGTGAACATGCACTCCCTTGATAATATATGTTAG
Source organism: Dracaena cambodiana (assembly GCA_036321105.1). Taxonomy (NCBI): domain Eukaryota; kingdom Viridiplantae; phylum Streptophyta; class Magnoliopsida; order Asparagales; family Asparagaceae; genus Dracaena; species Dracaena cambodiana. The sequence continues at coordinate 68,599,227 of JAYEPQ010000003.1, read as the reverse complement.
TAGTCCTTCTCTTTTAGCTAATGCTAATAGTCATTCTGGCAATCAAGAATAAGTGCTCAACTCAGGCAACACTTGTAAAAGCATAATTGGATAAATACTTACCACAATCTCCTATGGTTTGTCCTATGCGACCCTATCTTAAATATGGTGACTTGCAGTAAAACTTATGACTCCTTCATTCAGTTTTAAGCTGTTCTTCTCAACACTCTGTTGGCCATGAAGTTGATGCACCACGAATCCATTAAAATTTTTCTCTGTTGGGGCAAACTGGGTTCTGATACTGTTTGCCTCTCCATCTTATGTTCAAACCACCTGATTCTGTGCTTAAATATGGATCACATCTAGCAGACCAGATTGGACACAAATTAGATCAGGTGTTATTAAACCATTTATGTAAAATATGTATAATTTTTTTCTACGATCCATAGTCATCTTAGTCTAAGTGCTTCTTTTATCAGTATTTTTATTTGGGGTTCCGTAGGTCTAGATCAGCACAAATCAGGTACATTCAGTTTTTCTGACCTGAATACATGATTAATAGAATTTAAGCACTATGATTGGCATTTATCCTCTGTCTACTTGTTAGATTTCCAATCTCAGTTAAAGGGCATGAAAAGAGAGATAGAAAATATGGTAGTGTATGGTAGAAACTATTACTCAATGTTTCTGTAGCTTTTATGTCAAGTCAGGTTGACTAAGGCTGAGCATGTTCAAGGGAAGACGAAGAATATGACAATGATGACTGCAACTGCACACTGCTGGTTGAGGAACAACTGCACTGCAGCAATAAAATTTGGAATTTGGTGTAATCGGTCAAACTTTATTATGAGACTTTTGGAGGTACTTGCTCCTTTATGTCATGAAGTTCACCTTGAGCATCATCATATTGTTAATCCTCAGTGTATCAATAGTTGTCTCACATTAGACGGGTTCTTGTGTTACTGAGGATTTTTTTTTTTTTTTTTTTTCCATGCCAGATGAGCTTGTTAATTTTGAAGTCCCTTAATCCAAGCACTGGATCAGTATTTGAGCCAAAGTAAGTTGTTCACAAGAGTATTATAGATCCTTCTTTATATTCCCCTTCCTGTTTAGTATCCAATTCTCATTTCTCTTATGAAAAAAGTGTTTTTCTTATAATGAGTCATAAAATTTATGCATTGTGGGCCTGTGGCGGTAGAAAATATTACATGTTTCGGTAATCTAATGTTTGTTTCTTTGTTTCATTATATTTAATAATAGATATGTCAATATATTTGGGCAAGCTTTTATGAGTTGAAGTTTACCCTAAAAAAAATCACTGATGCTATCATTTTCTTCCTGTAGATGTGGCCATTTTTTTCAACTAAAATGTCTCTAGTCTTGATTTATAAGTGCTGGTTAACATGTTTGTACTTGTAAAGATTCATTTTGAAGTCAAAAGATAAATCTCTTTGATTTATCTTAACAGCATCTTTTGAAATAAAAAATAATTAGGTGTACAACACAATTACTACTATGGTCACCAATGATTTGTGGTTATATGCTTATCCTCAAAAGAGAAATAAATAACTTTCGAGTACTGCAATTTTATCTCAATTCCTGGTCTTCCTGGTCTGCTAAGGTCACCTGCTTCATTTGCAGAAACAACAACGGTAAGCAGCTCTTTGTTAAAATACCTTTTGAGGTCTATTGGGTACAATACACTAGTGCACCTACAACATCTTCTTCTTTAAATATTTGTAATAACAGCATATGACACTTTATTGGGTCAGTTGCTTACCGTTGCACTTTATTGGGTCTAATACACTAGTGCAGCTGACCCAATAAAGTGTCACAATGCTCGGATAAACACTGATTGACGTTAAAGAAGAGCAACGGTAAGCGGCTTTTCGTTAAAATGCGTTTTGAGCTCTAACTTGGATAGTAAAGGGTTTGGCTTGGATTATGAACAATGGAAGGTGGGATTGGGAATGGTCGTTGGCTTGGGTTGCGGATGTTTCCACTACTACTTTGTTTTAAGATTAAGCCATGTTTTCCCCTTATTTTTATCCCTCTCTATTATTCAGCGGTTGTAGTAGGACTCTAGTAGGGATGAGGATTTTTAACCCCGCAAGTTGATGGAGATCATATTTGATTTGGAAATAGATTTGATTAGATTTAGATTTTGTTTGGATTTTAGAATATTTGATTGGATTTTGATTTTATTAGAATTCTGATTTTATTAGGATTTTGGATTCTATTAGGATTTGAATTGTTAGGATTTTCCTATATATATGAGTTTTGTATGAAGTATTAAAAAAGATGAATAATATTTGAAAATTTTGAGAAATTTCCGGCATGGATTTCGCTGAATTAAATCTTTCCTCGTGGATTCGTAGAGAGTGGGCGTGGATTCGCCTAGGTGGATTCCCAAACCCCTGTAAGTTCTTCCTGTTCTTCTCCAATTTCTCCAAAAAATCCTAATTCTCAAACCCTAACCTTAATTTCGCTTCCGTCCTGCGTCAAACTTGGTATCAGAGACTAGATTTTATTCTCCATTATCATATTCTTTTTCCACATCTCCATCCTCGTTTTATTTTATTTCAGTTTTTATTTTTATTTTTTTAAAAAAATGAACAACTCAGATTTGAAGAAAAAAAAAGAGGAGAAAAAAAAGAGGAGAGAAAAAAAGAAAAGAGAGATAAAAGAGAGAGAAATTCATATAAAAAAAGAAAGAAAAAAGGCGAAGAAAGAAAAGAATTTGGATTTGGTTTTAGTTATTGGGTTTGTTTTGAGTTATTGGGTTTGATTCGGATTTCAGTTGGACCCATTTAATTAAACCCACATCCAATGAGAAAAGAAAAGGGTTGGATTTAATTCAGTTAGACCCGATTCGCAACCATAACCAACCTATTTACTTTTATTGGCTTCAGTATAGCAGTGGATCCGACCCGACAGTAGTGCAGACCCGTTAAGAGCAGCAGACCCGTTAAGAGTTTTCTTTTGATTCGGAGCCCGTTTCAACTCCGATTCAAACCATTTTCGAGCCTCCGTGATTCTTGGGTATTTTCTAAACTTTTTGAACTAAAATTTTGAGTTGATTATATATGGAGTTCATATTTCATGGTCACTACATTAACACTAATGCTAAAATATCACGAGTTGAGCGTGATATGTATGCTACTATACCCATTTTTTTCGGTTTTGACGATCGGCAAAATTATGAAGATTGGGAGAATTATCTCGAAGATTTCTTTAGATATTTTGATCCAATATCAGCACAGAAATGTCGTTACGCTCGACAAAAGTTAGGTGAAAAAGTTTATATTTGGAGTAGAGAGTATAAATTATGCTTTGATTAAGATATCTTGCGACGTCTATTTTGTCATATGTATACTTAATACCACATTCCAAATTTATTATTTCATCGATTTCAATCGTCTGAGCCTAAAATAATGACTACTGATGAAAAATTTCAATATATGATTGATGAACTTGAAAAGTGTAGCCGAATACTTGACAGTTTCAACAAAATACTTAAATACAGGGATGAAAGAAGTCAAATAGTTAACGATGATAGTATCGCCAACAAGATTGAAGCAAATATTTATATTTTTGATTGTGAATTGCAGCCTATACTAGATACAGAAGTTTATGATGAGCCACTGTTAATGCCAGATAGAACTTCCTTTCCATCCATAGAAATTGAAGACTCAAAAGTTTAGATTTCTGACGATCTCTTAGGGAAACCAACTGAGAAGTTTCAGCCACATAAAAATACATCTTATGATCATATTCATGAGCAGAACCCAACAGAAGTACCTCCTACTCTTCTATATCACATACCCATGAAACCGACAGTTTCTTTAGAAGACCTTCTACTAAAATTTCGTAAAAAACTTCGTCGACAATTCGTATTTACTGATAGTATTTGCATATCAGTTGCAGATGTACATGGAGTATAAGAACTTTCAATCCAAAGCGAGACTTCAGACATAAAAGAAGTTATTGTTGATGATGAGGTAAAAACTTCAGTTCCTCTTGAGAGATTCATTACAAGAATTATGAAGAAATTACCGACTCAATATACAGATTCATATGAAGTTTCGAAGAGATTTGCTTCTACTGTTCATAGCCATAATAATTTGTGGGACTTACGATCATCTGAAACTGATTCACGTAAAAAGCCAGTTCCACCTCCACCGCCTTGGTTCAGATGTGATGTACTAGATACAGTTTGTCGACCACCACCATGACCCAATTGGGATACTTCGTGGATACTAATCAGTTCAATCCGGACGTGTTTATCATTCCTTATCTCCGCATTCATCGGGGATGAATGCTTTGAAGTCGGGGAGAATTGATGGAGATCAGATTTGATTTGGGAATAGATTTGATTAGATTTGGATCTTGTTAGGATTTTAGAATATTTGATTGGATTATGATTTTATTAGAATTATGATTTTATTAGGATTTTGGATTCTATTACGATTTGTATTGTTAGGGTTTTCCTATATATATGGGTTTTGTATGAAGTATTAAAAAAGATGAATAATATTTGAAAATTTTGAGAAATTTCCGGCGTGGATTTCGCTGAATTAAATCTTTCCTCGTGGATTCGTGGAGAGTGGGCATGGATTCGCCTGGGTGGATTACCAAACCCTTATAAATTCTTCCTGTTCTTCCCTAATTTCTCCAAAAAATCCTAATTCTCAAATCCTAACTCTAATTTCACTTCCGTCCTGCGTCGCAAGCGCTCCCAATTAAACATCCATTTAGTCTCAGAATTTACCTTTTTTTTTTCCCTTAATACACCCCTTTTCCTTTCCGGTTGCTCATTTTCGAAACTTTCTACATTATTTTTCAAGTTAAATTTGAAATCAACACATGAGCTTGGATACTCTGTTTGCTTTCTACAATGCTCTATTTCAGTCAGATCTCAACTTTCTCGTGTGTGTTTTCTATTTGAGAAATTATCCTCTTTTTTAAATATTTAAAATAACAACATATGACACTTTATTGGATCCAATACTGTTTCAAATCTTTTTGTGGAGCCTTACTCCATATCCGATCCAATTTTGATGGGAAAAGTGTTAGATAATGATGATGCATTGGACCGAATCTCTTTGATTTGATGGTAATTATGACTATATATATATGTATATATTTTCACTAAAATTATTTTTTTTCTTTTTTATTTCTTTCGATGGGAGTGTAGAGACCAGATCTCAAAAGATGATATTAAGATCTTTGGAGACAGTATGTGTCTCCGTGAGTATCATACTTCGTGGATTTTTCGTGCTTTCATGTTCATGTCATGTATGTTCTTATATGAGGTCCATCTAACAAGGACAACCTACTAGGCCATACTTTAAAATAATGAATCATGCAATAAACAAATGATATGCCAGAACTCTAAGGTAACCTTGCACAACCTACCATCAATTTTTTGTTGAATGGGTCATGTATGCCAGAACTCTAACCCCCTCGAAGCCTAGTTTGAGGCAGGGGGAAGGTAACCTTGGAAGGGGATTTGGATCGCTAAGGCAACTATAAAGAAGAGCTGCAAGTCGCCCCCCCCCGCCCGCCCCCCCCAACCAAAAAAAAAAAAAAACAACAACATCCCAACACACACACGAAGATCGCTTGATGAGTTCTAGGGATAGAGAGGGAAGGGAGTTTTTTTTTAATATCAAAGGACTTAATTAAATGACTTAAATATTTATTTATAACCTTATCTCTCATAACATTTTGAAGTTTGCTATAGTGGTAGGGGTTTTATGATGACATAAGAGAAAATCAAGTTCAAATCACATTGAGCACACATTTATATATGATTTTTTAAAAATAAATTGAATACTGTTACTCTCAAACCAGTTTGTGGTCTAGGAAATGGGCTACTTGTGGAGGCGTGTTAGAGTATATAACTATAACCTCAATTCTCACTCCAAATCAAAGTTTTGATGTAGTAAAAGGGGCTTTAAGTCTTGATGAGTGACTGATATTAATTTTGCAATTGAAGGTTTCGACATTGTGCACGAGCAGAGGTGGACTCAAACATTCGAAACGGGGAGAGGGGTGGAGAGCAAAGTTATTTGGGAGTCAAACTACCCAAACAACTTGTCGAGGTGCAGGGGGATGAAGTGCCTCTGCCAGAGGTGCGAGGGAAGAGCTTCCGATCCAAAAATCATCATTTTTCTGTTGTATAACTTACATACAAATTAATAATGTTACAATACTAGATAGATGTTTCTATTCTATAATTTCTATGTATTAAGACATTATAATATAAATATCATATTCAAATATTTTTGTTATTGATTTTTTGAGTTTAAAATAAAAAATAATATTTTATTTAGTAAAAAACACGAGATATCATCTTCATTTGATCATTGAGCCATTCATCTCTCATATTTACAATTTTCATAATTGAAAACTAAAAATTTAGTTGGGGGAGAGGGGAAATAATAAAATTGAGGATTTTGGAGGGTCAATATTGATTTTTTTTTTAAAAATATAATGTAATAGGTGTAAATTGGGGGGGGCGGCAAAAAAAAAAAAAACTTTGTGGGTCCGTCCCTGTGCACGAGTATTTTGTGGGCTTAGTTGCAAATTGGCATGCCATTCTCATTCCCGTCTAAAGGGTTTAAGGTCAGTGAGGATAATGGGATATAATGTAATAACCCTTCATTTTTTATAGCTATAAATAAATAAAAAAAATAAACAAATAATAAATATAACATTATATTTTTTTCTTTAACTCTTACACCTTTCAATTTCTTTAACCTCCTAAACCTTTCATCTTCTTCAACCTCCAAACTTTTCATTTTCTCCATTATTTCAATAATAAAACTCCCATATTTAATTCTCAAAATTAAACTCTCTAATTAAACTAAAACATTTCATATTCTAAACCCTCCAAATTAATGTAAGACCTTTCAAATTCAATAACCTCTCAAACTCTTGAAATTTCATAACACTTTAAACCTTTTAAATTCTATAACTTTCAAAACCATTCACATTCTGTAACTCCTAAATCCAATCCTATATAAACCCCTAAATCAAAATACATTTCACTCATTCTAAAAATCATTCTCTAACATTCTAATCTCTCTCATCTCGCCCGAGCCACCTTCAAAACCACCGCAGGAGCCACCGCCAGAGCCGCCACTACTTTACCGGAGAAGGATATCTCCTTCCATCTATTTCAATATTTTAGATTCTCACCTTTTGACAAGAGTTTAGATATTATCTTTATTTTTCTTCTTAGGTTAAATTATTTTAATGAATCATATGTTAGCTCTTTTACTACTCAATAATCCTAATAATCTAAAAAAAAACATCCATCATCTTATAAGCCCAATAAAATGGAGCCAAACCTATTTCCTAATTTTCGACCCGCTTAATACTAAAATCAATTTTTGAGTATATTATAAATATTAGAAAAATCCCTAAAAATCATCTAAATTCATATTAATATGTTTTTAATATTCTTAGAATATTTTTAATGTGTAGATTACTCCATTGAGCGACATCGAAAAATAAAATCCAGGTGAGTTCATTTTTGGACTCACTAATCATGCTATTTTATATACCTGTTGTTTCAATCATGTTATTTATTTTGTGTAAATTGATTTGTTATTTTGTAGGAATTTATCAATTACTTAATATATTTCTTGTCATAAAAAATCTATTGTCAATTGTCATTAAATTTAAATTACATAATATAGTTAGATTTTAGAATAAGCATATATACAAATTTGATAAATCACATAAAAGTTATATTCACGGAAAAATACTGTTTGTGATATCATTTTGTATCGGTGTCTAGAAAAGTTGTCTTGTATGTTGGTTCTCTAATTAAGGAACGTGCATCGCACGGAAAACCTCGCAGCATCCATACACTTGCCTGGCCAATATCTTTATAATATCTCAAATCAGTGACTCTTAAATATAGCTAATTGGAATTTATTAAATAAAACATAAACTGAACAGATTCTATAAATTATTATGTTAACAAATTAAGAAAAATCTAATTGAAATATTGTACTTGATATAATTAATATACTGTACTATACCTAAATGACACTGGGTTGGGGGAAAAACTGAATGATGGAAATATACTCTGTTTCGGTTGTAAACTTGTTAAGTTGTACAACTGAAAATTTCGCACACCATGGGTGCGTGATGATTTGCTGGATCATACCTGACTATAATTCCTGTTTGACGGCAGGTCCGACTCAGCACCGGACAATCCTGTGACCATTTCCTGGATCTGTTCAGGAAACAATCGAAACAGTTGTATCCCATCAGTTAGTTTTTCCGATTACATGACATTCTAGACAAAAATACCTCTGTTATAAAGTTGACTTCACTAAAATGACATTAAAATAACCTAAATTAATTGACATTATTATTACAGATATCTCATTCCATATTTTCTAAAACTTGTATTATTATTATGTTTGGACATAACAGTTATCTTTCACATTCTTTCTGCGTATTTTATTTTGATCGCAATCTGACGATCTGGGTGTGCATGTCCAGATTTATCGATGGACACGCCAAAACTGATGCAGGATCTGGTGTACTTTAAAGATCAGATTGAAGCTCAATAACGGATTAGAGATTCTCTGTTTTCTTTTGTTTAGTTTTATTAAATTTTATTTCAATTGTATCTAAACTTCGTTCCAATAAATGAAAAGTCAAACTTTTGTTGAATTCTTCTATCGTAATTACTGAGTATTATTGTGGCAAATTTATTGAGGTTTTAGCATATTCAAACTGAATATGTTGCCGGTACCTGTTACACGTGCTCGTATACCGTATATCGGGAGCGGGACGTGACATATAAGGTCAGCAAGAATATGCTGGAATTATTTTTATGATTAAGAATCCTTATTCTCTACTCAACTAATGCTCATGTAACCTTAAGCATTGTTGGAGAGAAAAGAAACTAAGGCACCTTAAAAGGTATTTCATATTATAGAATAAGGCTGTAAAATCTCCAATTGGAAATTACTTCATTATTAGTCAAACTAGTCTGTATCTTCATGCGACTTTATCGCATAATAATTCAGATGGTGTACAAAGAAATTTAAATAATTTGAAGAATCTTGTAATTTAATATGAAAGACTGTGATCATCTTATTTGGCATTTTTATCTCTTACAGAGTTATAGTACAACTGCATCTGACATGTTTTCATTTCTTTTCATTGATATGAAAGCATGTAATCATCTGATCTTGGAGATATGTATTCAATATCGTTTACCTGAATTTTTGTTAATTTTTGCATTGATACAGGGAACATAGGCAATACTTTCCATTAATTTACTTGATATGTCATCTCTTTTATTTGTTGATTTACTTGATGATGTCAAAAAAAAAAAATTTACTTGATATGTCATCTCTTTTATTTGTTGATCTATTATCTCTTTTTTCTTGTTGAAGCTGAATTCTAGTTGCAGTCTGGTAATCTCAATTATCTTCACATCTATACAAGTAGTTGTCTGCACTTTTCTTTTATTTTCCTTTACAAAAGTTGAAAGTTGCTTTACACTGCCATTCTTTAACTAAGCCTTTTCTAGAGCACTAATATGGCACGTGGATCTTTTGGTTAGCCAAGTTATGTGCATAGGTGGCTTTTAATTTTTAACGTCAGTAAAAGTTTGCCATAAACTATTGGGTTGAATTGAGCAGACCCAATCACACTTGTCTGCTTATATTTTTGAATTGGTTGAGACTGAAGTACAGAACCTGCTGATTCTATATTCCAAGACCCGCATTCTAACTAGCTATTAAATACATAAACAACTGGTTTAAGTGGGTTGCTAAACATTAGACTTTGACTTGTTTTGACCACATTTTGTAAATGGGTAGAGGAGAATGACCCTTACACTTTCATTGAGTAGTTAGTGCTTTCATTAATGGCTTTAGCAAAAGATTCATTTATTTCAACTATTTTTTAAATGTGAACAAAGCAACTTATTGCCAGGTCTTTGGTCTTCCACCTACCGCAAAAGACCTACCACAAAACATTAGTGAAAATCACCTGCAAACGAGCCTTCCTATGTGATCAATATGCACAATTAATGGGATTTAGGTGGCATAAGCAAGACCATCCTATTAGCAATTGTGATTCATGCATACTTGAAGCCTGTGGAGCTAACGTGTCTCTGCAAGTCTGAACTAACTTAGACTTCACCATAGTAGGTGAAGGTACCTTTATATATTAGCGATATGCAAAGTACTGCTGTGACTCAATGGTAAAACCTCCTAGCGAGGGTGCAAGAGGTCATTTGCAACGATTAAAAAGGGTAGATTAATTGGGAAGAGGGTATCGGCTATAGCCTTTGTTTAAAAAAAAGAAAAGAAAAAATACGAAGCAGGCCAATACTATGATGCCAAAGAATTAAAATATATCTTTCATTGTATTTAAACTTTAATGTACATTACAACCCTGGGTCCAAATTTGTGTGTTCTCTTCCTCTGAAAAATCTAATCAATGCTCTACTGTTTCATTACTTTCTCACTAAATAAAATAGCAGGATACATTTTCCGTAGAATATATACATTCATTGTGCCATGATCAAATGTCTTTATCTTCCTCCTAACCCGTGTGCTCCGCACACTGCATAATATATTTTTTCCATGTCTCAGAAGAAGATTGTGGATTTCATTTACCAGGAGATCCATGTATAGCTGTTTTAATTTGGTACCTCCACAGCGAGAAAAATGAAAAGGAGTAGAAATGGTTGTCCGCTTTTTGTTCATGAAAGTTCCTCTAAAATATGCAGACTTTTTCATTTGAAATATTGTTAAAGCAAGTGCATTTCCTTCCATTGAACAATGAGTATTTCGCGATAGCCCAAGTGAGATGGCCCAGAACTTGTGCACTTGAACTTTTAAGAGCATTATGTACTGGTCCAGCCCTCGTTATGACTCACTGTATAGGGAAGAGTCAGCCACACAGTCTCAGAGAGCCCATATAGATAGGTCAGTTATTGCTTTTCCATTACTTGGCGTTTTTTCTTTTTCTTTCCCTGCTAGATTGCTTTATATACACTATTAGCCCACAACTCATGAGCTTAAGCTTGTCTAACTCGGCTGTTTTGCTACATAAGAGAAAATTCTGATTTACATGCCGCTAGCCTCAAACCTATGAGATCTTGCTTCACAGTCAAGCGCTTTGCTTTCATGTTCCTTTTAACTAATCCACATCATTATTTTATTTAGTTATTGAAAATTTATTACAACCATAAAGGGAGAACAGAAGCTTTGTGTTTTCTCCTAAATGGCAGCTACCTGACCAAACTCCTTGAGCCTAAACAAAATCACCAACATCAGCCTCTTAGCCAATTTGGAAGATGATTATGTAGAATATGGTGAATGCACTATGAGATGTTGGACAGAATGGTTCTCTTCTTATACTGCTGCAACCAATAGGACCTTGAGCTGCATTACTCTTTAGTGAGCTTTTGTTCCATTCATCTGAGGGACAGGAAAATTTGACCATCAGCAGTAATCTTTTATAAAATCTTTTATTCTGTAGAATGTTTCATTAAACTCTTTCCTTGGAGGACAGACCAGTGGCATTCTTAAAAATAAAAACTGTTTGCTTCATATTTCATTTGAGTATATACTAATGAGCTTACAAGTTCGAATTATGGCGTTATACGCCATAGATAATGTGTAGTATGGGACTATTTGTCAATTCTGCTTTCTTAGAGCTGTATCATGTATCATTAGATAATCAGGTGGTTGATAGCTGCCCTCATGCTTGCCATGGAATATCACTTGAGAACAGCAGCAAAACAACAAGATTCACCAGTGCAGAAACCAATCTTCAGTTTTTCATTTTCTATTAAGATCCATAACTAAGAGCAAACAAACAAGGTTAGTTCTTGTCCCAATTGAGGGACATTCTATATGGCACACTACAGTGTACATGACTAGTTGAAGGTGGAGGTGAGCCCTACAGAATCCCTCCTCCAACCACCATCTTTTATCCAAGACACACACACACAAGATTGTGAAGAATTCCTTCAATTTGATGTTTCCCTACAAGTTTCCCTAAGGTAGTTATTAATTTTAGAAGGAATTATGGGAAGCCAAAACTGCAAGAGAATAGATCAAATGCTTCTGTTTATAAGTTACTTTAGCTACAAAGATAACATCATGCAAAAGAGTCCCTTCTCCAATAGTATCCCTTTCCCTATACTGAATAACAATTAATATATCATGGTTATTCTATATTGCCCTTTGAAAAGAAAGTGAAAGCCAAATATTAATAAATCATAAGGAGATCTGAGTTGGTTTTTATGGAATGAAATATCTCTATATCTAGTTCTTTAGTATAAAAGTTTTGGAATCAAGCTTTGAGTTAGGTGAGGAACATGAGAGTTTTGAGGCTGTTTTATGCTGGAACCATGTGATCAGGTGCATATTCCATACAATTTAGGTTGGGCATTGAGCCGGAGATGTCAAAGTTCTTTGAGAAAAAAAGCTGATGGAGATCAGGATTAGATTTTATTAGATTAGATTTGATTTGATTTGATTAGGATTGGGATTGTATTAGATATTTGATTTGATTAGGAGTTTTGATTTTATTAGGATTCTGTTTGTTAGGGTTTCCCTATATATAGGGTTGTATGGAATATTGAAAGAGATGAATAATATTTTGAGAAAAATTCTTGAGAAATTTCTGGCGTGGATTTCGCTGAGTTAAATCTTTCCTCGTGGATTCGTGGAGAGTGGGCGTGGGCCTGGGTGGATTCCCAAATCCCAAAAGTTTTCCCCAATCCATCTTTTCTTCCCCAATTCTTCTAGAAAAACCCTAATTTTCAAAACCCTAACCCTAATTCCGCTTCCGTCCTGCGTCAAATTGGTATCAGAGCCTAAAATTATTTTCTCCTCCTCCACCTGATCCTCCTCCACTTGACCCAGCCACCCTTATCCTCACCCTCCATCAACCAGCAACAAAAAAAAAGAAAGAAAAAAAAGAAAAAAAACTCACAGATCAGAAAGAAAAAAAAAAAAAATCAGATCTGTAGAGAGATAGATAAAAAAAAAAAAAAAATACTCAAACCAAGATTTCTCTCCATCCCCAAACCCACTCCTTCCTCTACCCACAACAACCCAAAAGCTCCAAAACCCATCAAGCCCTCTCCCTCACAAAACACCAGTAAGTCCCCCTCTTCATCCTCCGATCCCCCAAAAGCCCCTAACCGAACTTCACCCTCTCCTCCTAGCCGTCGCCTCCGCCCGCCCCCCGCCCTCTCCACCAGATTCCCCAGCGACCCGACCAAATCCGACCAGATCTTCCCACAGCGACGCCTCCCTCTACTTCGGTTCCGGCCACCTCGTCGACTCCGGCCTCCAACTTCGTCTACCAAACCAGCCGCCGCCCTCATCTCATCCGCCCTCCCTCCCTCCAGATCCGACCGACCCACCCCGGCGCCGACCCCGACGCCTTCTTCAACCGAAGCAGCAGCAGCCCGCCGCCCTCCCTCTCCTCCAGACCCGACCGAACCCCAGCGACGCCCGCCGCCTGCCGCCGCCATCTCCCCGCTCACCCGCCCGCCTCCTGGCAGCCACCGCGCCCGCCGCAGCATCGTCGCCATCGCCCGCTGCCCCGTCCTCCTTCGGCTCTGCAGAACGAGAGAAGAAAGTTATTGGTTTTGGGTTTGTTTGTTATTGGGTTGATTTGGTTCAGATCCACATCCACAGAAGAATAGAAGATTGGGTTTATTTTGGGTCTGACCCGCAAACTTCAGATCTGACCCACAAATCCAGATCTACTCCACTTTTGATTCAGATCAGTACAGCAGTGCAGACCCGCTGACAGTGTAGACCCATTAAGAAAAAAAAAAGTGGTGATTCCAAGTTTATTTGGACGTGAACTACTCATCTCTCCAGGTGATACTTAGCTTGAACTGAATTTCAACTACTAAATTCTTTGCAAATATTATTGGATTGCAATAATTTGTGACGGAATGGTTAATTGTTTCTCTCTAGTGATCTCATATTCATTTGCATTTAGAAATTAATTTATTGGGAGAAATTAATTTAATGCATGCATTTGGGTTGTCTGAGTCTTAGATTTTGCACTATCATCTGTATACTTGACTAATTCGCATTGCATGATCCATTCATTATATTAAGCATGTCTCATTTTACAACACGATCTAGTCGCCATTCGGTGTCAAAGAGATCCCATTATATTTATGATCTGCGTGCTTCTAGAGAAATAATAGATGAAAAATTCTGGTATAAAGATCCTGTATTTGATGGGTATTCCTCTACTCGCGACTTTATTGATTGGTTAGTGAATATGGAATGTTACTTTGACTGTTTGAAATGTCTAGCAAACGTAAATTTCAATTTGCTAAGAGACGAATAGTGGGACAAGCAAAAAATTTTTGGATTTCAGTAGAGATAGATCGTGAGGAACGCTATAGGAATCCTATAAACTCGTGGGAAGAGATGAAAGATATTCTTATTGAGAAGTATCTTCCTACGTATTATAAGACTCGTCTTTTAGATAAATTGAAAAATAGATTCACTCTAAAAATTAGAACACATTGTCCTAAATGCGACAAATATGGACACTCTGCCTTTCAATGTACCATGACCAAGTGTTCTAAGTGTCGCATATCTTGGCATTACGATTATGAGTGTCCCCTCAAGAGTGTACCCATAGATATCATGCCCCCTAATCACGTTGACGATTCAGAAGTTATTGAGGTTCATGTTTCTAAGGAAAGTACTGTAGTTGAATCACAATTGGAATCGAACATGTCTATTCTTATTGCCGATACTCATATTCCTTTTATACTTAATGATGATATTATTAATGAGGCACAAGAGTCTAATATACAGATTCATATTCCTATTGAAATTCATGCTACTGTAGAGAATACTACTGATACTCAGAATATTTTGGTAGAGTCTAGTACACCCCCACATGATACTGGATATTCAATTTGGAGTCAAATGTAGATGAATAAACCGAGTATGAAATAGTTGACACTAATATTGCTACCGGTAAGTCTTTGAGCATCATTCCTATATTTTGGCAGGTTAATCCTAATATATTATTTTTTAGAGATCATTTGGAGTTTCCTTTCGAGATTCATCAAATTCCCACACAATGTAGTGATATTATATCATTTGCGGTGATTGATGTATGTCATTTTAGGGAACCAACATATCTATTTTTTGGGGTTGTATCACTTGAGTCTATTGCATTGCATTTGCCTGATATGCATGTTATGCATGATGAGATCTCTAGACAGATAGCAATTTGTAATGATGAGTACAAATTTGTTGTATATCCACATAATATTTTGCAGGAATTTGTACTTGATAATGAAGTGAAAGTTTTGGTTCCTCCTGAGAGGTTGCTTCCAGAAATTGTGAAGAAATTATACGTCTTTCCAGATCTACCATGGTTCGATACAAATTCATTAACGAAGCCAGTTCCCCCTCCACCACTTTTATTCAGATATGATGCACAAGCTATGGTTTCTCGACCACCACCATGGCCTAATTGAAATACTTCGTGGATGTTGATCAGTTCAACCCGGACGTGTTTATCATTACTTATCTCCGCATTCATCGGGGATGAATTTTTTGAAGCCGGGGAGAATTGATGGAGATCAGGATTAGATTTTATTAGATTTGATTTGATTTGATTTGATTTGATTAGGATTGGGATTGTATTAAATATTTGATTTGATTAGGAGTTTTGATTTTATTAGGATTCTATTTGTTAGGGTTTCCCTATATATAGGGTTGTATGGAGTATTGAAAGAGAGGAATAATATTTTGAGAAAAATTCTTGAGAAATTTCTGGCGTGGATTTCGCTGAGTTAAATCTTTCCTCGTGGATTCGTGGAGAGTGGGCGTGGGCCTGAGTGGATTCCCAAATCCCAAAAGTTTTCCCCAATCCATCTTTTCTTCCCCAATTCCCCTAGAAAAACCCTAATTTTCAAAACCCTAACCCTAATTCCGCTTCCGTCCTGCGTCAAAAGCTGCAGAGTTTCTGAAGTTCTCAAAGATGTACAAAATATATATTAGCATGCAATAGAAATCATGACAAAAAGACAAACAGATCTAGTAACAAAAGTACCTTCTTTTGAATCCGGGGATGTTGAGCAAATAATAAAATTGAAAGTGGTGTAGTCACCAGTTTACTTGAACAGAGTGTCACATCCATCAGATTTGGCATACTCCTTCACCTGTTCAATAAAATATTAATTGCTTTAAACAAAGGAATAATTTAACTAACATGTAATTATGTTTAAAAATTTCTGAATCATAGTCTTTTTTATCTAATAATTCCTTCATTATGAGTAACATTTCTTAATGGTCCATTGGATCCCTAAAATGTTGTATGAAGATTACAACCTCTTAGGGTGTATGTTTTTGCCATGAAGTAGAGTTTGGAAGTATTGGAAGTAGCTCTCTTTCCCTACTTTCTGTGTTTGTTTGGCGATGAAGTAAATTAGAAGTTAATTCCTAAGTAATGAGATGGATCCTATTTGGCACCTTCATTTCTCAAATTTATTTTACATTGTTTTTGGATGGAAGAGCACTTGGAAGTATAAATTATTATTATTTTATTCTCTTGTGTCTATTTTATCTCTTTCTTCTTCCAAAAAATAAATATTTTGTTTCTCTTCCCTCTCTTCTTTATTCCAATAAATAAGAAGCATGCACTATGAGTATTGGAAAGAGAGTACTTGCAACTCTTCAATTTTAGAAGTTATTTCCAATTTTCTTTCTTACTTTCTATAGTTCCAAACGTCCAAATGCACCCTTAAACTCCATATTTGAATTATGGATCACATTGATTACTTTTAGCTACTTTTATTGCCTTCTTGCTTAAACAACAATTCTTATAGGTATGTGTGACTAAACATTGCTTGATTAACCATGGTATATTCGAAGTATAACTAATTGGTTTTAGGTGAAAGTGGCTCACACTTTGCACAGGGACTATTATTTTACTAAGGTGGGGTTTGGTAAAGTCCTCTACAAATTAATTAGCAATGCTGCATAAGTTAGGCCCATGGCCATTTTAAACACAATACGTACAAAACTTAATGCCAAATTTCGAGGTCGCTTTCTACCTGGCCTTAATTTATAACTCTGGCCAAATGACATGTGATGAAATTTACACATTCAACC
Source organism: Dracaena cambodiana (assembly GCA_036321105.1). Classification (NCBI taxonomy): domain Eukaryota; kingdom Viridiplantae; phylum Streptophyta; class Magnoliopsida; order Asparagales; family Asparagaceae; genus Dracaena; species Dracaena cambodiana. The sequence continues at coordinate 68,582,074 of JAYEPQ010000003.1, read as the reverse complement.
AATAAAAGAAGGTTATTACTATTGAGGAGATTATTAATTTTTCTAGGCAACAGTCTGCCAAAAAAATGGAAAGAGATTAGTGGGGAGGTGTAGCTATACATTATAGCTTTATTGAAAGCTTCACAAAGGACAGTTTTTATAGCTTTAGATTGTGGAAAGAGACCACCACAGGGAAATGCAATGGGGTCCCCTTTGCTTTTCATGCTCAACTTTTATCAGAATGAGTTCGCTGCTGACTCCTCAAGGATCCTCATCTACCCGTATATATATACACTCATCTGCAGATGATCTTTCAAGCAGCTTATAGCCTGTAGAACATCAAGAGATATGAGCTCCCCTAAGGAGAAGGGAGATGTTAAGGGTTTGTTTAAATTTGCTGATTGGTATGATGTTGTTCTGATGGTTTTGGGAACTGTAGGGGCAGTGGGTGATGGATGCTCCACAAACTTCCTCCTGCTCTCTGCCAGCAGTGTGATGAACAGCTTGGGGTATGGATCACAGTTGAAACAGAACCATGGAGTTTTCATGCCTGAGGTGGCAAAGGTTCCAGCTCCAAAACCCTTCACCTCTGATTTGAAAATTTTCATTCTTACATGTCATAATGTACTTGGTTTGTTCCATTTGCAGTACTGCCTTTACTTCGTCTATACTGGATTGGCAGTCTTGGGGTTGGCTTTTTTAGGTACTAATGACTTTCAAAATTAGTTCTTATTTTTGCAGTTTCAATGATATTAGATGTGGTTTATAATGGGACGTTGGTCTGTGTGTGCAGAAGGATACTGTTGGAGTCGGACTAGTGAGAGGCAGGTGCTGAGGATTAGATACAAGTATTTGGAAGCTATTTTGAGACAGGAAGTTGGATTCTTTGATTCACAAGAAGCAGCTACTTCAGAGATCATTAATAGTATATCAAAGGACACCGCACTCATACAGGAGGTCCTAAGCGAGAAGGTACTCATAATATATATGACTTGCAAGACAACTATTTTTACTCTCATAAAGGAAGGGAAAAAAAAAGAAAGAAAGAAAAGAAAACCTCACAGCAGCAACTGTTTTCTAGTATTGATCTTTCAATTTTTTGATCAAGAACCTCTTATTTAGGACATTATTAGTTAATTTATATTTCAGTACAACTTTCTTCTTTCTATTCTCATTTTGTATTAAATGATTGTTAATATTAAAGATAAATAATGTACTGATAACTAGTTTATAGTAAGGAGAAGTTGTCTAGGCTACCCTAAAAAAAGGAGAATTTTTCTAGGTCAAAACAATACCAGTGAATTTTCAAACTAGATGGCTTTATAGTCAAACATAATAATCTTCCTGTCTTGCTATTGAGGTCCTCATATTTAATATGTCATAATTAATCTATTCAGCACAGTTCTTTTTTAGTTATCTCCTTTTGTATCGATTGATCGTTAACACTTTCTTTTTGATAAACTTGATGTTTAACACTTAAGGCTGTTATTTTAATGAAGGTCTAGGCTATGTAGTGAAGAAGGTAGTCTAGGTCATAACGATTCCAGTGATTTCGAACTAGATGATTTTAGAGGCAAACAGAATCATGTTCTCTAAGAGAATCTATGCTGAGAGAATTTTAGTGATTAAGGGTCATATGATAGTTTAACCAGGGACTTGTAGGACCTTAAATAGCACGTTTAAAATTTGGAAAAACTGAACTGGCTCTTCGAATCATGGTTATGTAATGAGAACCACTCAAGATTGCCCTCTTGTAGTGCAGAACTTTGAAGAGGAAAGAATATATTCAAAAATTTAAAATTATATTCCATGCCCTCAGTCTGAAGTGAGAAGGTGCTTAAGTACATGAGTTCTTAAATCAACTAGTTTTTAATATCATAAATAATAAATAGAGAGTTAGAAACTATTTTCGATTACCAGTCTCAAGCTTGGCATTGAAATTTTCATATTTAGTGCATCATAGTCCAACCTATATTTCTGCAAAAATCTTCATCTTCGTACTATATGATGTTTAATATTTAAGCTAGTAAATCTAGCAGCAAAATAATTTATTTAGTGATGAAGGTGGTTATGTCAAAAAAAGTGGCAGTGACATCAAATTAGATGACTTGAGGAGCAAACCTTTCTAGTACTGATCTCAAATTTGCTGCCTAGGCTAGACCCGTCTATTTGCCGTAAGGCTAAATATTTTAGCTCAAATATTATTTCATTTTATCTCGTTTTGTATAATTAGATGATTTTTTTTTATATATATTTATGATAGTGAACTTAGTGAGGGAGTTGACTATGTCAAAGCACTGGTAGGGTTTTCGAGTTTGTTGTCTTGAGAATTAAAAAAAATCATTTTTTTTAATTAAAGGAAGGTGAAAACTTTACAAATTAAAGTATTTACTGAGAAATATAGTTATTAAGGGTTCGTGATAGTTTTGTGGGAAGTGTCAACCTAAACTGCACGTTTGCAATTTGGAAAAATTAAATGGCATTTGCAATCACAGGAATAAATATACAATAATCACCCAAGCTCTACCTCATATTTTGAATTAGCATCATCTTTATATGATTCTTGTATATCAACACACTAATATGCTACATATATTCCAGTTGTCGAGTTGTAGTGCAGAATTTTAAGAGGGAAGTGTATAATCAGATTTTTTTAATCATTCTCTTAGCCCTTTGACTATCTAGTGAAATGAACAAAACCTTGAGTAGATAAAAGTAATGGGATTTCTCCTAGTATTATTGCCCTTCTTTAATTTTTCTTTATGAGTTTGAATTAGTGTTCTAAAACTTAGTTTAATTACTCGCTCGGTCCAAGAGCAAGTAGCGAGTACTCGGAGAACTTGGCGAATACTCGTTCAGAACTCGAAATATTAATATTTTAATATATATACGCACACACTAAAATTGTCATAGAAAAATATTTAATTTCAATACTGAAAATCAAAATATTATAAATATTATAAAAACAAGTTTCATACGTTTCCAATATTAGCTTAGAGCTATTTACTCATCATATCATATTTTAACAACTTAGTAATGAATTAGCAATTAGTAAAGTACTTAGAAATTTGAAGGTATAATTTTTTCAGTTGGAAAGCAATTTTATTGTAATTTTCTATAATTTATTATAATTTACTGTAATTTACTTTGAAAATATATGCATGATTGTAATTTACTATAATTTAGATGCACCTTTGTTGTAATTTTCTGAAATTTTATTAATATTTATCAAGTAATAAAATTTGTAATTTTTTATGAAAAAATGATTCCTGCTTTATCTCATCTCTTCACCTAATTTTCTAATTCAAATTGCAAAAAAAAAAAATCAACAGAGAAAAATATTGGATCATTAAAAAAATGTTATAGACAAAAATCAACAAAATAAATTTTTTAACTCAGAAAGAAAATCAAACATTTCACCCTCTCTATAGATCCTATAATTCAGAAAAAGATTGCAAAAAAATGATTGCAGAAAAAATTGTTATATAATTAAAAAAAAGATTGAAGATTTATGAAAAGAACAAAAAAAATGCAAAAAAATTAGTTGAGAAAAAATGAATTGAGTTTTTAGAAGATCGTGTATGAATCTCAAAACTCGGATGATTACTCGACCGAGTTGTCTGAGTACTCGTTTGGTCCGAGTTTTTGACCGATTTCTCTCAACTCGATTTGTTTTCTAAGTGAGCCTGCGTACTCAATGGAGTACTCGTTCGAGTAATCTGGGTTTTAGTTATGTCAAAGCATTTCTACGCAATTATTACATTTGGAGCGCCCTAATCTTTTGTACTAATAACAATAAAGAGCATCAAGAATTTGAGAGTTCACCCATGCACCGGCATACTTTTTTCTCGATGAATGTTAATTTGACAAATTCCAGTAAATTAATACCACAATATTTTTTCTGCAGGTTCCAATATTTCTGATGCATTCCTCAGTCTTCATCTCAGGACTAGTGTTTTCGACTTACTTCTCATGGAGGCTCTCTCTAGTAGCCTTCCCTCTTGTCCTACTACTAATCATCCCTGGACTAATATATGGGAAATACCTTGTCCACCTTTCTCGCAAGTCTCATTGTGTGTATTCGAAGGCAAATGTTGTAGTGGCACAGGCTCTGAGCTCAATCAAGACCGTTTACTCCTTTACTGCAGAAAAAAGCATTGTGGAGAAGTATGCAGCCATCCTGGATGGGACCGTTAAGCTTGGAATCAAGCAAGGGATTGCGAAGGGGCTGGCAGTAGGGAGCACAGGACTCTCTTTTGCTATATGGGGCTTCCTTGCTTGGTATGGTAGTAGGCTTGTTATGAACAATGGAGAGAGTGGAGGAAGGATTTACGCAGCTGGGATCTCTTTTGTCTTGGGTGGACTGTAAGTAGTTTCTTTCCATTATTTGCCTGCTTAATAATAGTGTGTTTCCTTGCTTCAAAAAAAAAAAAATAATAAATAAATAACAGTGTGTTTTCGGGAAAAACGGTAGATACATTTCTTTTTTGAGCCAATCGGTAGACACATTTAACTGCTTATTGATAACACGCATGCATACAGACAACAAGTTAAAATTTTTACCAGCTATCTTGCTTAATTTACAGTGCTACCAAAATTAGCATTAGCTCCATTAGATTTCGTTAATAAGCCATCATTTTGCATAGCAATATTCTTTTCGCCATGGATTGAAGGTTTTGTTTTGTTTTGTTGCTCTACTGCTCTATTTGTGGCTTAAAGTTTCAACATAATTCTTTTTTAGCGAATCTGTTGACTTTTCTCTTGTGGTGTCTTAGTCTAGTAGAAATTTTGTAGAGTTGCTCCTTTGTAGAGTCACTTAATTGGTAGGCAACACATGACAAAGTAAAAATTTTATCAGCTATTTTGGTTCATTTATAGTGCTACCAAAATAAACATTAGCTCTGTTAGTTTTCCTTAACAAGCCGTCATTTTTCATGGCAAAATTTTTTTTTTTCATAATGGTTTGAAGGTTACGATTTGTTGCTCTTCTGCTTTATTTGTGCCTTAAAGTTTGTACATAATTCCTTTTTAAGCAAATCTATCGTCTTTTCTCTTGTGGTCGCTTAGTCTAGTAGAAATTTTGTAGAGTTGCTCGTTGGCTGCATGTCAATTCGTCTCCTAGGATGTATAGCAAACTCACCTACTGAGATGAATATCAACTCTCTCTTGTTTACATCATAGTCGATCAGCTAACTGTAAAATTTTGTTACATTTTATGTGACATGTTATGCTAAACAGCAGACCTCATTCTGACGGAAAATAGGTAGTGGATGGTGATTTGATGATGGATGGAGGGGCCAGCATGAATACCTGAAAATCTATTGTACCTGCAGAAGTTGGCGCTGTCTTCTCTAAAATAGTTCTGAACATAAATTTTGGAATTAATGATTACTGAGTTAGTAATTCATCACAGCCTAGTCCCTCAAAAGGAAACTCACTGAAAAGATTCACCAAAAGCACCAAGCATCCAAAAATTAGATTGCAGGAAAGTGCTTTATCTTTAAAGTAGTGTCTTCTCCATGTAGCCATTATGACCAAACAAAGCAAACCTAGTGGGTTGTCAGCTTCATCAGCAGTATCTTTCTCCATCAAGAGTGGGGCCATGTTTTGAAGCACAATTCTAATTCAACGAGCCTGGCCCAAGAGTTTTTATACACACACTTAGCTGAGCATAGGTGTAAAAGGTATCCAAAACCTGACACCTTAACCGATTTAAGGCACAGGTTCAGAGCCAAATTTGAAATTTCTATCCAAATTGAGTTCGGGCCCAAATCAAAGCCAACAAATATTATACAAAATAGTCTAACTAGAAGCAATCCCAAATCGGAATCAGATTTGTTTCATTTTTTGGTTTTGTATCATATTCGGATCATACAGCCCCGCATCAGTTTCAGATTCCGGTTCAGATTTGTCCTTGCAGAGTCAGATTCGGATCTTACAAAATCCAAACAATATGCAAGATGTTTACACCCCTAGAGCCCAGTTACCTATGTCTAGATAAGATATAAAATGTGCAGAGAAAGAAGGGGCACGGTAACCAGTCAACATTAGATGCCACTTTAAGGCCTTGTTTGGTTGTTTGAGTTACGGTATAGGAGTTGGGATTTTGAAACGGAGAGTTGAATGGAGGTAGGTAATCACATCAATTTAAGAAACAAGGAAAATGGTAACCAGTCAATGTAAGATACCGCTTTAAGGCCTTGTTTGGTTGTTGAACCTGAGGTGTAGGAGTTTGGAATTTTGACATGGAGAATTGAGTGGTGTTAAGTAGTCACACAGTGTTAACACCAACTCCATCCTTGTGTGGGTGTTATAACACCATTTTCATCCCTTAAAGAGGAGGTTTTTATGCATAAGAACTTTCCAAAACTCCCCAACCTAGCCTTCTCTGTGTAATCATCGCAGGACAAACCTCGGTGTTTTGTGTGTGTTTGGAGGGTTTAGCATGCAACTCCTCTCTAGCCCCTCTTGCCAAATAAGTCCTAAAGAAAGATGTATGGTAAGCTAGAGCTCATTACGTTTCATTACGTTCCATTAATACGGTATAACATAGCATGAAAGAAATCAAAACAGTACAAACTACACAAAATGGTCCTTACCAAGACAAACACAAAACAAACAAAGCATCCATGGACACCGAGACGTACAAGACAAAGAGAGAAGCAAAAATACAAAACATAAGCCCTCTGTATGGAGGTGCACTGACACGATCTAGAGCATTACTCCATGTTGTTGTTGGGTTCCTACCAAAATTGTGTACTGCTGTCCGCTGCACTCCTATCTCCTATCTGCGATTGTCCTCCTGATGATTGTGTATGTGGTCCTTTCGAATTTTCAGAGCCCCTGGAAGCAGTCTCCCTCTGAAAGTAGTCCTGGCCAACACGATATATCAATATATATAAGAGAAATAGAGTACGTATTCCTAATAACTCTGCCATTCCTTTCATTCCATATGTTCCAGTACATCAAATGATGAGCCGCAAGCTAATTGCTTTTAGTCCTCATCCTAGAGTAGACGTTAAAGGAGGGGGGTAGATCAACATTAACATTTAACTTAGAAATGCATTTGGACCTTAGGTCTTTAGCAAAAGCATATAAGAGTAAAAGGTGACTAGTTTTTTCTCTCTAAGCCACACAGGGGGCAAAGCACTAACCCTTGCCAATATCTCTTTTGTAGGTTATCCCAGGTTGATATTGCCTCCTTGGCACTTAACCCAAGGAACAATCTTGCCTTGCGGGCCTCTAGTTTTCTATAGGGCATCTGAAGTTATAAATCTGCATCCTTCATAGATTAAGTTCTTGTAAGTAGGCTCACCTAGAACTTCCCAATCTTTTTCCATCTCCTCACTGGAGTATCCTCACTATATCTAGAAGGAGCTATCCCGCCCAGTGATAGGATGAGGTTCTGTTTAGCATCTCGGACAGTTGGACTTGCTGTTTGCACTAAAGCCAATCTCTATTTTGACCGTCTCTAATAATCCTTGGCAACAATGTCTTTATTTATTCCAACCTTGTAAATATGAGGGAACAATTTAAGTGGTATCTACGCGCACCAACGATCATATTAGAAAAGCAACCTTATTATCTTTCCCTAGCCCATAGGAGACCCCATGCGAAAAAAATCCCTTTTGACAAGCAAAGTTATTTCCACAACTCCGAGGTGTTTGAAGATAATGTGATTTCAAATACCATGTGTCCTTTTTGAGACTGTATTTTTCCTAGAGTAGCCATCAACAACAGTCTCACCAGACACCCAGCGGCCTGTTGTCCCAACACCTTCGAGAGTAACTGTACCAAACTTGCTAGTATTTGTCTTTAAACTGCCCCGTTTAACTCTAAAACCAATAGCTATTAGAGATGTCTATCCATCACCCATTGTCGGTGATAATTTTCTTTTCCTTGAACATTATCTAGGATAGAATTAACCACAAATTTCTCCTTCTAAATGGCATTTGTTGAATGATATTCAATTCATATCTCATTTTTAGAGTTCTGGTTAGATTTATTATCATTTGTGGGGCCCGACATGTCTGCTCGGGCAATGCCATAACCTCTTCACTGGTGTATAAGTCTTTAGGAGGAGCCTCCGAATATTTAGGCGAGATAGTGGTTTTGCAAATCTAACCACTATGAACGGCGTCAGTTGGAGCTTGTGTTTCACCCATCCCACATGGAGACTCGGAACACTGCTCTCTCCTACCACAATTGTTCTCAACTTGTTAGCGGGCTTTTAACCACCTCTGACCAGCTCTTCCTCTTGTTATGTGGGCTACGGTCTTCCTTGTTGTTGTCCTGCTCGCTGGCCTTGTTGCCCTTCCCATGCCAAGTTTATTTGAAGTCCACATCAGGGAAAACTGTCAGAAATCGCTTATGAATTCATTGGAAATCGCCCCTGGAGTTGTCGAGCCAATCTTTGTTGCTGTTTTAGCCGCTCGAATTCTACAACTCTTACATTCATAGACCAACATATATCAAGTCAACATTTGGTTCTCTTTTCCAAAGACCGAGAGAACTGCCTCATTGGTCATGCAACTGACTGAGACTCCTTAAAATACCTTCTTTAAAATTGTGCTACTTGTTGAGGAAATTTAGTCATTGAATAAAATCGAAGAAGTGCTCGTAATTGATATTGGACACAAAGTTTCATATTTGTTTCTTACTTATCAATTATTATATTGTCTATTCCTGTGGTTAAACTATGTAAAATCACACTTGTGTAGATCTCTCGGCATGGCACTTCCAGAGGTGAAACACTTTGCTGAAGCATCAGTTGCTGCAACTCGCATCCTAGGAAGAATTAGTAGAACACCAGAGATCAATGCTGAAGACCCAAAGGGCCTGATACTAGACAACATACAAGGTGAAGTCGAATTTGAGAGAATCAAATTCTCTTACCCATCAAGACCTGAGTCGATGGTCCTCAAGGACTTCCATGTCAGGGTTCCAGCAGGACAAACTGTTGCGCTTGTAGGAACTAGTGGAAGTGGAAAGTCAACTTCCATTGCATTGCTGCAGCGGTTCTACGACGTAGATGAGGGGGCAGTGAAAATTGATGGTGTTGATATTAAGAAGCTAAAGTTGAGATGGATTCGAGGTAAGATGGGGCTTGTAAGTCAAGATCATGCACTTTTTGGGACATCGATAAAGGAGAACATTGTGTTGGGGAAGCCTGATGCTACTATGGATGAGATTTCTGCTGCAGCTATGACCGCAAATGCCCATAATTTTATAAGACAACTTCCAGAAGGGTATGATACGAAGGTAATCTGAAATCTGTGTAACTGATATAAGTATAACTTGGTACGATGGCGAGTTTAGTGTTTATTTGGCTAGTTTATTTGTTAATTGATCACCTTCAAGGATGAATTAAAATTTACCTGCAGGTAGGTGAACGAGGATCGATGTTGTCTGGAGGCCAGAAACAAAGAATTGCAATAGCGAGAGCCATAATCAAGAACCCTGTGATCCTCCTCCTTGATGAGGCCACTAGTGCCCTTGACTCTGAATCTGAAAAGCTTGTGCAGAATGCCCTTGATCAAGCTTCTATGGGAAGAACGACACTGGTATGGCCACTATTCTTATTTCTCTCTGACCATATAACTACAGAAGTTTAAGTAGTGTGGTTGCAAAATAAATAACAAATAAAATCAATGCTGATTCATAGAATTAATAGTCGGCGCACCTTCTGTTCTAGTGTTGTCTCGACTACAACTATCCTAGCTCATTCTGTCCTAAGCTTAATTTTGCCTAGTGCACCCTCAATATAGAAACTGAAGTTTCTGGTATTATGCAAAACTCCTAGAAAAGATATGGATGCTACAGGAAACATAATTTTAGCATAACTTTAGGATGCACAAAATTTCCATTCTGCAGCCAACATTAGTTCTCATTTTGTGATCAGGTCGTAGCTCACAAGCTCTCCACAATAAAACGTGCTGACCAGATTGCAGTAGTCGATAGTGGCACAATCGTGGAGGTTGGTACTCACGATGATCTCATCAGCGACAGGAACAGCCACTACTCAAGACTAGTAAGATTACAAAGATTAGCAAGCTCCTTGGATCCAGAACCGGCTCCAGAATCATACAGGCCATCTTCAGCAGTTCGCAGCAGCGCTAGCAGGCTAAGCCTGACCAAAGCCAGCCCAGCCTCATTCATTTCGAATGATGATCAACCAATCATTTCCTGTTCAGCCCCATCCTTCTTCAGGCTCCTCTCCATGAATTCACCAGAATGGAAGCAAGCTTTAATAGGGAGCCTGTCTGCAATCGTCTTCGGTTCGATCCAACCAGTCTATGCCTTCACAATTGGTGGCATGATTGCAGCATTTTATCTCCAGGACCACAACGAAATGCAATCCATAATTCGTCGTTATGTTCTAATTTTTGGCTCGCTTTCATTTGTATCCATCGTCACCAATCTCTCCCAGCATTACAATTTCGCTTACATGGGTGAGCATCTAACTAGAAGGATCAGGCTCCGAGTGCTTGATAAAATCCTAACCTTTGAACCTGCCTGGTTTGACGAAGAGCAGAATTCAAGTGGTGCACTGTGTTCAAGACTAGGCCATGAGGCTGCTCTAGTTAAGACCCTTGTCGCAGATCGCGTCTCTTTAATAGTCCAAACTGCCTCAGGAATAGTAATTGCCATGACGATGGGGCTAGCGGTTGCTTGGAAGCTCGCATTGGTCATGATTGCTATCCAGCCATTATCAATCCTATGCTACTACGCAAAAAAAGTTGTTCTATCAAATGTTTCTCTCGACTTGGCTAGAGCTCAGGACCGAAGCACGCAGATTGCAATTGAGGCGGTCTACAATCATAAAATGGTGACTGCATTTGGTTGTTCAGGAAAAGTTCTTCAACTGTTTGAAAAAGCTCAGGAAGAGCCAGTGAGGGCAGCTAGGAAGAAATCATGGGTGGCTGGGATTGCAATGGGATGTGCTCCTTGCTTTGCCTTCGTGTCATGGGGTCTTGATTTCTGGTATGGAGGTAAGCTGGCCGAGGCTGGAGAGCTATCAGCTGGGGATGTCTTCAAGACCTTCTTCATCCTAGTGAGCACGGGGAAAGTAATTGCGGAGGCAGGAAGCATGACTTCAGACCTCGCCAAAGGTGCAACTGCAGTTGCTTCAGTGTTTGACGTGTTAGACAGGCACAGCCTAATTCCTGCTCGTTCCAATGTGAGTGTTCGACTGTTTTCTTAAATGTGCTTTAGTTTCTCTAGCTTCCCAGCTCAACAAATTGCACTGATATTTGACTGTGCAGGTGGATGAGACTAGCAAAAACAAGTCAATGAAGATACAAGGGAGGATTGAGATTAAAAGGGTGGACTTTGCCTACCCAAGTCGACCACAATGCCTGGTGTTGAGAGAATTTAGCTTGGAAGTGAAAGCTGGTGCGAGCGTTGGACTGGTTGGCATGAGCGGGTGTGGGAAATCAACTGTCATTGGATTGATTCAGAGGTTTTATGATGTTGAAAAAGGCATTGTCCGGATAGATGGGATGGACATAAGAGAACTAGATATCATATGGTATCGACAATTCACAGCTCTCGTCAGCCAAGAACCAGTCATCTTTTCAGGCAGCGTCCATGACAATATTGCCTTTGGAAAGCCAGAGGCGGGTGAGGAGGAGATTGTGGAGGCAGCAAGGGCAGCAAATGCGCATGATTTCATATCGTAAGTTTATACCTTACCTCTCTATTCTCCCCCATTCAGATTTATAATAATAATCATAAGACCTGTCTGAAACTGGCTTTACAGTTAATTCGAAACTTAGGCTCAATCTAGATTTGGACCAAATTGGAACCGAAACAGTCACCACTAACTACGCATGTTATCACAGTGGATATTGGTGTCACAGTATTCGTGCTTGTTTTCTTCTTCCACACTCGAACATGAATATGGATATTGTCCTGAAATTCACTATTCGTATTTGACAAAAACGAATTATGAAATTGAATTTGTTTCGGATATTGGCGAGATATTAATAGGTCATAACTATAGTTTTGAAAGAAAAATGAGATCAATTACTACTTCATTTGAAAGAAAAACATACATGCCATGGAGAAAGTGCTTCTTCTGGAACTAAAGAACGCTAGTTTAACTTAAATCTGTATGTTCAAGTATATTCCATATTTCAATTTTCTTCGAATATTCCATTATATAATCAGATGTATCAGCATAATGATACTGTCCACATATGTACCCATATCTTGCACGGAGCAGAGGGAGATGCCCGTATTTGTCATAATATGGATACCGAACCAAATGCAGATTGGATTATTTGTATCTATTGCATTTCTACCATTGACCATTAACAATAAACACTGTTCTAACCATACAGATCACTGAAGGATGGATACAACACAGACTGTGGAGAGAGAGGCCTGCAGCTATCAGGAGGCCAAAAGCAACGAATTGCAATCGCAAGGGCCATCCTAAGGAACCCAACCATATTGCTGCTAGATGAGGCCACAAGCGCTCTCGATGCACAATCTGAACTAGTAGTGAAGGAAGCTCTCGACCGAATCATGGTTGGAAGGACCACCGTAGCAGTGGCACATCGCCTCAACACTATCAAGAATCTGGACACGATCGCCGTTCTTGGAGAAGGGAAGGTGCTGGAGCGCGGAACCTATGCTCAGCTCATGAGCAAGAAGGGAGCTTTCTTCAATCTTGCTACTCTTCAAACTTAATTATCTTTGTGCCAGCATACGTTCTATCTCTATACATGATGTTAGTAAAAGGAAACAGTACACATATTTTATGTGAGTGCATACTTTATGTATGCTGTCTGTTTTCATGTTATCGTTGATGAAACTAAAACTCATAATTCGGTAGATTAGTGGCCCCTGCAAATTAATTCTTGAGGATAAATTTGTAAGACTTTACAGGTAATTTCTAAAACTCTTGGGCTTAGTTTGGTACAGGGTTTTTGAAAACTTTGATTTCACTCAAGTTTTATACAATTGAAATTGGAGTTCGTATACATACAAAATGTAGTTTATGAAAGGTAGAATGTCACTTAAGTTGGGTCTAGTTGGTTACGAGGGTTTGAAGTGACAAGATTAGAAAACTGTGGAAAATTTAGGTCCCAGTAGAGTTTTAATATTTGGAGTTTACATGGTCTAAATTATTTAAAATAGAGTTTAGAAACTCCATTTTAGGTCCCAAATTGGGGTATAATTTTAAAAATGGAATTATTGTTGAATTCAGTTTCAATGTCTACTGCCATGCGTTGCAAAGCATTTGGTGATTTGCAATTTAAAATTGAATTCCGAGACTCCAGACACAGCCTCGTGTCTTGATGTTGGTGCTTTGCAAATTCTGTACTGTCTACATTTTTCTTATCTGTTTGAATTATTTTGTAGATATCTCTTTGGTTCAGCTAGAAATTGTAAGTTGAATCAATGATGATTTTTATGATATTAAACCATAAGTATTTTCGGTTTTTGCAAGCGTATTTCCGTACCCAATTATTGTCAAAGATTTATTTTTATATCAAAATATTTACCCCTAATCTTTATATATGGCAAAAAAAAAAAAAAAAAAAAAAAAAAAAAAAAGAATAGAGGACCTTGTCATTATGTTACATTGCAAGAATGGGTCAAGTATTGGCAAGGTACCAAAAAGTTGGATTTTTCTTTTCTTGATGAAGTTAATGAGGAAACTTACAGGGTATAAAAATAAATGTTCCGAGGAAAAAATGTGTATGGAAACAATTTCCCTTAAATATAGTCTCAGTTTGGATATCCCAAATGCAATTTTAACAATAGATAGTCATGATTATTGATTACTAGCATTAATCTTGATTTAAATTTAACTTCATTTTATAAATCATAAAAGCTAATTTAAATTGTAGGTTAATTGCCAAAATTTATTCCTCACTCGATTTTTTTTTTCCATTTATCACATTTTTAAAGCGTATATCTTTCAAGACAACTCAAGAAGTATTAGGTGGTATTGGAGGAATATGTTAGTTCTTAAAAGCATAAGAATATATATATATATATATATATATATATATATATATATATATATATATATATATATATATATATATATATATATATATATATATATAGAGGAAACGGGAAATACACCGGCGGTGAAGGGAGTTCCTTCACCGCCGCTTAGGTGGCCCAATAAAATTATAACACGGGGCGTCATTCAATGTAACAAATAAATGAATTCTCTTAAATGACATCACGTGTAATAATTTTATTGGACCACCTAAGCGGCGGTGAAGGAAACTTCCTTCACCGCCGGTGTATTTCCCGTTTTCTCATATATATATATATATATATATATATATATATATATATATATATATATATATATATATATATATATATATGAGAAAAATGAAAATGAGCTGACAGCTCATGCAAGTTACCTGAGCTGCAGTCTATTTTCACTATCTCCAATAATCTTTTTTAAAAAATTTCGTTCGGATTATGATCTCCATTCCCTAGGGTTCACTCATATCCAATTTTTTGGGTTTTACTTTTGATTTGGTCATTCATCAAGTTAACACAAAATTAACGGTTTTCAATGAATAAAACATTTTGTATGCACTTAATGAAAGGGTAAATGAACTCTAAAAAATTTATAAAATTTCATCCGAAAGAAGTTAAAGAAGTAGAGATAGTAATTGTAAAAAAAATAAAAGAAAAACTATTGAATCATTATAGTTTTGCCGCTAGCCCAAGTAAATTTTCCTGAGCTGACAGCTCATCTACAGTAATCCACACACACACACACACACACACACACACACACACACACACACACACACACACACACACACATATATATATATATATATATATATATATATATATATATATATATATATATATATATATATATATATATATATGAGTAAACAGGAAATTCACCAGCTGTAAAAAGAGTTCCTTCACCGTCGCTTAGGTGGCCCAATAAAATTAATATATGTGGCGCCACTCAAAGGGCGGTTAAGTGAATTCTTTTATTTGTTACCTTGAATAGCGTCACGTGTAGTAATTTTATTGAGCAATCTAAGTAGCGGTGAATTTTCCGTTCTCTCTCTTTATATATATATATATATATATATATATATATATATATATATATATATATATATATATATATATATATATATATATATGAGGAAACGGGAAATACACCGGCGGTGAAGGGAGTTCCTTCACCGCGGCTTAGGTGGCCCAATAAAATTATAACACGGGGCATCATTCAAGATAATAAATAAATGAATTCTCTTAAATGACACCACGTGTAATAATTTTATTGGACCACCTAAGCGGCGGTGAAGGAAACTTCCTTCACCGCCGGTGTATTTTTCGTTTTCTATATATATATATATATATATATATATATATATATATATTACTTTAGATGAGCAGCCAGTTCAGGGGAGAAGTTACGTGAGTTATCAGCAAAACTGTCACGCCCCACTCCCGATATACAATATACGAGCACGTGTAACAGTTACCGACAACATATTCAGTTTGAATATGCTAAAGTCTCAATAAATTTGTCACAATAATACTCAGTAATTACGATAGAAAAAATTAATAAAAGTTTGACTTTTTATTTATTGGAATAAATTTAGATACAATTGAAACAAAACATAATAAAATTAGACAAAAGGAAGTATGGAATCTCTAATCCGTTATTGAGTTTCAATCTAATCTTTAAAATACATTAGATCCTGCATCAGTTTTGGCGTGTCCATCGGTAAATCTAGACATGCACACCTAGATTGTTAGATTGCGACCAAAATAAAATACGCAGAAAGAACGTGAAATATAACGGTTATGTCCAAACATAATAATAATACAAGTTTTAGAAAATATGAAAGGAGATGTCTGTAATAATAATGTCAATTGATTTAGTTTATTTTAATATCATTTTAGTGAAGTTTACTTTATAATAGAGGTATTTTTGTTTAGGATGTCATGTAATTGGAAAAACTAACTGATAGGATACCATTGTTTCGATTGTTTCCTGTACAGACCCAAAAAATGGTCACATGATTGTTCGGTGCTGAATCGGACCTGCCGTCAGGCAAACAAGAATTATAGTCAGGTATGATCCAGTAAATCATTACGCACCCATGGTGTGTGAAATATTCAGTTGTATAACTTAGCAAGTTTACAGCCGAAATAGAGTATATTTTCATCATTCAGTTTCTCCCCCAATCCAGTGTCATTTAAGTATAGTACAGTATATTGATTATATCAGGTACAATATTTCAATTGGATTTTTCTTAATTTGTTAATAACATGATTTATAGAGTCCGTTCAGTTTATACTTTATTCAATAAGTCACAATTGGTTATATCGAGAATTTACTGATTTAAGATATCATACAGATATCGGCCAAGCCAGTGTATGGATGCTGGGAGGCTTGCCGTGTGATGCACATTTCTTAATTAGAGAATCAGCATACAAGACAACTTTCTAGACACCGATACAAAATGATATCACAAACAGTATTTTTCCATGATTATAACTTTTATGTGATTTATCAAATATTGTATATATGATATTCTAAAATCTAACTATTCTATGTAATTTAAATTTAATAATAATTGACAATAGATTTTTGTTGATAAGAAACATAATAAGTAATTGATAAATTCCTACAAAATACCAAATCAATTTACATAAAATAAATAGCATGATTGAAACAATAGGTATATAGATAGTATGATTAGTGAGTCCAAAAATAAACTCACCTGGATTTTGTTTCCTGATGTAGCTCAATGGAGCAATCTACACATTAAAAATATTCTAAGAATATTAAAAACAGATTAATATGAATTTAGATGATTTTTAGGGATTTTTCTAATATTTATAATATACTAAAAATTAATTTTAGTATTAAGCGGGTCTGAAATTAGGATATAGGTTTTGCTTCATTTTATTGGGTTTATAAGATAATTGATATTCTTTTTAGCTTATTAGGATTATTGAGTAGTAGAGAAGTTAACCTATGATTCATTCAAATAATTTAATCTAAGATGAAAAAGAAAGAATATATCTAACCTCTTGTCAAAAGGTGAGAATCTAAAATGTGGAAAGAGATGGAAGGAAATGATCTTCTCCGGTGAAGTGGTGGCAGCTCTGGCGGCGACTCCTGCAGTGGTTTTGAAAGTGGCTCCGACGAGATGAGAATGTTAGAGAATGATTTTTAGAATAAGTGGAATATGTTTTGATTTAGGGTTTTATATATGATTGGATTTAGGAGTTACAAAATGTGAAGGGTTTAGGGAGTTATAGAATTTAAAAGATTTGAGGAGTTATATAATTTAGTGAGTTAAGAGAATTAAATTGGAGGTTTAATGTAGATAATTCATGGAGAAGATGAAAAGATAGGAGTTACAAAAATGAACGAGTAATGAGTTGACAATATGAAAGGTTTTAATTTAATTTAGAGATTTTAATTTTAGAATTAAGGATGAGAGTTTAGAAGGTGAAAGGTTTGGGAGATTAAAAAAAAAAAATGAAAGGTGTAAGAGTTAAAGAAGAAAAAAATGAAATGTTATATTTATTATTTGTTTATTTTTTAATTATTTTTATGTATAAAAGATGAAGGATTATTACAAAACTATAATGATCCAATAGCTTTTCTTCAATTTTATTTAACAATTACTATCTCTACCTCCTTAACTTCTTTCAGATTAAATTTCAGAAGTTTTGGAGTTTATTTACCCTTTCCTTTAGTGCATACAAAATATTTTATTCATTGAAAATCGTTAATTTTGTATTAATTTGACGAAGAACCAAATCAAAACTAAAACCCAAGAAATTGGGTATGAGTGAACCCCAGGGGGTCAATTATAATTCAAAAGAAATTTTTTAAAAAAATATTGGAGATAGTAGAAATGAACTACAGTTCAGGTAACTTGCGTGAGTTGTTAGTATATTTCCATTTTTCTCATATATATATATATAAGAAAAATGAAAAGCGCTTTTTCTTGTGTGGATCCTATTTCAATAGGAACTTGATGAGTCAATCCGCCTACACGTCTTACTTTTACTGCTATATCGGGAGTTACTCCACGTATTACTTGACGTAAAACAGATAGTGAATTTGTTTCTGTCTTTTGTTGAATGTTTTTCATGGCTCAATAAATAATTTGATAAGCCAATGATTTTTTTTTGTGTTTCATAATACGATTAACCAACATGTTAACTAATCAATTACGATAAATTGAATCAGATTTTACAGTTTTTTCTTCTGCAGTACCTCGACGTGACATGAGTGCAAAAAAGGTTTAAAAATCAGTTTTCTTTTTATTAGGGCTAAAAACGAATCACTTATTTTGACTTTTTGACCCCATATTGTAAGGTGGATCTCGAAATATATGAAAGATCTCCCTCCAAACCGTACATACGACTTTCATCTAATACGACTTTCCACATAATTCCATATGTATCTATGAGATCGAGTATGAAATTATGTTTACTCACTTTAAATTGAGTATCCATTTCCCTCCTTTTAGTGGCATCTTTTTTTTAATACACAAATATGTATATGAAATGGTGCACCCCCTCGTTCGCATGTCTTTTTTGTTGAAATTTGGAGGGATAAGCATGTCAAATAATCGGCACAGTCGTTTAACAATCGCTTCGTTTTCCATGAGAGTTCGTTTTTCCGCGTGGATCAATGTGCTTCGGATATACTGACCTCAGTCTTTCCGGACCAAGTGGGTACTGGTAAGTTGTTGTTCTTCCACTGTGTGCTAACCCTTTTCACAACGGATTCCATGCGGAAGGAATTCTTCTTCATGACGAGTTCCCTATGACATTACATTTTTTTTCATGGTGAATTCCTTACTGACTTTGCTTTCCCTCATGGACACTATACCTGACTGTCTTCTTCTTCAGCTGGTTCTGTACGGGTTTGTTGGTTTGGTAGATATGCTCGGTAGATTAGTTCGGCATAGCTCAATTTATTTAATTTTTTTTTTTGTGCATAATGCGGATCGACTCTTGTTTTACTATTGATAGGAATTCTCTTGTTGAGACCCTATATAATCGATTAAAATCTCAAATTCATACTAGAACCACCATGATTTAGCCCCAAGGTAAATTCAAAGGTTTTCTGAGTAAAAACCATTTGATCATCACCTATTCAATGAGTAGATAATGAGTCCAAAGAAAGAAAAATCGTTTGATTTAGGATAGGAAATACCTATATGAAATTGTTTTTTTCTTAAAGTTCGGTTACGAGGTCTAAATAGTAGGTATGAATCATAGTTCATCTTCTTTTCGAACCGTCAGTAGAAAATAATCTTAAAGCATAGTCCGGCAAATGAGAATTGATCCCGGTCTCTCTTTCAGAAAAGGAAAGCTCTCGGTTCTGCAAATAGAGGGAATTCGACGTTCACACTCCTCAAAAAAACAAAATCGAGTTGTGGCAAAGATCGCCTTTCCCTTTTGGCATAGCTCGAGCTTTACGATCCCATGCAGCCCTTCCCTACGACTACCTTCTTTAAAACGAAAGACCCCTCTAACTCAACTATAGCTAGTGACGCCTTCCAGCTGCATTGACGGAACTCCAGCGTTGGACTGGGGATTCGACGTAAATCGATTTAGCCGTAGTAGCATACATAGCCTTTGCATCTGTCTTGACCCACTCTCCCACGATAGATATGGTTATTCACTTCATGTGTCAGTTCATTTTATGATCTTTTTGGTACGGGGCGAGGATATGCCGTAGACCCAATCCATGTCGAATGTCCCTTTCCGTTGAGTGTCCCAGTAACCTTCCAACTCCAATCCGAGTGAAAGCAATTGATTGGATTGAGTCAACTGACCCACCACCTGTCCGGTCGGATGCTATAGTTGAACCGATTTCGTCGATCGCGAATAAAAAGATTTGATACAGATACATATTCATTTAAAAATTAGTACACTAAATTAAATAATGGGATTTTTTTATATTTCATTTATTACATAGGAAGTTCCATATATGGCTAGATGTGTATATTTATAGATAATGCTTATTTTTATAACGAATCTCTATTTTTTTTTACTCTTATCGAGTCAAGACAATATTGTAATACAATAAATAAATAAATAAATAAGGGTTTTGTGGGCGAAAATTGACTCTTTCCTGCTTCATTCGTAGGATCAATCCATGACCTTTTAGAGTAAATCAATTTGTTCTTAGTTCGTTCCGCCATCCCGTCCGATGAATCATTAGGATTCATTTTTATTTTCTATTTTTTAATAATCTTTAATAAAAATTAATAAAAAAGAATATGAAATTTTTTTAATAGATTTAAAATTAAAATTTATTCTTAGGTAAATTGATTGTGAAATGTTTTTGTAGAATGTCCAATATCTGTTTTACATCTTCTGTACGAAAGAGAAGAAAAGAGTTTCTTGAGATTTGCATATGATATTTATTGACTTAGAGAAAGCCTATGATAAGGTTCCACGAGAGATACTTTGGTGGACACTGATGAAGAAAAGAGTTTTCATCAACTATATCGACATAATTAAGGACATATACAATGGAGTAGTGGCCAATGTCAGAATATGTGGTGGTTTAACAAGTGATTTTTCTATCACAATTGGATTACATCAAGAATCTGTATTGAGCACATTCTTATTTGTTATAGTGATAGATGAGCTTACTAAAACCATTCAGGATGAGATCTCTTGGTGTATGCTATTTGTTGATGATATTGTTTTAATTAATGAGACAATAGTAGAGGTGTAACACCCCAAAATTATCATGTTTATTAAATTATAAATTATCAAGTTAAAAATTTCTTTCTATACACCTTCAAATTTAATTAAGTTTCCAAGGGCACCCCTTTGGCATTTTGTTGGGATGAGTTGTTAGAAGAGAGTGAGAGGTGGCACTCTAGTTGATATTTGTCATGCATGCAAGAAGGCTTAGGAGTAGGATAGAGGACAAGGTGACCAAAATGCCCTTAGGTATACATATAATCTTATTCTCTCAAAGAGAATTCTTATCAACAGAACAAAATAAAAATCACTCTTTACTCTTGGTTCTTCTAATTCGTTGAGTAAAGGAAATAGAAGGGAGACTTTGCTAAAACAAAGGAGGAGATTAAAGGGAATAGAGGCAAGTATCACCTTGTTCTTGTTCTCTCTTTGAATCGTATTTGAGTACAAGTAGCATGTATGATCTTTCTTGGAAATTATTTGATTTTTATTATGAGTACATGATTCCTTTTTTTTTATGGATAAATTCACATCATATTGGATCTGCATACTTAGAAAAATTTCTAGACTGCATACTTAGCCTGATTTACGGATGTTGGCTATTTTTGGCTTAGCCTCACGTTTGGCAATTTTTAGCCTCGCGTTTGGCTATTTTCTGCTTCCTGTTTGGCTATTTCTTTAGCCTCGCGTTTGACAATTTTTAGCCTCGCGTTTGGCAATTTTTAGCCTCGCGTTTGGCTATTTTCTGCTTCCTGTTTGGCTATTTCTTTAGCCTCGCGTTTGACAATTTTTAGCCTCGCGTTTGGCAATTTTTAACCTCTCGTTTGGCTATTTTCTGCTTCCTGTTTGGCTATTTCTTTAGCCTCGCGTTTGACAATTTTTAGCCTCGCGTTTGGCAATTTTTAGCCTCGCGTTTGGCTATTTTCAGTTTCAAGAGAAACACGGATTTATACACTTGGCATGATTCGCGGATTTATGATAACATGACATGTGAATATCAACATGATACATGAAGGTAAGATTATTCATGATGACAAGTTCTAGTATCCTTATTACAAGTTCTAGTATCTTTATTACAAGACATGATTACAAGTTCTAGTATCCTTATTACAAGTTCTAGTATCTTTATTACAAGACATGATTACAAGTTCTAGTATCCTTATTACAAGTTCTAGTATCTTTATTACAAGACATGATTACAAGTTCTAGTATCCTTATTACAAGTTCTAGCATCTTTATTACAATACAAGTTCTAGTATCCTTATTACAGGATAACAAGTTCTAGTACTTTATTACAAGACATGATTATAAGTTCTAGTATTCTTATTACATGATATGAAGCATTCTTATAATACATGTGTACATAATTCCAAATCTTGATTCTTGCACTCTTAATTCTTGTGAAATGATATGTGTACAATTTGACATGAAAATCCACGTGTTTCCTTTAATTCACGTATATCATGTGCATTACTAACATGGAAAAAACTACATGATGGATAGATAAGTACTGTATTGTACAAGGATCTTGTTGGCCAACTTCTTGATTAGGTGCTGAGGGCCTTTTACTAGCAGCACTGGGTGGTACTGAGCCACCATCTGATACATGAGTCACCATATGGGTGATGCCCGTTACTTGTTTCATTTAACGGGATCTGACTTGTAGTACCTAGCGGTGTGTCATGGTTCAGCGCCATGAATTAGAGGCCGGGTCCCGAGTATGCACGGGCACTTGTACAATATAAGAATTGCGCGCTATCTTATCCATCATTGAGTTTCAATTCCAACACTAACATAACATGGACCTATTAAATTTTACACGAAACTTGTGAATGACTTACATAGTTCTGGTTACATGCAACATGATTGATATCGAAGCTTGTGAATGATTTACATTGTTCTGGTTATATGCAACATGATTGACATTTACTTCGCTTACACTTGTCACCTTTACATGATTTGTTTCTGCTATTTGAATGAATAGTCTTACTCAATTCATTTTCAGCATTCTTAAGATACGATTGTATCAACGTAATTTATTTATTCTTTTATTTATTTGTACTGTGAAAGTACACGTGTTTCTTGTTTTTGTATTACTTGCTGGGTTTAATCCCCTGGGTTTTCTTAAGCCCAGATCACGAAAGAAGAGAAGGGGAGATTACTCCAGACAACGATTCTTACTTCACCAACCAGGTCGAGTAGAGGATACCAGCACAATACTATTTGGGTACTTCGCACTTCTTATTCTTGTTTCCTTTTTCTGGGCACTGCTTCAACTTGTAGTATTTAACTCTTTTGTGTAAATATTTAGAGCAGTATGCCATTTTATGTAATCAACTCTCTGTATAAATGAAATCCTTTCAGTTTCAGACATGGTTATTCATTTTGACATGGCAGTAGTTACGGTTATTCCAAGATCATGGGACTGTTGGGTTATTTATAGTATTTAAGCGGCGTCCCCTGTTTTGAGGAAGGAAAAAAAAAATAGAGCCGAATTGGGGGCGTTACAAGGGGTAAATACCAAGTTAGAGTTATGAATGCATACATTAGAATCTAAATGTTTTAAATTGAGTAAGTCTAAAATAGAGTATATGGAATGTAAATTTAGTACACGACAGACTATAAACTATAATACTGTAAAACTGAATATGCAAGAGATACAAATGAACAGTCAGTTTAGATATTTGGGTTTTATTATTCAAAATGATGGAGAGATCGATAATGATGTTAACCATAGGATACAAGCTGACTGGTTGAAATTGAGGAGAGCAACAGGAGTTTTATGCAACCGTAACATTCCGTTAAGATTGTAAGGAAAATTTTATAGGACTGCTATTAGGCCAGATTTATTATATGATACGGAATGTTGGGCTATAAAGAAACGTCATTCACAGAAGATAAGTGTAGCAGATATGCGCATACTCCGTTGGATGTGCGGCAACACTAGTAAAGATAAAGTGAGAAATGAAGATATTCGTGCTAAGGTAGGTGTAGCTCCCATCGATGAGAAGATGCGAGAAAATCGCTTACGATGGTTTGGTCATGTGCAACGTAGGCGTACAAGTGTACCAGTTCGAAGAGGGGAGTTTATCAATATAAGACAAGATAAAAGAATAAAGGGAAGACCGAAAAAAACATGGATGAAGATGATACGCAAGGATATGGAGTCTAAAAGTTTAAATAAGGAGATATTACTTGATAGAAATGAATGGAGAAGGAATATCAAAGTGATCGATCCGACGTGATTCTTTTTTTGGTTCATGTAGCCTACCCCAAATACTTGGGATAAAAGGCTTAGTTGTTGTTGTTGTACGAAAATAATCAATTCCCATAAGATCTTCTTGACTGTTACTCAAAAGGTCCAACAATGTATGTATATTGGACCTTTTGAGACAAGTATAGGTCCTGGGAGACAATTCTGATCAGTCAATAAAAATACATTTCAACGGAATTATTTTTTGTTTTTCTTTAGATTAGTTAATCAATTTTGAAAGAGGTGTTCCCCATCTTTACCAAAGGCAAACTGAGCGTGGGGAGCCTGCATGACAAGAGCAGGCTGCAAGCATGGTGCCTGAGACTAATATTTCTTTTTCTCGCCACGCCAACCACTTCAATCAATCAATCATATATTCTATTCCTAAACACTGACATTCATGACTTTATTCTTTCGTCGGGGACTTTCTTCGACATGCCGGCATCATTACACTGCTTACTTTTCTAATCGGAAGTATATGCTTACTCACTTTCTTTCGACGACAAAGAGAATAGCGCATTTCTTATCACCACCACTTCTCACGAGAGCACTCTTCTTTTTACTGTCAAAAAACGCTACAGCTAACCAGTTGCGTCAGTACGGACGTGGGAACGGTAGGTTGGCAAAGGAAAAAAAAAGAAAAATGCTTTCGATTTGCTTTAGCTGTCGCTTTTTTTCAACCCAGAGTCGAGAAGGAAGGCCGGCATAGAAGTCTCGTCGCACACGATGAAGATGCTGCAGCTGCTGGATGTTATGGTTCCAGGGTATATATATATATATGTTACTGAGGTTACGCTTTGATGATTTATTTTTAGTCTTAATTTGTTATAGAGTTGGAAGTTATAAGATTTTAAGAAATCTTATTATCATATTATTTGGTTTGAAAAATTATAAGGCCAAATAGAAAGTATTATTATATGCACAAGAGAGAAAAATTCATGAAATTTAAAATTTCCACTCAGAATAGAGACTTTAAAAATCTTGATTATAAAATATTTTCATAATTTTTTTTTTTCGTGATTCAAACATTCACCTAGAAAACATCATGAATTTGCTATTGAAATTGCTTAAATGTTGCTTTCGACGAATATGAGCCATATAGCGAGATTAGGATTGATTCCATGGATTCTATCGATTTTTATTGGCATTTGCAAAGTATTTTTCAGGCGCACGTCACATGCTAATGCAGTGCTAATAATTTGATGGACATGAGATTGTGATCCAAATTTTTTTTTAATTATAGTAGTAATAATAATTTCCAACTGCAAATTTTACCAATTAATTTTTCTCCCAATACATTCTGGGTTTGCATACAATTTCCATAACAAAGGAGTGCATCTAAGTGTCATCTAATACTACAATTACAATGTAAGGAAGCAGTCAAAACGTTTAACATAGGATATAAAAAATGAACGATCCAAACCGTTCCTCTGAGTCTCCATCAGAGTTGAAAATAAATTCAGTTTCAAAATTGAGGACAGAGATAAATTTTCGAAGCTAACAAATTCTAAGCTATCTAGAATAAAAGAAACGAACATTTTGCATTGGGGTATTTAGATAATTTTAAACAAAGACATCTTATTGTTTGGAATTACGACTTATAATCTTCTTTCTCTAAAATCCTAAAAATTATTTTTTTAGTGAAATTTAAATAATATATATATATATATATATATATATATATATATATATATATATATATATATATATATATATATATATATATATATATATATATCCCACAAACTAATCTATTTAATTTCTTAATCTCCTAAACCTTTTACATTCATCTATTTAATTTCTTAACCTCCTAAAACTTTTACATTCACGTTCGTATAAAGGTTTGGAAGAATTTTAAATTTTTTGAATTTATTATAATAAATAAAATTAAGGTTTGAAGTTGAGTTTGAATTTTTTTTTTTTTTTTATTCAAAAGAAAATTCACGTTCGTATAAAGGTTTGGAAGAATTTTAAATTTTTCGAATTTATTATAATAAATAAAATTAAGGTTTGAAGTTGAGTTTGAATTTTTTTTTTTTTATTCAAAAGAAAAATTACAAATATGTAATTGGTATCGAAGGACAAATCTAAAGAACAATTTAAAATTATTCTTAATTTTTTATGTGTATTTTTATTGTAATTACGTCGGCTTCTGATCGAATTTTAATATCCAACCAAATGATTATTTAATCGGATATTAATACTCGACCAACATATTTTTTTATTTGAAAATTAATATCCGATTCGAAAAATTTTGAAAAAATTTGCAATGGAACGACATGAAGAAGGGTTAAAATTGGGAAAAAAAAATGAAACAGAGAGTAAATTGATGATATTTCAAAATGAAAGTTTGGAGTAAAGAAAAATTAAAACGCTAAGAGTAAATTGCAGTGCGTAAATAGAATTTTCCGACACAGCCACCGTAACAGTTGGATCAGAACCATTAGGCCTGCAACTGTTCACGTGCAGTGCACGTGCATTACAATAAGAGTAAAACAGAGTACATTATAACAGTAGAGAGTAAATTACACAATAAAAGGAGCTTCATTGACACATTAACTAAGATTGCACACATTTAGTCGCTTCGATTACAAATGTAGAGACAATAACATTATTGAACATACATACGTCCAACACATACCTCACACCACTTATTCTCATTGGAAGTGCTACGCTATATGCTACCAGACTTGATAGTACCGGGCATCAACTTTGGCGAGCAATCTCAGTTGCTGGCATGAGTAGCTCGCTCGACGGGGCCAATCTGTCTCAACAACTGCAAGATAAAAAGCTACCGAGTGAGAAAGAAACCAAATGGATCGTAGCCGCAAAAAACAAGTTTGCCTTGTTATTATGGGGGTGGACCTGGAAGTAGCCCTCCAGCTTTTGTCTCAAAACAGCATGCTCCCTCTTCACCTTTTGAAATGTCTTCAGACATCTGCAGACACATGAATAAAGATTCTGTAAGCGAAGTATATTAAGCATCAACAGACTTGATAAGGTTGCTAACTCGAACCCTCCTTTACCCCAGACAGGGAGAATATTCCTCTACACATATCGGTAAGCCTGCTTTGTATCTATGAGCTCTACCAACACAGAGCTCAGTCCCCTACAACAACCCCAGGTCCTCAGCACAGAATCTAAAACTTTTTCCTAATCAATCCAAGTTGAGAGAATGAGGGTAGGAGTATGGTTTCATACGGCGTCCACATAAAAACCAGCCAACTTAGTTTTAATTAACCTTTCCATTACCAAATCTAATGAGCAGCAGGAGTTGCATGTAACCCCACAAACGGCCGATCTATAGGTGATTGCCTAGTGTCTAGATCAGACGAGATATAGTCATGTGTGTGAGAGTGAGTGAGAGAGAGAGAGAGAGAGAGCTCCAATACCCTTCAATATTTCTTTCATCACAGTGCTCTCTGAAAAGAGTGCATTCATTCTTCACCCTGCAGGCTCCAATGCTGCAACAAAATGAGCGACAAACATTAGAGCCTAGCTGCTGTAATGAAAGTGATTGAGATCAAACTGGAACACACAACAAGGTCCTGACTGATAGACGGTTATTATGAGAGGAAGTACAAAGAGAGAAACAACATAGCTAAAGAAATGGTCCTGACAATACTAACAGTTAACTGTCAACATTCAATATAGTCAGATAAAAGTATCAGAAACCAATCAGGTGGTTTAAGTGTTGACATGTGAAACTTGCATATATGTCAACATTCAAACTTGAATATCGCGAGTTATAACAAATAGTGGTGCAAATTTCAGGTCAGTTGGATTCCCAGTGGGCCGAAAGAATTCATCTGTTTCTATAAGATGGCAACCGTGCTCTCGCATTGATGTCTCAAGCACAGTGATACTACATGATAAAGTGGGGGTTCAGAAGCCATATCAGGCATATTCCATTCCCACCAACAATATATTTATGCAACAAAATAAACATAAACATAAATATAGAAAGTTAAAATAATTGCATCAGATAGCCTTTGGATATATTATACTATTCAACTTTTCTCTTATTTTTGTATACGGTGAAATTCCTTCAGAGGTCTATATGCATTCCACGATGCATATTTCATCAAAATTCTTTACAAAAAGAACGAGGACAATAGATAGTTAGCATTTAATTCCCTGACGAATAAATTATATTGTTTTGCTAACGATAACTATACATAAAGGGATACTATCCAGCTTAGACAATATAAATACCACAGCAAACGTCAAGTTTTTACCTGGAAGTACTACCCTTGAACTGATGCATCAAAGTATCCAGCTTGCAAAAATCTTGCGGGCATCTGTCCCTGGATGAGGAAATATTAACATTATTGCCTAAATTTTACAAGAGGAAAATTTCCATCATGTGGTTACTTACAGAGCCTGTTCAATGTTGCCGAGTAATCTAGAGGAGTCCCTAAAGAACAAGGTTACAACCTCTTCCACAAAATTTGGACTAACTTCATCCTGTAATTCTTCCAGCTGGTAGAATTGCTCATCTAGGTAACCCTGCAATAAATATAGACTTTGATTATCCTCTACTGCAAGAATTGTCTGTTTTAAGATCGGAAACAGTAATATTCTCCATAAAAAGTAAACAGTTGTTTCTTAGTGTACTTATACATTGCAAGTCTCAAACTCGTAACAAAAAAATATCTATAGAAATAGGATGTAGACATTTGCATCCAACATTTGATACATCATTTCCCTGAAAGTGACAGGATCTTAAGAGAATCACTGATGTCCACTTCCATTATCACTTACGGCTCCTTTGCTTGATATAAGCAGATGGGGTCCACAACAAACTCCCATCGATAATATATGAGTGGCAGGAATATATGTCTATTACAACTCTTTCCCTCAAAAAATACATCTGTTGCAATCATATTATTTGCTAAATAAGATGCAGTAATGCTTTTTTAACTAAAAATAGAAGTTTTTGGTTGGTTGAAGGGAGTAAAGGAGAGTAGAGGTCACAGATTAGGATCCTGGAAATTGGCAACAATGGAATGCACCTATTTCTCACAAATCTGTTCAACAGTTCCACATGGATATCCCAAACGTTAAGATGTTGGTATTATCATAGTGCACATTATTGTCATATGCACATATTCTGTGCATGTATATGTTCGCAAACAAAGCATTATAGCTCAAATACAAAACCTTGGTGTTTTAATGCATATTAATGTTATGAAACAAGGATAATTTTGCAATATGTCTTACTGACCTCAGACAAAAAAAGGCAGTATATGCATATGTTAAAAATAATGCTGAACCAATATAGAGTTGTAATGCAAGCTTAACAATTAGATGGCTACATTTAGGCCCCATCTCCTTCAGACGAGAGAAAAAACTCGACCGTTGGCACTCCCCCAAACCACAAGAACACCGCAAAAAAGAAACACATCCACCCTCAAAGGAAGAACAAAATTAGAAAAAAGGGAAGGAGAGAGGAGGGGAAATGGGTGCCTTGGGATGATTAAACTTACCATCATTTTAATGACACTGAAACAGCAATGACATCCTTCGGGAAATTGATAAATGGAAACATATTTTCAGCCAATCATACTCGCATATTAGCCTGAACTTCAAAAGTTTATTTTGGTGCAGGATTCAATCCCCAGAAACAAAAAAATTATGAGGATAGAAAATTATTGATGATAATTTAAAGAAGACGATTATAATGTGGTAACCTTTGTTCCTATTTGCACTATCATTGATATGATCGAGGTTTATACTTGTAAAGAACTAAAGAAGATAAACCTGATCAAAGAGGCTGTTTTTCATGTAGGCAGCCTGGCGTTGCAAGTTCGAGTACTCCATTTTTCTATAGAATTGATAAGATAGGAAATTAAATTGGATAGTGTAGTATGCAAAGACTGGGTGTCGATGAGCTATCCCAAGTATGGGGTCCTATATATAGTAGAGAAAAGGATACAAGTGAGAATATTCGTAACAACAGTACTCCCCAATCCTTGAGCCTATACCAAAAATAGGGGTAAGATCAGGTAAGTTGTGCTTGCAGCAGATTTTCTTGACAGAGAGGATGAGATATCTATCCATTTTGAGACAGTGATTTATTCCAAAGTGGATTCTCATGAGCCTCTGTGTTCTGAGACTCAATCCAAGTTATGTTGTCATTCACTTAATCTACAAATGATTCTTTTACACAACACCCATGAAAATGAGTTGTGGGCATCAGGCGTGAGGTTTCTGTTGAACCCATCTGTAAGATATGTACCCAATTACAAGAGGACGCATGGCAAACACAAAAAATGTTAACAGTCGAAAATAATGTCAACTGGCGAGGAAGGATAACAAGTGGCTCATGGAAAAGAGTTTCCTGGAAGCAAACAAGGAAGAAGATAACCCTCGTGACAAATCTCATGCAACTTCATGATACTTAGGATGCCAGTAAGCATAGCGGATCAAGTTTGCACCATGGCCTTCCAATTTGGTGTTATAGGCAAATTTTTGAATGCTAAATTCACACAGATGCAATAAAAACTTTTTTTAGATAATCTTAAAAAGACTTGTTGACAAAAATTTAGAAACTATAAACTTTATATGCACAACAAAATAAAGCCGAGCTTTGTTTCTCCTAAGGCCAATTAATCAGTGCTTTCTGTTTTTATTTCTGTTAGACTATAACAAGTTCAGCATATATTTTTTAGTACATAATTTTATTTCATAGCAATGTAAAATAAAATGGCAAACAAAAGATAGACTTGTAATCTTGAAAAGAACTCTAGCATAAATTCCATCAAGTGTATTCCTCCCACATTTTTTGGTAAGCGACAAAAACACCCTTAGAGAAGATTGTGATGGCATTCATTAAAAAAAATGACTAGGTAATAATTGTCGGCAAAATTGGAAGGGAACAAAAGACAGAAAATGAGGTCAGAAAAATGAGAGCTAGGCATTTATAATAGATCTCTAATAAAGTTCCCATGTCCAAAGCAGTTGAGAATTAGGAGAAAAAGAAGGTGCAGTCCCTTGAGTCGTTCAAATGACTGTCTTCTAACTTCCATTTCAATTGCTTTTGTGTGGAAGCAAAAATATGAGTTTCAGGGATAAAGGGTCACCCAAAAGCTATCCAAAAGCTGTAAGCAGGATTTGAACCCAAACCTCTTGCACAAGAATGTCATGTGAGACACTGCTGTAGTGCAGTGACACTGAATAGCCCTGTGAATTTCAATCAGGTATATGGGTAAGCATCCTAGACCAACACCTACATTTCCTGTCTTAGACTTGTACCTTTTGAGTGATTTGGAGAAGAAAAAATGACTATAAACTTGCAGTAAAATGATACTACAATGACACCCTCCTGAATCCTGATCAATGAAAGCTACATTTATTCCTTTCAAAGAAAGGAAGAATACTTCCATTTAAAGGAAATGATGATAAACATGCTAGATTTACCCAGTTAGCTAACATCTTCGGAAAGTCCAGCTCTTCATTCTTTATGAGAAAGAATCTGATAAAGCAGTCGATGAATGATATAGATGTATAGGCATACAATCTGAATCCACATGGACTGACATGCGGGAACGTGTTTGGACAAACATGGATAGCTTACTACTTCCCCTCCATATTTCTCCTTCACGGAATTCAGACACATAACATTTTCTACCGTCAGTTCTATTAATTGCATTGAGGCATGATAGCATACGGTTCATTTCATGAGTAGGTTTTTGCTAAGGAAATTCCAGCCAGATAATCTCCAATTTCTTTATCCACAAGAAGAATCTTCTCAAAAAAATTACCACTCACAAAAATAAGATATAAAATACTCAAAGGACTTTCCATCCAATTTAGTCCACCTCAGTAAAGAATTATGGTTTCCTTGTTTGAAATCACATCCTTGAATATCTTTATACTAGTTATGAAATAATCAGAACTGACCAATCTATTTATTATGAATCAAGAATACATATATTTATAGGTGTCTCAATATCATACAAATAATCCAATAGGTGATGTCCAAGCTAACGGTGAATGATAGGGAAGTTAGCGGGGATGCGCTGCAGGGACATGTATATCATCATTTTAAACGACTGTTTGGCAGGGCAAACACATTTCGTGTTCAACTGAAAGAGGAAGCGTGGGAAAAGGATGTGGATCTCTCAGATCTTGAAGAAGAGTTCCGGGAGGAGGAGATTAAAAGAGCGGTATGGAAGCTAGGCCAGGATAAGGAGCCAGGTCCTGACGGATTTCCATTATTCTTTTTCAAAAGATTTTGGGAGGACGTCAAGAGGGATTTAGTGTGGTTAATGGAGGAGGTATTCTGGGAGATAAGTAGACTAGATAGAATCAACTATTCGGTCATTACCCTAATACCGAAGAAGGACTCGCCAGGACAAATTGGTGATTACAGACCGATTGCATTATTGAATAGCTCTATTAAGATAGTGTCGAAAGTACTGGCTAATAGATTAGCACCGAAACTTCAGTTATTAGTAAAGGATTATCAAACGGATTTTATTGCCGGCAGAAATATTTTAGAAGGAGTGGCTATGACATATGAAGTCATACACCAATGTAAGAAATTTGGTATAAATGGTTTTTTATTGAAGCTAGATTTTGAAAAAGCATACGACATGGTGGATTGGAATTGCCTGATGGAAACCCTCAGATATAAGATATTTGGAGCAAAATGGAGACTATGGATTGGAACTTGGTTATGTTCCGAAAAAACACAGGTAATGATAAACGACACAGTGGGGGAAGGAAATACTCCTGAAAAGGGGTATGAGATAAGGTGATCCCCTCTCCCCGCTATTATTTGTCTTGATAGCAGACGGTTTGAACGCTATACTTCAGAAGTTGAAGAAGAGGGAAGAGATAGCAGGTCTTCCAGGGACTCCCAACATGTCATTTATTAATTTACAATATGCAGATGACACGTTGATCTTTGAAAAGGGTAACATACGAGAGGCCATAACCATAAAATGGGCTCTCTGTTGTTATGAAGCTTGGTCGGGTCTAAAAATAAACTTTGCTAAGAGCTCTCTGATCTGTTTGAGAGCAAGAAACTTGTCCATGCAACTAATTAGGGAGATATTTCACTGTAAGGAGAATCAGTTTCCGATCACATATTTAGAAATACCGGTAACATCAAGAAAACCCTCGACAAAGGATTGGCTTCCCCTTTTGGATTGTTTTGAGAAAAAGTTGGAAGATTGGAAAGGAAAATATCTGTCATTGGGGGGAAGGTTGTGATGCTCAATGTGGTACTATCCTCACTCCCGCTTTATTTAATGTCCTTTTTCATAATGCCAAGATGAGTGCTAGAGAAAATCGACCGGATCATGAAAAGATTTCTTTGGAATGGTAGTGATACATCATCTAACAAATACCACCTAGTACACTGGGGACAAGTGTGTAGGTCAAAAGAGGAGGGAGGCTTGGGGATTATTGATCTCAGGACTTTTAACTTGTCCCTTATGACCAAATGGTGGTGGCATCTAATTACAAGGAGCCAGAGTTCACTTCAGAAATTATTACTTAACAAGTATGGCCCGAAGGGAGCTACGCTGTATGGGAAAATAAAGAAAAAGCATAATACTTCGGCCTTTTGGAAGGGGATGTTAGTAGTAAGACATTTAATCTGTCACAATCTGGAATACAAACTAGGAAAGGGGAACAAGATAGCATTTTGGCATGTTAGATTGTATTCGCAACTCTCTCTAAAAACATTATACCCAGATGTCTTTCAAAAAGCCAACAATAAAAATACCAGGGTTTGTGACTATTGGGATCGTTCAAGGTGGAGATGGAATTCCACGGCATTATCTGAACATGATTTTGCCAGAATAAAATTATTAAAACAGTCCCTGATCGACCTAACCCCCTCTCCATCAAAAGAGGATATACCAATTTGGAAATGGTAGAAGAATGGTAACTTTACAGTGAAATCCACATACCGACACTTCGTCAACGGTGGAATCATATCTGCAAATACTGCATGGATTTGGAGTTAAATGCCCTCAGAATGTCAGACTTTTTTTTTGGCTAATTTGTAAAGAAGCCCTCCTAATCTGGCCAAAATTACAAAAAAGAGGCTGGATTGGCCCTAACATCTGTTTACTATGCAAGAGGGATGCGGAATCAAGCGAACACATCTTGTGTAACTGCTCGTTTTCTAAAAGTACATGGGAGGCGTGTGTCAGGGCATTAGGTTTGAACATCGGAACTGCTCTAGATGAAACTATCTGGAGGAATCCCGAGAGAGGGGACAATGATAGCCATAGGCTTAGAAGTGTTATAGCGGCATTTTGCTGGAATATGTGGAGAGAACAAAATAATATATTATTTAATGATAAATATCATTCTATTGTGTACTGTGAGAGACTCATCATTCATGATTTCATTATTTGGGCAGGTGTTCCATCAGACGAGGAGAGACTTCACTTTTCAAGTGGCTCTTCGGGAGATGATATCGATGTCAATCTGCCAGAAGAGGAGTAGAGATCTCTATGAGAGGCGCGAGAGCAGATGGACTGACAGTAAAATGTACCTCTTGCTGGAAAATTGTATTTTTATTTTGGCTTTGCTTCTTTTCTTTTTAGTACTTTTAAGAATTTTTGCTCTGTAAGCTTATGATTGGGCCACTCTACTTGTGGACCCTGAATTCTTATGTTCTATTATTTTCTCTTTAATGGAACGCGGAGGGATATAACCCGCCGTTTAACATCAAAAAATCCAATAAGTGATGTGGAATTAAACCTAAATTAAATACAAATACAAAATAATTTTCTAATCAAACACTTTCCCTCGAGTTGGAGTATAAATATCAATTATACCTAACTTATTACACAGATTAGAAAACACTCTCCCTCTTTAATAGTACAAAATAACGTGAAATGGATGAGCAGCAATAGTAGAAGCAGCAACAATAGTAGATTAATCACTTGAATCATTAGAGCACACCTGTATTTGAGCAGCATTAGATAAACTTTTTTCTTAGAAGCATTACTAAGCAGCAGATAAACTTCTTTCTTAGAAAAAATAGTAGGCAGTAGATAAACTTCTTCTTAAAAGCAGTAGTAGGTACCAAAGAAACTGCTTTTTTAGAAGCAGAGTTGATGAATCACTTGAATCATTAGAGCACACATGTCATCACCATGGCATGCCTCTATCCTACCATCGAAAGTTGATAGGTAGCAGTAAATAAACTTCTTTCTTAGAAGCAATAGTAAACAGTATAAAAAAGTCATTCTTATAAGCAGTAGTAGGTATCAGATAAACTTTTTTCTTATAAGCAGTAGTAGGCAACAATCTTTCATAGAAGCAGTGATAGGCAAAGGAAGGAGCAAAGATTTGTATCAAATCTGGATTACACTATTGCAATTAAGAAGGGATTAGTCGGAGTCCATACAGTCACGAAGTATAGAAGAAGCAGAAACTGAAGCAGATGTATAATCAAATTGGCGACGTAATTGCGGAGTTAAAGTCTGAATTGGAGACGGAATCGAAGTTGACATCGAATTGGTGACACGATTGAGACGGAGTCGACGTCGGAATCGAAGTCGGCCATCGATTAAGATGGTTGAGATTGACAGCTTAGATTTATTTCATAATATGCTCTGATACCATGTTAATCAGAACCAATCAATTTATTTATTATGAGTCATGGGATACATACATTTATAGGTGTCTCAACACCATACAAACAATCCAACAGATGATGTGAGATTAAATTCAAACTAAATCCAAATACATGATAATTTTCTAATCTATCACTAGTAATCATATTCATCCCTAAAGATCATAGTTTTCAGAGGCAACTGAAGCCACGTATTTAGATGTTGCAATCAATCTGACCTGAATCTGAAAGATTCCAGCTCCAAGGTTTGCAAGACTTATCTAGTGTACTATTGTGTGATCAGAATTAACTCCTGGAGAATCCACTCCAGATAGAGTGGCAAATATTTCCCTTCCCATACATGTTCCTTCTTGTCAATGAAGACACATCTATACATCCTAAAAGAGCCAAATCAACTTGTGTCTTACATATTAATACTAGAAATCCAATAAAGGCTCCTTGTGTTTATAACCACATATCATAAATTAATCATCCATTTGCACTTGTCATTTATCCAAACAGTCTATTCACCTGAGAAAAATGCCTATGTTACACAATTAGCCTTACCTATCTCCATACCCATTTGAATGAAATTTGGACCTTATCTATCGTGCATTGCAAGTGACGATATTCATACCAAATGGATATTAATGTTAATACTCTTTATTTGATCCCTATGTGGGGCTGAGATCACTTCCAGTAACACACGAGCCTTGTAAGCTTACCTCCACGTGAATCATGTAAACTTACCTTGTCTTGCCACCCATCCATGTAAGCTTACCTCCACGTGAATCATGGGAATTTTATTCACAGAGACAACAGCAAAGACATCTTCTCACAACCTTGGACAGAGAATAAATACCTGAACCAATCATCAGAAGAACCAAAAGGCAGTTAAAACGATAAAGGAAGACAATCCAGCCGTTACAGAAGGTGGTCCTCGTAAACTGTCATCCTTCCTCTAAGTCTAGGTTCATGTAAATGAAGGAAAAGAAAATAAAAGGAACCGGAAGGAGAATAGGAATAAGCATAAGACATGCTTTATTCCTGAGCCATTGCAGAATAGGATGAAGAAAAGGATTTCCAGCAGCTCCCTCCCATAGTTTACAGTATAACTTCCTTTCTCGTGTTTCTGGTCCCATCAGCACCAATGCTAAAAGGTGCAAAAGCTATAGGATGCACTGCATGATTGATCCAATGAGATTCTTGCCTCCCAATCGCTGTCCAATTATGATAAAAGAATCCCGGCCAGATAGACCCCAAGGCTAATTTGTGTGGGAGAACTAAAAGAAAAGGCAAAATTCTCAGCTGATCGTTACCATGAAAATGAGTGCTGATACCCGCTCCTAGCCATCCAATTGTCCAAAATCCCCCACAAAGAGCGAGAACAGCAGTAGACACCGGGCCAGTTCATTGATTGAGCAGCAGGGGAGTTCAGTTATTCTCATATATCACAATTCTTAATATCCCTATATTAATCAGACAGGTTAGTGCTCAATGCAAAACCATACTAAACATATACTACGCTAGTTGATACTCTAAAAAGTTCCCCCAAGTTTAGATCCAAAAAAGAATCTCCTAATTACCAATTTACCACGTAGGGATGAATATGAAATTCTATCTTTTTCAGAATATAAACTAGAGAGGCATTTCAAATAAGAACTCAAGCAGTAGGGGCATGCTCATCTTTTGGGAGGAACAAGTTTTACATTTGGATGTGTGGCTACATATATTGATGCTCATTTTCCTATTTAATCAAGCCATTACCTTCAAAATACTTTGTTGCATGAGAATTGAATAGAGCGGTGATAAGAAGATAATAAAGCTAGCAGAATAATTGAGAAAGAAGAAAATATACATAGCACCCTTTAAGGAATAACATCATTTGAATTTGGGAACGACAACTTAGTGTGGGTTTAGAAAGTAGAATAAGTGCCAATTCATTTGTAAAAATATGACTATCCATCTCCTCCTCCCAACCCTTCCATATTCCCTAAACCCCAACCCTTTCATCTTTTTAAATTCCCAACTCTTCATTTTCCTCATTACAATCAACAATTGAACTATAAATTTAACTTACCTTTTAATTCTAAAAATTAAACCTCTAAATTAAATTAAGACCCTTTAAATTCTAAAACTTTTCATATTCTACAACCCCAAATAAAACCTATATAAACCCTCATTTCTGACCCATTTCCAAAATAGAGTCCTAAAATTCTCTCAAACTCATCTCACCAAAGCTATTGTTGGAGTCACCACCATTAGAGCCGTCACTTTGCCGGATTGGAACACCTTCTCCCTCTTCTTTCCATAATTTGGGTTCTCAACTTTTGTTGAGAAGACATTATCTTCCTTTTCCATATTGGTTTAAATATTTTATTGGATCCTATGACTAACTTTCCCACTACCCAATAACCTAATGGCTTAAAATAATATTCATCATTTTATAAACCCAATAAGATGGAACCAGATCTATTTCTTAATTTCAGACCTGTTAAGACTAATTAATTTTAAAATTAATTTTGAGTGAGTTATAAATATTAAAATAAAAAATCCCTGAAAATCATCTAAATTCATATTAATCAATTTTTAATATTTTCATAATATTTTTATGTGTAGATTGTTTCACGTGATTGCTAATTAATAGATAGGAGCTTCACAAATCATGGTGAGTTTATTTTTGGACTCACTAATCATATTATTATATATCAATTTTGAATAAATTGATTTGTTATCCATCAACTACTTATGATTATTCATAATATCGAAATCTTGTCATTTTTGTTATGCACTTATTATTATTAAATATTTTAAATCACATACTAGAGTTAAGTTTTAGAATAATTGATATATACAATATTTGATAAATCACATAAAAATTATAGTCACAGAAAAATATTGTTCGCGATATCATTTTGTATCGGTGTCTTAACAAGTTGTCTTATATGTTGGTAATTTAATTAGGAAATATGCGTAGCACAAAAAAGCTCTCAGCATTTATACATTTACCTGGCTGATATCTTTATGATGTCTCAAATCAGTAAATATTTGATCTAGCCAAACGTGATTTATTTAATAAGGTGTAAATCAAGCAAACTCTTTGAACCATATTGTTAACAAACTAATGAAACTGAATTGGAATATTGCAAATGATATGATCTATATAGAAACTATGAGAAGTAGAATTGAACTGCCATTTACTATAATTAAATAATACTGGGCTGGAGGAGAAACTGAATGATGGAAATATACTCTGTTTCAGCTATAAACTTGTTAAGTTGTATAACCGAATGTTTCGTACACCATAAATGTGTGGTGATTTGTTGGATCACGCCTGATTATTCTTGTTTGCCTGACGGCATGCCCGACTCAGCACCGGACAATCCATGTGATTATTTCATGAGTCTGTATAGGAGACAATCAAAACAACAATATCTCATTAATTAGCTTTTTCAATACATGACATCATAAATAAAAACACTTTTGTTATAATATTGACTACACTAGAACACATTAAGTTAACATATATCAGTTGATATCAATATTACATATTAATTTAATATTTTCTAAGACTTGTATTATTATTATTATGTTTGGACATAACTATTATATTATATATTCTTTCTGTGTATATTATTCCGGTCGCTATCTGACGACCTAGATATGCATGTTCATATCCAGGTCGCTACCTGAGATGAACCCTGTTGATCTTACTGCTGAATGCCTGGAGTATTTACAAAAGTGGTTGAAGAACCGTTGCTTTTTTTTTTGTCATATTGTCTTTCCATGTTTTCAAACTTATAATTTTTCATAGACTATCCTCTACCTTTTTTATTTCTTATTTTTGTAATAAACTTCGTGAGTAATGAATGCAGTTTATTTATTTACACGTATTTATTTTCTGTGACTGTGATATTGTAATTAGGCTTTAGTATATCCAAACCAAATATATTGCCGATACCTACTACACGTGCTCGTATCGGGAGCGGAACTTGACACAACAGGTATATGCATCTCATAGACTCTGCGGTGAATCAAAAGCTTAAAACCCTAATTTGTTGTCCTCATCCACATGATAAAGAAAATAACAATGTGATTAAATTGGTCTACAAACTAGACAAGTGGATATGCATCAACGAATGGACACCAGCTTTATTTGTGACCTTTACAATCACAAGAAAATGATAAATTATCCAATAAGTTTCAGTTTGATCCTCATTTTCTGTCAAAGGCTTAGCAATTGCAGGTTATGGGATTTAGTAGATGTGGAGAAGCACAAGCACTTGGTAAAACTGATCAACTAACTTTTGCACAGAGTTGGTCACATATATAGTAACATCTCCCAAATATTTGAGTTAGCATATTATCAATCAACAAAGTTATTTGTCACTGTTATTTTTGTCCACATAAAAAGCTATGGCAATCAAGCATACACCTTGTGACACAGGACGGAAGCCAAATTAGGCTTAGGGTTTTGAAATTTTGAGTTTTTTGGAGGAATTGGGAAAGAACAGATAAATCGGAGAAGAATTTACAAGATTCGGAAATCCACCCAGGCGAATCCACGTCCACTCTCAACAAATCCACGAAAAAAGATTTGGCTCAAGCGAAATCCACACAAGAGTTTTCTCAAAATTTTCATGTATTATTCATCATCTCCCAATACTTCATATAAATCTTATTTATAGGAAAACTCCGACAAACAAAATCCTAATATAATCCAAAATCCTATCAAATCCAACAAACAAAATCCTAATAGAATTCAAAATCCTATCAAATAAAATCCTATCAAATTTAAATCTAACTAAAATCATCTCATATCAAATTTGAACTCCATCAATTCTTCCCGGCTTTAAATCATTCATCTCCAATGAATCTCCAATGAATGCGGAAATAAAAAAATATTAAAACACGTCTAAATTGAACTGATTTACATCTACGAAGTATCCTAATTGGACCATGATGGTGGTCGAGAAACCGTAACTCGTGTATCATATCTGAACTAAGGCGGTAGAAGTGAAACTGGCTTCTGCAATAAATCTGCTAAAGTAGAAGATGAATCTGATAAATCACTTTCTGAATCGGGTTTGCGTTTCCAACATATCAAATATTTTTTGTAGTTTGTCATAACTGTCAAAATTTTATCACTTTGCATCATGTCATTCACCTTTATTGTCCGATATCTGTGTGGTAACTCCATTACTAGTAATAGAAAAACTGAAGAATAATGTATATTTTCAATTTCAGTAGATGATGACTTTGAAATTATGTTTTACCTCGCTTCGGACTTGAAATTCTTGTACTCCTTGTACATCTTCAACTAATTTGTAAATATTATCCGTAAATATGAATTATCAGCGAAGTTTCTTACAAAACTTTAACATGAGATTTTTCAAAGAAACTACAGGTTTTATGGACATGTCATGTAGGAGAGTAGGAGGTACTTCTGTTGGCTTCTCTTTAGAAATATGATCATCACGTGCATCCTTATGCGGCTGAAATTTTGAAATTGGTTCCATTGAGAAATCGTTAGAAATCTGAATTTTTGAGTCTTCAACTTCTATGGATGAAAAGAAAGTTCCATCTGGCATTAATAGTGGTTTATCATGAACTTCTATATTCGGTATAAACTGCAAAATACATTCACCATCAAAAATAAAAATATCTACATCAACCTTATTGGCGATACTATCATCATTAACTTTTTGACTTCTTTCATCCTTTTACTCACTGTATTTCGAAACATGGTTGTTCGAGTCTTTTATTGATACTGGCAAGTATTCATTCGTATTTTTTAAGTTCATCAATCGTACATTGAAGTTTTCATCATCTGTCATTGTTCTGAACCTAGACGATAGAAACTAGTGAGATGATGACAATAAATTTGGAAGGTGATATTGAGTATACCAATTACGAAGTAGATATCGCAAGATATCTCAATCCAAATATAATTAATACTCTCTACTCCAAATATAAGTTTCTTCACCCAACTTTTGTCAGGCATAACGATATTTCTGTGCTGATATTGATCAAAATATCTAAAAAAAATTTGAGATGATTCTCCCAATCTTTACAATTTTGTCGATAGTTAAAACCATAAAAAATGGATATAGTAGCATACATATCACACTTAACTCGTGATATTTTAGCATTGGTGTTAATGTAATGACAATAGAATATGAACCCCATATCAATTCAAAATTGAAAATTTTAGCTCAAAAAATTGAGAAAATACCCAAGGATATGGCGGTTCAAAACTGGCTAAGATTCAGACTCCAAATGGGCTTCGAATCACCAAATTTCCCTTAACGAGTCTGCTTTTGCTTAATGGGTCTACTCTGTAACTAAACCCAACTGAGGAGGCAGCATTTTTAGCTCTGATACCAATTTGACGCAGGACGGAAGCCAAATTAGAACTAGGGTTTTGAAATTTATGATTTTTTGCAGGAATTGGGGAAGAATAGATAAATTGAGGAACTCACAAGATTCGGAAATCTGTCCAAATAAATCCACGCCCATTCTCAACGAATCCACGAAGAGAGATTTGACTCAAGCGAAATCCACGCGAGAATTTTCTCAAAATTTTCTGTATTATTCATCATCTCCCAATACTTCATACAGAGCTTATTTATCGGAAAATTCCAACAAACAAAATCCTAATAGAATCCAAAATCCTATCAAATAAAATCCTATCAAATTTAAATCAAACTAAAATCATCTCATATCAAATCTGATCTTCATCACCTTGACATCACACCCATTGTAGAATTACAATTTACAAATTGGCATACAAATTAGACAAATATATGCTAAGGCAAATATATGATACATGAAGAATCCCCTCTGAACACAGAGCAAATGTAGAATACCACTCAAATCTTCAGGCTAATTTTTGTATATGCTTTTTTTTTATCATATATTGATTGGTTATAAATAATTTTATCATGGTCATATGGACTTACAATCATGATCTTTAAAACATACGCATCCCATGAAATGGCACCACAAGGCTCCAAAACTGCTATTACTATGATCATTTTCAGGTTATTTCAGATACATGAAATATAAGACATGATTTAGAATGAAAAACTATCACTTTAGTACCTTCATAGAAAAAAATATGTTGAATATTCATAATTCACTATAAGGCAATGGCCCTCTTGCTTCTGATTTTGGGTTTATGTTCTAACTCTATACCAACCATCAATAGATGGGAGATGAGTTTCATAGATATGTTTAATACAACATATGATTCATCAAAACTTGTCCCAGCTATACACTAAATAAAGACTACCAAGAAACCTTCAAGAGCTACAAAATTAATATCTGTCTCCATTCTGGGAACAACTAAGCAAAATTATAATCAGTCAAGCGAGTTACAATGTAGAATTTATCCTTCAGGAAGTGAATTTCTCCTTCAGGACGTAAATTTCAGCCAAAGGAAAAAAAAAAAAAAAAAAAAAACGAGAAGCATTGGACAGATGTAAGAAGAGCGATCCAGAAAGAGGCAAGAGAATTGAAGAATGTTTTACAAAAAGTTCGATAGTGTAAGGGGATCAGTAGCTAATGAAAAGAGCTATCTGCAAGAAATTAAGTGAGGGTCATATGATGCCCTAAAGATGAAATCAAAAAAAAAAAGTAAAAGAAAAATCATCCCTCCAAAAAACTAATTGCTCAGTATAGCCATTTGCTCTTATAAGAAAATATAGTACCAACTAAAAGTAAGTCAGAATCAAATTAAATTTCAGAATTACTCTATTGTAATCTAAAAACAAAAATGATAAGAATGATTGACTAAATCAGATCCCAACTCCTAAGAAAATGATAGATATCTGAAATTTAAGGTGGTTTCCATGGCTCTTTTCTACAGCAAGCTCAATCCAGATTATACATACTTCATCACCCACCAACCAGCAACCATGTGTGAGATTGTGCACACAAGATGATTGGGTTGGATGTGAGGATAAAGGCTAGACTGCAAGTTATGCTTGCTAGCAAAGTAGCAATCTATAATAGAACCATCACTTATGATTAATGTTAACACCTGGAATCAGCTAGGCTTCCATACTCGGATCAGTATACTCTTGTAAATAAAGAACACCTCAAGAGTGTTCAACAAGCCAGCATAAAATGTTTTTTAAACTTTGAATATATCAATCAATCATATATTCACAATCTCAACTCAATAACCATTTTCAATCATCTTAGAAATATATTTTGCTTCAAGTAATGAATATGTGCAGTGGCTCTGAATTATCCAAGAGTTTGCATTCTTCTAAGGTTGCTATCTCATCAGGCTTCAGGAAGGAATCTTCACATAGGCTTGAGTTCAAAACCCAATACAGGTTCCCTACTTGCTACAGTTGACTTACACTTTGCATTGATACTTCTACTTATTCCGCTGGTTGCCCCCACATCATTTTGTTCAACATTATTAAGAGAGGCATCAGCTTTTCGCTTCCTCAAGAACCTTGTCCTAAAGAGCTGCACAAAAAGTTACCTAGAGTAGGCTTAAGCAAATATAAGAAAGACTAGCACCTTGTACCCATGATATCATTATCCAAATGTTAATGATAATGCATGCATAGATGACGAATACTGATCAAAATCAGAGGAATTTCTTAAACACATTCTAGAATGCATAGACAGAATAATTAACATTTCACGCAATTTGGAACTGACTCAACTACTATGATGCGTTTGGAAATCAGTGGTAGTATGATAAATTAGATTTAGCCTAACACAACAGCGTCGGATTTGCAGGAGGGCAAGATAAGGAGAAACCCAGAAACCGAGTGATTTATGTGGTCCTGCAGCAAGAAAATGGGAAATAGGAAGAAATTGAACTGGCAAACACAACGAAAAAAGAAATCAATATACTGCCATCTCTCTCTTTTAAGACCTAACAGGACGAGTTCCAGTCGGCAAGTCAAAGGCAACATAAGGAAGTTCTTTGCTGCAGTCAATCATTAAGTATGAAGTTATAAAACAAAGACTATCGAGATCAGCCGTGTGCGCAAGTCTAGGAGGGACTACCCTGCCTAACTGCCAGGCTTCATGTGCCCTACTTGACTTCTCTATATATCAATCAGTTCCACTTTTTTATTTAGGTTTGCATAAAGTTGTCACTGGAAAGTGGACTCATTAGAAGGCAAAATGACTTTGCT
Organism: Dracaena cambodiana; assembly: GCA_036321105.1. NCBI lineage: Eukaryota > Viridiplantae > Streptophyta > Magnoliopsida > Asparagales > Asparagaceae > Dracaena > Dracaena cambodiana. The sequence goes on along the minus strand of JAYEPQ010000003.1, from coordinate 68,537,373 downwards.
GAGTAACGAATTTTGACACTTCTGTCTTGATTTTCCATATCAAAATTGACGGTTTTCTTCAAGTTGCATGGGAAGCTTTTCTTCACGGCCCAATGGCTCTTCCAGAAGATGATCATTTCCCATTCAAGTTCCTATTTCTTTATCGGGATGTGGATGTGTATTCCAAATTCTCTAATTTTGGAAGCTAGGGCGAGTTTTTTCTGGAGTGAACTTATCTGATATTTCTTTTCGTTAACGAGAAGGGGGATTCCACAACCCCAAAGGCCTATGCCATGGCCCGCAATGATGTAAGATTCCACTAGAACAGAAGAGGGTGCACAGACTCTCGTAATCCCAATCCTGAACCAAAAAAAAATAATATATTGGCAGCAATGGAGCTATTTGATTTATGGATTTAAAAAATGATTTATGACAATGAATAATTATAGTCAAATCCTCGCTCACCAAATCCTTATTTGTTTCATGGAAAAGAGATAAGGATTTGTTGTTAAGATAAATTTTTGCTATTTTCCATATTTGTTTCATCATTGTTCTAAATATTGACAGTTATATACGTTATACCGGTCGATATATCTTTTTGGACGATCTGTTGATACGAGATAAAAGCCTGATATTAACTCATATAGTCATATCCCTAATATATAGTCTGATATCCAGCTATCCGATGTGAAAACCCCCTTTCAGGTATGAACCTAATATCTGATATATAGAACTTTGTGTTTCATAGAAAATGAACATGAAAAAGGAGTATGGATCTGGGTCAAATACTAATAATAAAAAAATGCTCTCTCTTCTCTAACAATTAATAAAAAAAAGAGAGGGAGTCAAATCCAAAGGGTTTTCCCACACAAAGTGTTGATTCCATTTGAGGTTAACTTTATGACCACGTTAACAACTTTCAATGGATCAAATCCTTAAATCAAATAATGAATTTGGTAAATTTGAGAATTACCGACAATGAATAGTAAATCTAGCATCAAATCCAGCTCTAAATCTCTAAACCAGATAGTCCCTTATAGCATGCTTGAGACACTCTTGTCAAGATACCCGACGGAAATTGAACAAAATAAAGTGTTTGGATTTAGATAGGATTTTTAGATAGAGTTTGAGTTTGATTTCTGTTAGATCATTATTGTTAGGGATTTAAATTTTGATTTTAGTTAGAAATTTGTTCTTATCATTATTATTGGGGATTTAAATTTTGATTTTGGTTAGAAAATTTGAGAAGATTATTCTTGCATTGATTCGTGTGTTAAACTTTCTCTATGTAGATTTGTTGAGAGTGGGCATGAATTCGTCTGAGTGGATTCCTAAAACAATTTTTAAATCTCTCATGGTGAATTCGTTGAGAGTGGGCGAGAGATCACCTATGTGTCAAGATCCAAATTAATTTTTATCATTTTTAACCAAAATCTATTTTCTTTTGCTCTCCCCAAATCCCCTATTTTCCCACCACCAAACCATTATTTAGCTTGTGTGTTGCGTCAAATTGGGATCGTAACTAAACTTTCCATTCCCACCATTTTTCCTTTCTTCCATCCTCTCATTCTTATTTTTAGTTTTATTTTCAAAGAGAAAAAAATGGATCCGATCCCTTCTTTCAGATCTGAGAAAAAAAATAGAGAAAATTTGAGGAAAAAAAAGAGAAAAGGAAAAAATCAAAGTTCTTCAATCTCACCAGCTCGGCAGCTCCAAAAGTTTAAAGTTCAAGACAGCATCAAATCTTCTTCCATCAACTTCACCAAAATCCACGATATGGCCTCGTCATCTTCATCAATTTCAATGAGTGCTACCAATCAGATTCAACCACGAACCCCAATGGCGCCAGCTCCTCTACCACCATTATATTCTGATTGAGAAGGTTTGTGCAAAGATACTATTCAGTTCAACGAGGACATTTTTACATATTTTTACCTCTGCATTCATTGGAGACGAATGCTTCGAAGCCAGGGAGAGTCGATGGAAATCAAATAAAATAAACTGCTTGGATTTAGATAAGATTTAGCCAGTGTGTGCAATGTAGTGAAAAGTCTGCTATTTTGTTCCTTTCAGATGTTCCGGCACGCTGCCGCAACAAACGTGGATGTTAACCCATTAGTCCTATCCTGTATCTGACCTCTACGCCAAATGTCATCCTCTCTTATCATGTTTATTTTGAAGTCCAATTCTATTTGCGCCTGTCCATCAAACATCAAAGGCGAAGGAGCATTTCAGGAGCAAGTGTGCCACAAACTCCTCCCCCCTTCCACATAACATGCAAATGTTAGAACCGGACCATGCCCATCGCTATAGATTAGGCCACATGAGCAGGGCATCTTTCAAAGCTAGCCATATAAATGCCCTAACTTTTAGAGGGCATTTTGTTCTCCATATTAACTTCCAATTTTTCATTCGTAGGCCGCCATCTACCGTATGCAAGTATGCCAATTTGATAGAGAAGCTGCTCCCACTATCCCATCTCCATATTATTGTGTCTTCTTCTGTAGGCGCTGGAAGTGTCACCTCAATATTATTTCGTGGGCATTCATTTGCCTTCTATCTTCTATAGTCATACCGTTCATATGCAGTAGGTTCCATCGGTTCCTGTGCCACATATCCTTGACTAGTGCAAGTTTGGGGTGCTCGATCGTATATCTATGGGTACAGTAATTGCAAGGGAATGTGAATACACCATCTATTCTTTCAGAATGAGATTTGATCTCCCCTGCCAAGTCTTTAGTCCAGACCATTCCAACATACTCATTTTGCCAGCTGAACTCCTTTTCAGAATCCAAAGACCTGTGCTGATTTCCTCAATTATGCATGCCATGTACCATTCTGAGATCCATATTTTGATTTCAGGAGCCTCTGTATTGCACTCGTTGGATGATCAAGAAGATTCCATTACCATCTGGTCAACAAGGCAATGTTGAAGCATCGTATAACAATAACCCCCAGCCCCCATCGCTTCTGGCTTGCAAACTTGTCCCCATCCCACTAAATGATATTTCCTCCCATTATATGGATCTCCTCCCATAAAAACCTGCTTCGTATATGATCAATTTTTTTCCCTTACCTATCATGGTAAAACAAAATATGACATTAGGTACATAGGCAATGCGATAGTACCGCATTCAACAAAATGATCCTACCTCCCAGGGACAAAAGTCTCCCTCGCCAGCCTTCAAGTCTCTTCTCAAAAGTCTCAAACAGCGAGGCTAATCCTATCTGTTCAGCATTCCGCCTTTATCGGGATTTCCAAGTATTTAACTGGAAGCTTCTCCTCCCTGCAACCTAGGACGCCTAATATGAAATGTTTTGATGCGTTGATCTGTCCCAAGAAAATCAGCAAGCTCTTGTGGAAATTGACTTTGACCCCTGACCATGCTTCAAAGCAGCACAACAACCACTTTGTTATGATAACTTGTCTCAGGTCCTCTTTTACCGAATATCAGTGTATCATCAGCATATTGTAGATAAATAAAGGTTGTTGAGGGTAAGCCCTATAGACCCGATAACAATCCCACATCTTCTGCTTTCTTGCTAAGCGTATCCAAACCATCAGCCACCATAACAAATAGCATTGGAGATAGTGAATCCCTCTATCTTAAACCCTTCTTGCACGCTATCTTCTATCAAAGTTCCCTATTAACCAACACTTCGACCTTGATAGATGTAATCCACATCCTAATCCAATTGATCTATCTGTTCCCAAATTCCTTAAAACTCCAAGACCTCAATTAGGCATTCTCAGTTTACCATATCATATGCCTTTTCAAAATCTAGCTTCAACACATCGCCCTTATTTTTATCGAGTCTATTTTGATGTATTACTTCTTGTGCTACGGCCACTCTCTCAATTATGTTTTCGGCTAGTATGAACCTTGATTGACAATCCCTAATCATGATTTTCAACACACATGATAATTTGTTCGCCAGGGCTTTCGAAACAATCTTCAATATACTGTTGCAGAGGGCGATCGGTCTAAATTCTCCCACCCTCTCTAGAGAATTTTTTTTCGGTATAAGAGTTATGAATGAATAGTTGATCCGCTCCAGTCCTGCATCTCCACTCCACAATTCTGCCAGTAATCTGACACCAAGACTATCAAGTTTGGCCAAGCTTGGTCCTTCCTTCATGTTAAACCAAGTATATTGTCTATCGTTAATCGAGAGGTTGATCAAGCCGACCTGCTGGATCACTTCATTGAATAATCCTTATTCCCTATCTTAGTGATTGTGGTCTCCACCCCTACGTTCTTCCTCAAATCTTACTACGTTAAAAGCACCTTCGATGATATTTCTCAAGTTCATAATTTCTGACCATAGTTGTGGTCTACTCTGGAGGTCATTTGGTCGATAAACACTAGCTACCATTTGTTGCCACCCATCTGCTTTCCTGATTAGGACTAGAGTTAAAGTAAAGTCACCTTCAATTGTGTTAAGCATGTCAAAACTACATTATTGTACCCTAAAACTATTTTCCCCAGCGCTTATCTTGAACTTTTACATATAAAAACTGTTTTCATTTGAAGCCATCTCATTTAAGATCCTATCTGTGGGATTATTGAGTTTTTTTTTTCTTCTAGACATGCTAGATCGATCTTATTGTTTCAAAGGACGTTCGCAGCCATCCTCCGTTTCGCTGAGTTTCCCCGCTCTTCTACATTACAAAATATACAAATTATGATGAATTGCAAACTTCTCCAACCTTAGAAGGGCTCGGCCTCTAGTCTGAACCCTCATCCCCTTAGATTTGATCGATATTACTTGTTCCTCTTGTTTCCAGTGTCCTTAATAGCACAAGAGCATTTTGTTTCTTCCTGAACCCTACGCATATCTGTATCGTACGTGTGTGCTAATGAAAGCAATAAATCATCAGGAAGAGAATTAAAAACTTGCAAACGTGTTACTATTGTACCTGGATCTGGATCCACTAGAAAGCCTTTCTCCTGCTAGCCATGTGTGATAACAGGCCTAGACTAAGTGGCTTCTTGCTCTGTCCTATGCTTCTGATGCACCGGTGGATGGGCATCATCTTCCGTGTTGCTAAGGGTTTGTACTGCAAATTCTTGATTTCCCATTGTGTCCATTTGGTCTAGCTTCTCCATTTGTGTTTCTCCTATCTCTTCTGTCAGATCCTGCATCCCTGTCATTGGTATACTTGTATCTGGTTCTGAAGTAGTAACCTCCTACGATTTCCTTCTATTACGAAGCTTCTTAGGCAATATGGATGGCGCTTCTTTTGAAATTTTTTTCTTCCACTATGTTCTCCAAGATTTTAACCACAGTCTCCTTTTGCGAAGTCTTTATCAAAATTCGGCAAAGTCGCTAGCAGCTCTAAATAACCCTGGACCACGACCTAATCGCTATTTTTGCTCATCAACGTGCGCTCATTATTAAAATTCCTCTCTTTACCCAGCCCATCTTCCCTATTTGCTTCTCCCCCCAAGGGCCCGCGGGTCCAGAGTGAACTGGCCCAACCCATTAGTATGGATCCACTTCAAATTTGACCCCCGCAAGCGTCTACTTGAAAATTGTGCCTTTCTTAGGCATGCCCTCTCCCTGAGCCGCCACTTTACCCTGTCCTTCTGACTCTTCGTTTCCTATGCTGCTTCTCAACAACGCTTCTTCTTTCCCACACTCCATCTCTTTCCCTATTCCTCCCTCCCCTGTCATTCAGTGTTACTGCTACAATCTTTCCTTTTCCTCTTGTCCCCTCTATACTCCCCGCTTACGTGCTGGTATGCACGTGCTTACTGCTCTCCTGCATCCTGCCCATTATTAGATGTAGCTCTTTCCCATTTTGCTCAATTTCTTGATCAATCTTGCTATTTGACTGTGATATAAATTGTACACTCCCAAATGCGAGAGATCGACAAGCAATACAAGGGTAGTAACTCAAAATCGTTCTCTCGAGAATCATTTTAATTATTATATTATACACTAAAGAAATAAATCACGGAATAAAAAAATTAATTTTTTAAATAATTAAAACTAAAGATTGAAGGATTGTTAATTACTTAGAAGAAGTTGTTGGTCAAATAAGTTAACTCCCCTCATGGAATAATTTATTGGATATAGTTATACTTATTTATCTCAGTTGTATAAATCACGTGGTCTTCCTACAACCGAAAAATATATCTTTAAAACACAAAATCAAATAAAGTTGTAAACTTAATAATTTGGCTAATTCTCTCGATTAGTCCTTTATGTATTTTGAGCTTATCTAAACATGATATATGAATAATAAAAACGTTCAAAGTCTAAACATACACGTGCATAAAGAATCTATGGCATATCAGAAACTAAATAACGAATATATCATCAAACTATACATCATCAAAGAGTCAAAGTCATACTTTAAACCTAACAAGATAATAGAGAATCAAAAATACCACATAATCAATCAAGCATGATAAAAAAATAAACATATACCAGTAAATTTTCTAGAGTTCGTTACCTTATCTGAACCGATGCAAGAATTTAGCTGTTCATATCCATCATAAGCATCAATATATAAATAAAAAAGATTATTTTATTAATCACTATGAAAGAGTACAAAATTATTCTCAAAATCTCTCTATCTATCTATCTCATATCCTTTAAAATTCTGAATTACATTGACTCCATCTACAGCTGCTCTCATGTATGTGTCTCAGTCGTCTGCTGTCGACAACCCACAAGTGACTGTCGACAGCCAAACCTGTAAAATGATAGTCTGAGTTGATATTTGTATACGTTTTGATTTTTCGATTTCCTCACATATAGAATCTTGCAAAAAAACTATAGAACACTGGAAAAATATTAAAGTCGAGAGTATAATCATAAAAATAATTTATCATTAATTTTTTGTATTAATCACCAAAATTGGATTATGAGGGCACAAAATAAACTAAAATAAATACATTTTTCACTCGTAATCACTATTTGGTTGTTCGTAAGCCAAATTTGTCATTTTGTTGTTGCTATGTCCCTAGCTCTCTAAATCAGCCATACCGTGTACGGACTGCCACCCTGGATGCATCAGACTCGTCCTTTCTAATCGGTTCTCGAACCCGCATCCATGTCCAGTTCAGTTTCCTCCGACGACCACTGCCAGTCAGAAAAGTCAGACTTGTCGGCAAGCCCCTCATGGTGTTTGCCGATGAGCTTCCTGGCTAGTAAGTGGGATCCTCTTTTTTGTTGTCATGTTTGTCGTTTTCGATGGTTGTCGTCTGTTTGACTTCCCATCTTCGTTGTGATCTTGATGGAAATTTTGCACATCTAGCGCCCAATCACGACTTAAACTCGTACAAGATGCGCTAATGTTGTCGTAGCCCACATAGACCTCGGCACGTGCCAGATCCGTTTTCTTTATTGTCTCTTCCTCGATCTCTATGACATGCTAATTTCTCCATTAGCTTTCCAATGTCGTTGTGGTTCTAGCATTGCAAGGGAAAACCTTTGATTTCACGTCATGCAGTGACTGGAAATAGGTAAATCATGTCATGTTCCTCGCTCGTCCATCTCCGCACTATAAATCTGACAGGGTGATTCCAGCATGGGATCGATGCTCTACTGCTTCATGCGTTAATCCTTCTTGGGATGGGAATGTAATATGGTAAAGTCCATTACACGGTGTTAGCTTCCAATTGAACTTTGCAAATTCTGCAGAGATCAGCCTTAGTCCACTGATCGTCCACTGATGGCTCCCCATGGCCGGGTCTAATAACTTCCAAAGTTTTAGTCAATCTTCTATGTTCTTCTATTGCTTTGTCAGAATTTGTAATAAACACCATTGGTTTTGCCTTCACCAGCGGTGGGGTAGACCTGCAAGTTGATGTGGCTTCCACTTTGCCACCTCTCGTACGTCCTGCTTGCACCGTGTTACGGCGCGGCTGTGTCTGATGGTGTGATTCCACTATCCTCCCTTCTTTGGCTGTTGTGTGTTCAAAACCAATGGGCATTCCGCAATCTTATGGCCCAAGACCTTATAATACTGGCACCTAACAAACAGTCATTCATCTATATAATAACCATGTTTGCCGCATATCCAGCACCCTCTGGTGTTCTGTTAGTATCGTGTTATCTGGTGAGTGTTTTCTCTTACAGATCAGTGCCATTGATGCCTCGCCATTTGCAACCCTCTCCTTCTTGGTTGCAGATTTTGATTTGACCTGCTTCCAACCTTCCTCCCCTTTTCCCTCCAGTGCAACTTGAGTTTTGCCATTCTTGGCTACACTTTTCAGCAGCCTGAGGACGTGATTACCAGTGTAGGTAGCATATTACTGTCTATATTGTTAGACGACACTGTCTCATCAATCAGCGGCGCCTTTACAATCTTAGACCAGCTCCTCCGTCGATGTTTCGGATGTTTGTCCTCATTTCTGGTTTCAGCCTCTTGGCTCTTTCCCTTGCCCAACCAACTCCACCCAAGTCCATGATTTGATTGAGGTATAGGTCGAATGTTGTTCCGCTGAGAATGGCCTCCCTGTGCAAGTCAAACACCGGGCTTGGGTTTCTAAGGTCGATGATGATGACAACTCCTGAGACCAAAACGGCTTCCCTCCTTCCCCTTATGACTCTATTGTTTTTTTTTTTTTTTTTCCTCTTCAGGGATCAGAGAAGCCAATCTTCTAAGGTGAGAAGCAGGAGAGGTACTTAGTGTCGACAGTAAGTTCCCTCCAGTCTCTGATCGCCTGGTCACCTTCACTTTCTGACTTGGTTTACATGCCTTTTAGTGTTGATGTTTGGCAATAGACTTGTCGAAGGAAGCGTTCAGTCATTGCAGTGAAATTTGCCCTGAGATTTATTTAATGCTTTAGAAAAAGATCTCTACAAAACAAGAGAACATACAGCAGCTACTTAATTGAATAATATACATTACTTCTACATGGCTTCTCACTGTAAGTTCTGGACCTCCTGTCTAGTTTATGAAGAGCAATCTGAAATTTCAGTTGAAGCCCAACATCAAGAAGCTGACAAGGAGACATGCCAATTGCCAAGTATCCAAGATTGTAAGGAAAGATAAAGGCACCCAAATATGCTGCTGATGAATTCAGTAAACATTACAAAACAACATCACTATATAGAAAAACTTCCAGCCCTGAATGGCATAGCATAGAGCATGAATGCTACCCCATTAGGAAGAATCAAAAAACATGAGGATAGATACAAGACAGCCAAGGAGCTGTATGAAGATCACATCAATGATAGTAGACCTCCAGATCTCAGATGTGAAGATCTGAGAATGTTTGGATACGTTGCCTACTCAATCTTAGGTAGCTAGAAGGCCCAACATAAATGAAATTGGATAAAATGACTAAAAAGGTATCTTCATCGGATATTAAATTTGCATCAAACACAAGATTACAAATTACAGAATTCAGAGAGGAGAGCTTTTGTTGGCAACAAGGACATGTTTAACAAAAGATTGACAGCGAATGACTCGTCAAGAAGAGTAGGACCTTTTGGTGCGGTTAAGATTATCGAAATGTAAAGCACACCTCTCCTTGCAGGTTTATTACCAACCACTTCATTGCTCTTCAGTTTCTAGTGCATTATGGACATATCATGAGGAGCTCGGTCCAATTAGAATCACCTTTTTCTCAAAAAATACATCATTACCAATGAGAAAAACTAGACTTACCAGATTCATAGGACATTGTGGTTCATGTTAAGGGTATGGTGTAACCACTTTCAGCAATAAAAAATACAAAGGATGTAGACTTAATCGAATCAGTATTTAGGTAATGTTACATCCATAAGGGAACACGAGGGTCATTTCATGTGCGTGTTGACAAAGAATAAACCTACATAAACATCTAACTACATAAACCTACATAAACTTCTCAAAGGTCTATAGTCCAAATTTTGAAGCTTAAAAATCCCAATTTATTCTACTAAGAAAAATGTATATACTAGTAGCAAATACCAAAAAGATGCACTTAATCACTCGCTAACGTTCTTTTATTTCTCAAATTACCATAATTGATCTAGTTTTAGAACACACAATGAATCGGTACACATGAACTGGATCATGGCTTGAGGAAAATTGAGTTAATTAGGTAATATCAAAAACTCATAAAGCACCTTCAAGTATGAAGATGCATCAGACAATGTTTCTTGCTGAGTTGTCGATATTTTGCATTTATTTTTCCATGATATGTTGTGCATCAGTATATCATGTCCCGTTTGCGCACACTTGAATTGACGTTTTCGTGTCCATGCAATATAGTCGTTACCAAAACTCTTTTGTAAGAAAGGTTTGACTACAACATATGTTTACTGTATTAACATGAGACAGCTTGGGTATGATTATTTGTGCACTTCAAATAAATTATGAAATTGCCACCCTACCTCTCTTATCTAATTGAATAAATTATGAAATTGATTACAACAGCAGTTCAAAAGGAAATTGCTTAATTTTTCTGTTAAAGAATAAGAAATGAGTTTTTGTTATTAAAAAGTATAAAGAGATTTCTTAAATATTTTTTAAATTGTATTTAAAATATAACTCATAGATTCAAGACTTATAATAATAATAATAATCTGTTCTAACTACTTAAATTGACATCAAAAATTGGTTGGCGGTTGTATGTCTGTTAAATAGTTAAAAAATGAGTATTTCATTCTTAAAAATTATAAAAAGTTCTTAGATATTTTTCAATTGTATTTTACATATAATTCATAAATTCAAGATATTTCATAATAATAATAGAAGAATTAAGAACTTTTTTGTTGACATTTTAAATAACATCTTTCTTATCAGATAACATTAGGTGTTAGGCATTGGATCCTAGGCGTCCAAGATGAGACTTCATTCTTGATTTTTAGATGAGTGCCACGCAAAATCAAAATTTAAGTGTTCTTATGCATATGAGTGAGCATTAAAAACTAGAGATCATGGAGTTAGTGTTTATTACAGGTGGATGGGATAACAAAAAACCATATAATAATCATCTACAAACTCAAAACGACTAGCCATTCTGGATACCAAGGACCTAAGCACTCCCCTTTTTTCGACCTTTTTGCATACCCAATAATATTTTTTTTCCCTTAAGTCATAAATAAACCAACAATTTATCAGTAACCAACTAATCATTTTATAAACAAAAACATTTTAGGGAGGTACGAACAGAAAAATGTGAAAACTTCTTATTTTTATAAAATATTCTCCAATAAAAGAGGTCATATTAACTATAAAGACTACTTAACTACCAAGAAAAACTAGAGACACTAATTTGAAACCTTTTATTTTATTTGTAGAATGAGACCAGCTACAACGTATTATGTGGACTCTATCTGAATTATTTTTTTTGACGATAAACGGCGGGATAAAAATGGCGGGATAAAATGTAAAAATATCTGAATTATTTTTATTTGGACTCTATCTGAATTATTAGCGGTGATTCAACATAACAATATCAAAAGAGTACTCACTATTAATTATTACTACATTTACGAATTTACTTTAGTTATGTAAAACAAGTTTATTTCTAAACAGAAGCTACATTTATATTTTTATCAAACGTATAAGAAAGTTCTATAGACTTAATTCCGTCTCCACATATATCAGGTTGAGTTGTGTTCACGTGCAATGCATGTGCATGATACTAGTCGTATTAGATGACTACAAGTAGCATTGCAAGTTGCAACTTACATTATTAAAAGTGATGCAGTTGGGACTGGAGTTGCAATAGCTTACTAAAGTTGCAAAAATTTTCAATTTTTCAAATTTCAATTTCTTGTTTTTTGACCGTTGTGAGAAATAGAGAATGATCAAAGTTGCAATCAAAGTAAAATATTGAAGAAAAGTGTTATATGCACCTTTTTTTTGCAACTACGGTGACAGCATGTAGCAACAGCATAGCTACAGTTGCAGAATTTCGCAGCTGCAGCCGTATCAAAGCAGCTTGGAGTGAAAACTGCGCACTAAGAGCAACTCAAATTACAAAACCCCATTTGCAGGCATCCGAAAAGCCCCACGGCAGCAAGGGACCTGAAAAAAGTTGGCCAATGATGTTGATCTTCAAAAAAGTTGTCTTTGTAAAGTTCTCATTGAAAACAAAAGCAACTAACTGGATGCAGTTATTTCCCCCAAAAGAAAAAGATTTAAAAAGTATTTCCCCATCAACATTCTTCTGATTTTAACCGTCTCCGAGTCCAAATCCCTAAGGGACAATAAAAAAAAAAAGTTGGTCAAGAATAAAATTCTCCCTTGGGAAAGAAAATTCTCCATCATATCCCACAAAATCAACAAATCGCGGACTTCTGTCCATTACCCTTCACTAAAGCTATCCTTGAATGGGAAACAAATGCAACAAACAAAATTAGGGTTTATTTCTATTACGGGGTTTTTTGGGGTTCTTGATTGCTCAGTTAGGTTTATTTATAAATCGAAGTCTTGAATTTAAATTAGAAGGAAAAAACGCAAAATTCATCGAGAATTTCAAAAGATAGAGAAATATGGGACATCGAGACATACCCAAGAGAAGCACGTGAGCAAACGGCGACGTGGTCGCATGTCAAATGTACCTGAACTTAAAAAGCACAATGGTTTAGGTATTATGAGAGAGTATATAAATAAAAAGCGAAATCCGAATTATTGTGCATGTTACTGAAAAATATTATATACTTAATTATAAACCAAAACATTTAATGCATATATTATTAAATAATGCATACACTATGCTAATGAAACCATTGCATGTAAATCGATACATCATTGCATACATAAATCTAACCATGGTATTTGTATATATTTTTAAATAAAGATAACTGTAAATAGGCCACAAGTTCAGCAAAATTATACAAATTAGCAGAGAAAAATAGTATTTCTATTATTTTCTTTTTTTTTTTTTAGATCATGATCTCAACCTCTATATTTTCTTTATAATAAATTTGTATAGGTTTCGAAGTTTATTTGTCGTTTCATTAAATAAATACAAAATATTGTATTCACCAAAATTATTAGTTTTGTGTTCGATTAAAAGTAAAATCAAATATGAGTAAACCTTGAGAGATCTTGATTATAATCTAAAAGAAAATTTAAAAAGAAAATTATCGGAGATAGTAGAAATTGAGTGCAATTGAAATAATTTACGTGAATTATTAGTTCATTTTCATTATTTTCTTTTAAGTAATAGATATGGTACAACTAAAACCATTATATGCAAAACTTAAATCATTGCATACACGTTATAGTTTAACATTAGCACTGAGATGCGTGTTTCGTCCAGATTCCTCTATCCTCTATACACGGAGCTCATGGTAAAAAAAAAATTCCCAACTTGCATACACTTTTTAACTTTTTCTCCTGCTTTTACTTTTTCTTCTTTTATTTAAGTATTAAGTGCTCATTAAAAAATATCATATTTAAAATTTTTGCAAAACAACTTTAGCTTTTTTTTTTCCCCCCTATATAAAATTTTGAATTTAAAATAAAAAAATTATTTTTCTAATTCAAAATTTTGTATAGAAAGTACCAAAACTTAGCTCATTGATGTATCTATTATCATCCATATTGTAGAGGGAATTCCCTGCAGACTATTTTGTCGAAAAAATTGCCTACAAGTAACCCTCAAAAGAAAATAAAACACATTTTGCCGGTTTGGCCATGTTCATGTCCCTTGCAAATGCTGGAAAAATGTACTAGAATCAGGGCTGCAGTTATTCGTATTCTTATTATTTTTTTAATCAAAAAATTGCTCTCCAATTTAGAAGTTTCAAATGGTTAGCACTGTTAGGAAGTCACTATGATCTACGGATGCCTTAAATAAGATAAGATCCAAACCATCGCAGTCCAACAATATTGGAACTACAAAAATTTTCCAAGAGTTACTCAACAGTAATTATAGAATTACAAGGAAACACACTGAAGCTTGAACAATATAATTAGAGAGCTATGTGGAGTTCAGGACTTCTCCTATAAAGTTCAGGGTACTAGACGCGGAAATACAAAGACTTCTGCTACAATGCTTATAACAAATCACGTGCGCAAGTTGATAAAATCAAACACACAGTGAAAAAGAGAATGCATATGGAACAAGAATTATTAAGTTTACGTAGATCATGCGCACATTTTAGCCCAAAAATTACGAGTGATCATTGATATGTCACCACGATATGAAACACCACAAGAAACCATCACGTCACACATCTCGTGTCCGTTTTTAGCCAGCATATCTAGCCGCATACTATAATGGTTAAAAGAGGTAATATAGCAGAAAACAGATGGATTCACTCACCCTTTAAATAGGCCGAAACCTAATAAATGGTTACATAAGTTTGGAAACAAGACGTCAATAGAGCTACGCCATATATTGTCACAAGACATATAGGTTCCGATCTTATTAGACACTCCATCACTTGTCATAGGCAGAAAGTACCTCGAGCCTAAGCTAGTCATATTTACAATAATTTCGGATCATAGAAATAAAACAGCTAATAGATCAATCCGGCATGAAGAACACACACTCCTACTTGAAATGGAAATGAAATACCGGCAAAAGACCAGATCTTCTAATTGTTGGATGCTTCAGCTGCTGGAGTGGTCTCCTCGACCACCCTGAAAATGTGCACTCTCATTTCTGTTGGACCTATGAGCTCAAAAGCACAATAGTCTCCTTCATCAAGATTATTGTCCTGGACAAATTCAGCCCACCCTTTAGAGAGACGGTCTCTCTGCTCCCTCTCACCTGGAACATAAGTCATCGTCCATGATTTTCCAATGAGATCCCTCAGGCTCATCTCTGTTCTTTCACGAGGAAGATGTACCCGCGAGAAGGAAAGAGGAAACCTCTGCATGAAGTTTTATTTATCAATAAATGAATATGAAAGCTAACAATAAAGCTGGTAATACATCTAGGAGTTCCAAAATTAATGAGCAGAAGGATATATCCGATTGGAAACTTTGCACAACAACTAGCTTCAGATAATAACTTTGGCAGTTTTACTTTTTGACCACTTTGGATCTATACGGACCTAACATCTCCACTATGTCAGCTTAGGAACTAACCGAATGAGGGAGGGAAGAAATTGGCATTTTTTCATATGAAGAGTGTGAATATTAATAAGGCTAAAGCAGAAGAACCCCCATGAAGTATCGTGTTTTTCTAGAAACCCCCATGAATTTTCTAATATTATATAAACCCCCACGAGGTTACAAATTTCATGAAAACCCCCGATTGGTCAATTTAAAAATGCAATAATTACCCATTCCCCAACCATTCTAATTACTCACTCCTTAAGCATATTTTACTCAAAAAATGTATATTTGAAAATATTGGAGAATGGATATTTGTTACATTTTTAATTTAATTAATTAATCTTTTCATTGGAGTTTCCAAGAAATTTGAAACAATGTAGGGGTTTACATAACATAAAAAAGTTTATGGGGGTTTCTAAAAAAAATATGATGCTTGATGGGGGTTTCTTCTACTTTAGCCTATCAATAAAGAATTGTTGAATAAGTATATTTTGTTTGAACAAAATTCCTCATATTGTGATCACAAATTCCAGCTGGAAATTGATAGGTGACGGAAATTGATAGGTGAAGTATGCGTGCAAGCATGCATCTGTGCTTGGTTGTAACCGCACAAAATTGTTTTCTGAACGAATTAAAAATGATTTGTTTAGCTAAAGTGTATCCACCCCATGTTATACATCCATGAAGACGAATAGCATGATGAATTAACCAACTAAGAAATCTGAATTTCTCAAGGAGCTAAGTTAAATGCTCAATCCTATTGATAGTTGTTTATGGTTATAAATAGGGATGGTAATGTGGGCGTCTACGGGCCAAATTTTTGCCCTCTCTATACAAAATTTTGAATTAGAAAAATGAAATTTCAGTTTTAATTCAAAATTTTGTACAAGACAGATAAAAAATTGACCCATGAACGCATCCATTACTATCTCTAGTTATAAATAGAAATAAGATCTGAAAATAAAGTACTTCAAATTTTCTCTATTCCCTAAAAGAAATATTTCAGCATTTTCTCTATTTGAAAATAGAAGAGTGTTCACAAGCCACCATACCATGTGACCAATAAAGACAAGGCAGTCTTATTCTACACTCTTTTATTTTAATAATTATCCTCGTCTTATTTAACACCTTTATTTAGATAATAATCAGCAGAACTACAAGATGCAGTGCTTGACTCACCATCAAGTATCTCTTCTGAAGATTGGTAATTGTCATGTGTATAATTACAAAGGGAAAGTCTGAACTGAAAGCCCTGGCAGCTTCACCAGCTTGTGCTCTTTCTTCTTGTGTCACAGGACGTCTTTTTGGAAAATGCCCTCTTTCGCCAGTAGTTTCTAAACCAATCAAATGAACTGGCTTTTCTTCGGTTTCTGTTTTGGTTTTGCCATCATCCTTAGGGCTAAGAGATGTAACACAACTTCCTGCATGTATAAACATAAATGAAACATGCATCAAATAGGAAAAAATGAACAGCATATGCTTTCCTACTCTATATGCATTCATCATTTTATAGAAAAAGTCAAGTATTTCTCCCCTTCAAGTAAGCCCTGGTCTTCCAACTGTCAACGCCTATTACCACTGCACCAAGTCCACTTAGTCGCATTCTTTCAATTACTAATTAGCAGAAAAACATAGGTATATTGAAACTTCTTTCTGCTCAATAAACACGAACGAAACCTTTGGAAAAATAAATAAGCTCACAAAAATTTATGTAAATCAGCTAACACAAAGCTTCAAAGTCATCTTCGTGTTGCCTCCACTACCTTATTAATTCTATTATAAGAAATTTTCTAATAGGAAAATGTTAATTGAAGGGGCATCTTAAAATATACCTTCATGCAATCTGTAATTGGATAGTAAACAACCTACTCAAATTTTACATGATAAAGCAAAAGCATTATCCTTCTTTTCTTCTTATCTTTTTTTTAGGTTGACCTACTGATGGAGACAATAAAAACTAAGATTATACCCAGATTTAATTAGGGATTTAGTTAGAATTTCAACAGATTTGCTAAATTTGATTTTATTTTGTTTTATACATAGTACTCAGGGTTTTCTATATATTTTGTAATCATGTTTGGAAATTATGAACAGTGAATTATTTTAAGATTATTAAAAGCATGTAACTTTCTACTCTTAAATCTTTCGTAAAGTGATTCAAGTGAGAGTGGATGTATGACTCACCTGGGTATGAGGCTTGGATCATATCCCTTAGTATATAACCCTAATATCATCTCTAAATCCCTTAATCTCCACCACAAAATTCTAGTTCATCTTCTACCCTGAATCAAATTTGGTATCAGAGTTGAAGATCCGCCTTCTTCTTCTTCTTCCATCTCTTTTTATTTTATTTTAATTTTACAAAAAAAAGAGTGAAAAAATTCAGAAAAAATATTTTAAAGAATCAGTGAAAAAAGAGAAAAAAATTTAAAAAATCAAGAAGATTTCAGCCAACATCTTCATCGGTTTAACAAAAATGACCCATCATCATCTTCAACATCAATTAGCAATAATCTCAACAACAACAACAACATTATCTCAACATCTCAACAATAACTTATCAAAGATCCCCTCCATCTTCATCTACAATTACAACATCATCAACTTCAAATGGATCAGATTCAACAGTTGCAAACCTATGAGCAAAACCGATCCTTTAAGCGTATTTTAATGATTTGGAGCTTGTTTGAGGTCCTATTCATGTCCTATTCGAGCCAGATTCATACCACCGGAGATGTGGGTATTTTCTAAACTTTGTGCACTGTTTTTTAGAGTTTGATTCTTTATGTGATTCATATTTTATTGCAAATACATCAACACTGATGCTAATTTCAAACATACGGAGCATGATATATAATGTGATCCCAGCTTTTTACGATTTTAATTATCATAATAGCTATTAAGATTGGGAGAGCCATTTGGAACAGTTTTCCCATTACTTTCCTTGTTTTCCAAACAAAAATAGTATTATGCTTAATAAAATTGATTAGAGACATTTTTGAGTGGTCCGCATGGATCTACAACTTTTGTGCATATTATAATCGCTCGCAAGTTCATTTTCGTGCAGGGTATGCTCCATATATTTTTTCAAGCACACCTTTTCTCAAATTGCTTAAGAAAATCTTTTAATGTCAGACAACAGTGTTCTGAGTTTGAAAGATTGGACATTCCCTCTCGATCAAGTGTACTGCCTATTGAGATTTTGGCATTACAAATCAATACCCCTCAAAGAGTCCCGATACTGGCATGTCCTTTTCTCAAAGTATAAATGCTTTTATGATTGAGGCTAATTCCAGCATAGAGCTTGTCATGGATCCCAATCTTGACGATCATATTTCCATGTCAGAGCCAAACAAAGAAGCACCATATAGGAGAGGCCTAGAACACTTGTAATGTCACTTGCTTATCTCCTGCGTAGGTATTGTGAGAAAATCCGATGACTTGTGTGAAGATTCCTATAAATCTGTTGAAGAGTAAATGCTTTAGTGCATCAATTCTCAGCTGAAAATTATATTTTGCTTGACTCTCCAGCTCCTATTCTAAATTCTTCATTCTTTGTAGAATTAATATATCTCAATCTCTTTCCAAGTCTTCCACCATCATCATTGTCACCACCATGGGAATGCCAGACAAACAACACTTGACTACTGGCTAGCTCGATTTTCCTATACTCAGTCGGTGGAAAGATTTATCAGATCTCAAGGAGATTGAGCAGCTTCTCCCAGTTTTGTGAGAGTTTACTATCGCCACCATTTATCGATGATGAATCTTTCCAAGCCAGGTAGAATCAATGGAGGCAATAAAGGCTAATATTTAGCTAAGATTTGATTAGGAATTTAGTTAGGATTCAACATATTTGTTTATACTTGATTTTATTTTATTTACATGGTGCATATAAAGTTTCCTATATATTTTAAAATTATGAAGAGTGAATTGTTTTAACATTATTGAAAGCATGTAACATTATTAAAAGAGTGATTCTTGTGAAAGTGAACATGCAACTCGCCTGAGTATGAGTTCCGAATCTTATACTTTGTATCAAATCCCTAATTTCATCTCCAAATCCCAAATCTCCACTACCAAATCCTAATTTCCTTTCCATCCTGCGTCACCTGCTTGTTTACTTTTCTTACATTATTTCTTTTTGATTTACATTATTTCTTTTTGATTTTGGGTACTATGTTGATGCTTAAGAAACAAGTTTTGATGGCGTCCTTATCTTCTAATGGAAATCAAGAAACCATCTATAAATTGACTAGAAAAACGCATCAGATAGCATCATCTTTGAAGCCAATATCAGACTAATTTTATTCATCTCATTTATTTCCTTTTTAACTAAATTCATCAATATCCTAACCAGGTTAACCAGATGAGACATATATCCAACCACATGCACCTTAGGACTTGATCTTAAGTGTACCTAATAAAATTATCCAGAGAACATATATGCAAATGTGGCTAGCCTTCAAAGAAAATCTTCTGACATTGGATAATCTGTGGTGATTTCAGATGGGAGTTGAATTCGAGTTGAATTCTGCTGTGCACTGCATCCACATAGCTGACAACACAATAGAACCAGCACTCCATACAAAGTCTCTTAATTCAATGCCTAGATCCATTACTTACTTGAGAGTATTTTGATATGAGAATTTATCCCACCCACTTTCCACTGGGACCTTGTTAGGAATTCGATTAAAATTTGGGGAGGTGTATGTGGAGATGGACCAATTATAAGATTAAATTCCAATTCAACCTACAAGGGGAAACTCTTGGTAAATATTTGGGTCGAATTCTATTTAAACATATGCACAATCCCTCTTTAGTCGATGTAGGACTAATTTAACTCATCTCACACTGTATTTCCTTTTTAACCAATGTCATTGAAACATCCTAACCAGGTTAGTTCAAAGTGCTTCAACTGGTGACACATCCACCAAACCACTTTGTATGACACGCGGTCAAGTCCGAGCTGCATCCTCTCATCAAGTCAAGCTTATGCAATCTCCTCTGCATCTTCATAGGGTAGAATTTAGGCCTATATATCCTTTG
This sequence comes from Dracaena cambodiana, assembly GCA_036321105.1. Taxonomy (NCBI): domain Eukaryota; kingdom Viridiplantae; phylum Streptophyta; class Magnoliopsida; order Asparagales; family Asparagaceae; genus Dracaena; species Dracaena cambodiana. Next base: position 68,517,374 of record JAYEPQ010000003.1, on the reverse strand, counting down.
GCTTCTTTCACGGATAAACAGATTGTGTTCAGCCTATAAGTTACTTTTGCTTTCTTCACAGACCAGCAAGGCAGACTTCTCCACCTATCTTCTTCTACTGAAGATAAATCGAAGTGTTGAATTGCTCAGGGTATTAACTAAGGCCCAATAACCATGAGCTCTGACACCAAGTATTACAAATTCAGTTCTGATTCTACATACACAGAGATTGAGTGCTAATAAGATTAAAATCCAATTGACCCAAATGAGGAAAATTCCAACGGAACCTCAGGTGTAATCTTTACTTCCTTTTTGGTCAACGTAGGACTCACTTTACTCATCAACATACGTCGACCTCTTTGGTCAATATAGGACTCATTTTACTCATCTCCCAATGTGCTTGTTTTTTAACCAAACTTATCAAAATCCCCCTCCCAACTCCAAAAATAAATAAATTAATTAATTAATTAATAATCACTTTATTTCTCTGTTAACAGTTCAACTGCCTAATTGCATGCCTATTCCTAGCATATTGTGTTCTTTCTATCTGCTAATACATTGGGTATAAGTGTCCTTTATCTCTCAAAAAAGTATATTCTTCCCCATAACCAATACGATGATTTAAAGATTCAAGGGGATGGCACTTTCTACCTGTTGGGTTTGTATTTTGCATCCGTTGAATATCTAAATGTTATCAAGGATCACAAGGAGTCCCAGTTGGACTTAGATTAGAAGACCAGAGTTCTAATTAGATTGGATTGGAACACCAATTAGATAGTGATAGTGCTATTATAATAGAATTAGGATAGGAACACTACATATATCTCTTGTATGTGATACGAGAGAGGTGAGCAATTGGCTGAGAGATATGATTCTATTATTATGAAATATGCGAGAGATAGAGATATACTTGAATCTCTTCTTGTAATATATTTTTCTCATAGTGGATATTTTTCTCGTTGCTCTCGTGAATATAGGTCGAACTTGGTCGACCGAACCACGTTAATTCTTCTCTACAATCTCGATAGGAGATTCGATCCCCAACACTACCTTCTAATATTTGCATATTAGTCACTGCTCCAACATACAATACCTCGGTCAAATCAATGTTACTAAGTAGTTGGCTTCCATAGTCACCCTCTTTGGCCTAAAATCATGTTGATTTTTTGATACGACATACCACCTAATAGTACAAGGATTTTACTTGTATACCTGATCATTGATACAGACAGAGAAAAGATATATCAGTAGGGCTCTGATATCATGACACAAATAGAAAAAAGAGATATGCTCAAAGATCTCATATATTGCGTAACAGAGAAGGGAGAAAGGATGACTTGAAGGTCTACTTATATAGATCTCTAACAACTCACTAATCCCATAGACCATATGGGATAAACTTACATCCTACATTATGCCACATGTACATATATATAATTAACTATCATCATGATGTTATTTTTTTTTATCCTAACCCAGGCCATTTGATTCTGAGATAATTGAAGCTAATATGCCCCTATGGAAATTGTTATTAATCGTCCTATTTATAATGTGGTACCAAACACTCTATTGTCGGGAACTTGAAATGTCTACACTTGAGGCTTCACATTCAATTTCTAAAAAGTCCTCTTGAAGGAATTCTGTTTTTTCTATGAGAAGTGTTCAGATGTCGAAACTACAATGGATTCTTTTAAACACCACCATTTTAGGTACAACACAATGGCTGAAATTTTTTTTATCCAAATCTTTTAAAACAATTTGTTTAAAAAAATACAAAAAATAACTGTTAAGATTTCATAGAAATTTATTGTATGCATTTCTTACTTACCAATTTATACTGAACTGAGAATACCTTGTTTCAGAAGTATTAAAGCACCAACCATTTCACAACTAACTTTAGCATGCAGTTCATACAGAATATGTAAAGAGTCATTCGAACTTGATATTCCTAAATATTGATATATTATTGTTGTTTCTCAATCAACTTCCCTGACAAATAATAAACAAGGAGTACTACTTGCCCTAGAATTAAGACATGTTTCGCATTATAAGAACAGCAATTACATCTACAAGCAAATGCATAACCTTTTGTACTTAAAGAAACATATTCCTTCTGACTTACCTTCAACTGAGTTAATGTTATCATCTTGCAACTGTTCATCCTCATGATTATCAAGCGTAAGAAGCAGTGGAGGTCCACTTTCGATATCTTGATGCACAGTATGACAGACAACATCTAGAGGACGATTTCTTAGTCTATGCTTTTTATTCCCTCCTTTGACGGGACTCGGCATCTTACTGGGTTGAATTTCAAACAAGTCCTCCCTCTCGCAAGCAGTTGTGTCAAAAACTTGAATGCGGAAATGCATATTCCCATTGTATTGGAATACTAGGAACTCACGCTCCTTCAAGGAGTGGTCTTCAACAAACTTCGACCATCCAGTCGACAAGAACATTCCATCAGAGGACTTTTTGATGTTCACATGCCAACTGCATCCATTGGGACCCTCTAGGATGGCTCTTCTTGGTGCATCATTTGATATATGTCTCAAAAAGTTTGGTGGCAACTTCTAAAGAATTGAGAAAAGCATGTATGAGGCTATGACCACATTAATCTCACCAAAAAAAAGAACAAGTAATCGGGGGGGGGGGGGGGGGGGGGGGGGGGGGGGGGGCACGTACGAAACACTTAAAAATTTAAGTTAGTAAATTAATCTCATTAAATCAGCTGCCTGTATTTTTTCATTAAGCCTCCATTAAATTAATTCAGTTAGCTCAGCTAGTTGGACCTGTGTTAATCAGTTCAGTGACGGAGCCTGAAGGCTTGTGCAAGCCTTGTAGGTAGGCAGCTCATGGCTCAGTAAGTTCGCTCGAGTTCAAGCCCAACTTGTAAAGTTGTCGAACATAATGATAAATAATTCTTAAAACAAGTTATGACCATATACATGCATGTGCACATTCATGGCATATACTTTGGCAACATTAGTCCAGTGCATTAAGAAACACTGCTTAATATATGGAAATTCATATTTTGTATGTGCATGTTTATCAAAAGAATCCATAACAACAATGAAACTATGACTTAATAGAGAAAAAAAAACATATATTTTGCTTTCTACGTATTTATGCATTTGTACTTGTTTGCATGCCTATGACATGGATTTATGCTGAGATATGGATGTCGGATGTGAGAATATAAAATATGCCATTGTTGATATGGACAAGATAAACAGTGGCATATCTTCAAATAATTTGAATCCATATGTGCATAAAAAATATTGGGTATTACCAATGTTATAGGAAAACAGGTACAAATAGTGGGAAGTCAAATAATTTTATCCTCTGTCTTTTTCAGTTAGTTGTATTAATAGTGGGGAAGTCAAATAAAGGACCTCATTAACGGGATGCCTCAATGACAGTTAAAAAGCTTTTGAAGTTACAGAACATTCATATCATCGTTCCAAATTGTTAGCGTTCTATGTTTTGGAATGCGCATTCCAAATCGTGGTATGCAAAGCGTTTAGCATTTTCTGGCAATATTGGGTATTGCATTAAGAAATTGATACTAAATATTAGAATATATATAAAACAATAACCCTCAACTTTTACCACAATATTAGAGTTTTGATGCAGCAAAGGACTATAATACCAAATAATTCAAATTCATAATTTTTAGTAAACCAACACCAATCAAAATTAAGAGAAGTAACCCATGTAATTTCAGCTGATGCTAATTACACAAAATACTAGGTATAATCAGAGATTGAATGTCAGCTGAGCATTAGGTCATGCGGCACTACCACTTCCCTCTAGAATTGTCAATATAAGAGGGGTATATTTTGTAGGGGCATAAAGAAGAATAATCATCATGCAGAGGC